>CM045990.1:1200000-1800000 GCA_025175895.1 Wurfbainia villosa
AGAAAATTGACATGGATGGTAATGTGATTATCTATAAGGCTAGATTGGTGGCAAAAGGATATCGTTAAAAGCAAGGTGTTGATTATGACGAAACCTATTCGCCTGTTGCTATGCTTAAATCCATTCTGATGCTCCTAGCCATAGCGGCTCATTATAATTATGAGATATGACAGAAAGATGTGAAAATAGATTTCCTTAATGGAAATCTGCTCGAGGATGTGTATATGATACAGCCTGAGGGTTTCACATCGGTTGATAAAACCAAGGTATGCAAATTGCGACGGTCCATATATGGATTGAAGCAAGCATCCAGGAGCTGGAATATCCATTTTGATGAGACAATCAAAAAGTTTGATTTCTCACAAAATCCAGACGAACCTTGTGTGTACAAGAAGGTTAGTGGGAGTGCAGCCGTGTTCCTAGTATTGTATGTCGATGACATATTACTTATAGGAAACGATGTTTCAGTCTTACAGTCAGTTAAGATTTGGTTTTCCAAGACATTCTCCATGAAAGACCTGGGAGAAGCAACCTAAATCCTAAGGATTAAGATCTATAGAGAAAGATCGAAACGGTTGTTTGGTCTTTCGTAGTCTACATATATAGACCGAGTGCTAAAGAGATTTAGCATGTCGGAATCCAAGAAAGGTTTCCTACCCATCAGGCATGGGATACACCTTTCGAAGTCTATGTATCTACGCACAGAAGATGAGACGATTTGCATGAGTAAGATTCCCTATGCATCTGCAATAGGATCTATCATGTATGTTATGTTATGTACGAGGCCCGATGTATCGTATGCTCTGAGTGTCACGAGTAGATACCAGTCTGATCCAGGAATGGATCATTCGGTGGCTATTAAGATGTTCCTTAAGTACTTAAGAAGAACTAAGGATGTGTTGCTAATATATGGAGAAGGGGACATGGTGATACGCGGGTATATGGATGTCATCTTCCAGACAGACAAGGATGATTCCAGGTCTCAGTCTGGGTACGTGTTCACCTTGAATGGGGGCGCAATCAGTTGAAAAATTTCCAAACAAGACACTGTAGCGGATTCTACCATTGAGGCAGAATACATTGCAGCTTCGGAAGCAGCAAAGGAAGCAGTTTGGATCAAGAAGTTCATTTATGAACTTGGTGTGGTTCCAGCCATTATTGAAGCAATACTGGTCTACTGCGACAACAATGGAGCAATTGCACAGGCGAAAGAGCCAAGGTCTCATCAACGATCCAAACATGTGCTTCGCCACTATCATTTAATTAGAGATATCATTAGTATGAAGGAAATACAAATTGAGAAAATCCCCACTGAAAGGAACTTAGTGGATCCTTTGACTAAGGTATTACCTCAAAGTAAATTTGAGGGTCATGTTAGAGCTTATGGTATTGGATACCGTAGCGATTGACATTAGACCAAGTGGGAGTTTGTTAGTAATATATGAGAGATGTCCTAAGGCAATCGTTTTATGTTTGAACCATTTATATGATAAATTAAGATTCACTATTTGAGTATACATATTTTCATGTATTTGATTAGATCTTAAACTCATTTACTGAATGTCCACGATACGATTCATAGCATGAGAGAATTTGTGATTGAATCACAACTAGTGAGTATCTCTACATGTGTAATTGTGATGTATCGAAATTATCCCTAGTCAATGAATCGATGGATTTGGACACCATCAATTCTGTCGAGACTAGCATGAGGTATACTCTTTGGTGTATCTAAGCAAATGATTCTCACTGGCTGGAGACATTGTGATGTCCAGAGTTAATCGTGGATGCTAGTTATGGTAACTAGTTTATTGGAGTAAGCAGCCGTAAGACATCATATGGTTCTCTGCATATATAGATATGTCAATGAAGTTCTTACTACGGCTTAAGTGCGATGTTCTTTAGACTTGCGGTATTCAAGTCATCTTGATCAGGAAGACTTATGCTTTGACATCTTAAGAAAGCATCTCTGAGGAGATGTGGACCCGGGATGATTGGGTATAAGTCGAAGTGATCGAAGGTGTTTGAATAGCCTATAAAGGATTCACCACTCCTTGCGAGGAGATGTATACCCATGGCCTCTCGTCGGATTGTTACTAAATTCTTTGGCCAAAGCATTACATGTTTAGAGTAAGGTACTCTTGGATACATGTGCAGTAACTAGAATCCATAGGACGAGGAAATGATACTTGGGCTAGGTGTGATGTAGTCAACCTAATGGGGACTGACACTATAGACCATGTCCTAAACTAAGTGGGTATAAGATGAGTGAAAGTAACGGGGTACAAATCATTCTAGCTGTTGAAGGGTTTCAGAAATAGTTCTGGATCAACCGTTGATCTTTTTGGTCAATTGGGGATCATGATGTATTACTAGGTGCCACTCATGATCGTTCTATAATTAATGGTTAATTATAGATGACCAACATAAACTGAGAACCTATTTGTTCACACGCACAACGAGCGTAATCTGAAGGATTTAAAATGAGCTTGAAATTAGATTCTCAGATCGAGAGAAACTAGGTTTGGTTGGACCAAACATGGAGCGAGCATGAAATCATTTCAGTCGCAATGGAAGCGTGGATGGGTCGTGTCTTACGAAGACATAATGGATGAATCAAATTGGTTTGTTTCTAATCCAATGGTGAAAAATAAACCAAAAGGGTTTGATTTGTTTTAAACGAATGAACCAAAGTTGGTTCGGTTCGTTTTAACTTAAAATAGACCAAATCGATTTGGTTTATTTTAACTTAAATTAATGGAGCGGGTTAACGGGTTTTGGTTATGAACCAATAACCATTAGGAGAATTTGTTCTCTATAAAATAGGGCTTAAGGGTTTTGAGAAAGCCTAACCCTAATGAAGTTGTCGCCCCATTCCCTCTCTTCTCATTGTGCCGCCCAACCTTGGTTGCCGCCCAGCCTTGTGCCGCCGTCCAAACTGTTGTCAACGTCCAAGCTCCTGCCAGCGATCCTCTGGCAACCCTCCGGTGATCTTCCTTGGCTCCGGCGACATGGTGAGCAGCTAGCTTTCCTTATTTGGCCGGTGCAACATCCTCCACCAAGCTATCCAATTTTCTGGATAGCTTGTTTCCTTTGTGTCGGAGCATCATTTGGACGACGTTTGGAGCTCCGACAGCGGTAACCTTGCTGGGGATTCGATCTCCGGTAATCCTCATTGGTGGAGGACGAAGGATTTGTCAAACGGTTGACGAATACCTCTCCAGAGAAGCGAATTTTGGGGACTTGTTTTTGAATCCGAATTTTGATTCGGATGTGATCTTCTCTCGATCACATCGTCTTCGACACGAGGCTAGTGGCTCGTGGCTTTTTGAAGTCATCCCGACGATACTCGGCGTGGATACGGATAGAGGCGATTCTAGCGAGGGTCGCTCCGGTTGATGTCTTTCCCGCTACACGTGATACATCAGGTATACGTAGAATAAATTTCTTTTTATTGCAAAATTTGAAACTATGGTTATGTCTACACATGTTGTACTATGCATGTGTGTGGTGTGTGTGATATAATAAATTAGATTTATTGATTTTTCTTTATTCCGTTGTGCACATGTTTACGAAACATGTTCGAACACACACTCGCCGCGGTGTCGGAAACCCAACACTTCTCACCTACACTTGACAAACCGTTTATAATTTCTTTAAATCTTGAATGCAAAGAAAGTACCTTTTCTCCTTTATCTAGTTTTATATTGTTGAGTTGAGATCGGAGAAGGTCCCTTCTTGCTAACTTGGCTTCGGAGGTGTCTTCATGAAGCTCTATCAATTTTCCCACATCTCCTTGGCGCTTGCCCATTCTTCTATTCGATTGATCTCTTGTTGAGGGAGCACATTGTAGAGATGGTGCTTGGCTTTTGAATTTGCAAGGTGCTCCTCTCTTTGCTTCTTAGTCCACCTCGATTTTTCTATTAGCCTCCCTTCTTCATCCCTAGGTATCTCGAAATTGTTTTCCATGATAAGCATAATTTCAAAATCGGTCTCGAAAAATACCTCCATTCGCTTTTTCCACCAAGCGAAGTCCCCTTCGAATTTAGGCGGATGAATGTTTGAGTCGTCCATCTTTGTTGTCATGCTTGTTGTGGCGGTGAGTCTGGTAACAAGCAACCTTGGCTCTGATACCACTTGTTGGAGGATCGTGGCCCGGCTAGAAGGGAGGATGAATAGCCCGTGTACGTTGTTGGAAATCATTCGCTTCTTAATCGTCTACAATATTGTTAGCGCAGCGGAATATGCTAATTAAGACAATTAAAACAAAACAAGAAGTAAAGGATGCAAAGGTTAACGCCAAGATGTAATGTGGTTCACGACCCTTGCCGCTAGTCCACGGACGATTTGTTCAGCAAATCACTCCCTCAAATCCAATCACTAGTCTCTCCTTTAGCCCAAGCAAGGTGGAGATAAATCTTCTTACAAAAACTCACTCCCTCTTACAATAAAATAGAGGTAAGCACAAGAAGAGGAGTGGAAAACCGTTCACAATACTTAGGAGTATGATTGGGAGTTAAGCATTTGCCTCCCAAAAGCCCCCAACCCTTTTTTTTATAGAGAAGAAGGGTTTCTTCCCGTTGGACAGGCTGCAATCGACTAATGAATGCATCTGTCGACTGATGACCATTCCAACATCTTCTAACCCAACTGAATCACAGTCATCACATCCAACGGCTCCTCCATCAGTCGACTGAACATCCTATCAGTCGACTGATCGAGCCATCAGTCGAGTGATCTAGGCAATAAGTCGACTTTCAAATCTTTTGTGCCCGCGACCACCTTGAGCAGTCGACTGCCATCCCTTGGAAGTCGACTGATGGTGCAGCAGTCGACTGCTGGGCTAGAAACCAAACAGTCGAGCACTAGTCGAGTGCCATCGACTCAGAGTAGTCGACTGCTATCTATAGCAATCAACTGGTGTCGGTTAAAACCTCAAACAAATACTTGTTTGAGCATCCGACTTAACCAAATATCAGATAAAACCTCAAACCTAAGTTTGAGCATCCAACACTTGACTTAGCCATTCGGCCAAGTTCACCTATGAGCTACCGTTAAAATCGCTCAATCTCTCATCTCCCTTGGAGTCCCTCACCAAAGCTCTCTTCGTCCGGCCATGCCCCTCGGATGCACCAAGCGCATGACTTAACAATGTCATCCTTCGCATCTCACCTTAAAGTCTGCTTCCTTTGGCTTCACTCTAATGCTCCTCGTCTAGCAGTCCCTCGGATGCACCAAGTGCATGACTTCCATAATGTTATCCTTCACCGACTCAAGGACCCTAGCCATGAGATGGTGAACCCACCAATGCTATCATCATGCTAACTCATGTGTGATTTACTAAGTCCTGCATAACTTAAATATACATATCAAATCATCATAAACATCCTAACTTAAACTTTTGTCACACACATCAAAACCACATCATACATGGGTTGATTGCCTTAACAATCAGTTGACCTACATGCTAGTCTCAATGTATTAATATTATCCTTGTATATTAATACTTAACTAGGAACAATTACGAATAGTGTTCTAAATATATATCTACAGTATTCCACTATCAAGTCACCAACTTGATATGTCGTATACTAGAACCAAGTACCTTAGGATATTATTATATTTATTCAAATGGCACATCAATGAAGTAAATAAAATAACCATAAACTTTGCCTTATTATGAAATATGATACAACAAGTTCCTATACCAATCATCTCATAATCGACACTTAGAGCTAATACTAACACAAGGGAAGAACCATTTACTGTTGGTGCAATAGGCCCGGGGTCAATGTTGACCAAACTCGACTGGGACTCGAGTAGGATTTTGATGTTTGATAATGAATTGACAATGGGTTTGACCATTATTTGACAATATGATTTGACCATATGTTGACCATATGACTAGTGGATGATTGGGATATCCAAAGTCATATGAGGAAGATTTCTTTAGGGGAGATTGTTGGAGCAATCAACCTCAGAAGTCCAAGTTTTAATACTTGGCAAAGAAAGTCCAAATATGAATATTTAGCAAGAGAAGTCTAAAGGTAAAGTTTTAGCAGCATATGTCTAAGGGTGTAGTCTTGGCGGCGTAAAGTCCAAGTAAACTTTGGCAATTGGAAAGTCCAACATGGAGTTGGCAAGGAAAGTCCAAGAATGGTATTGGCAAGGGAAAGTCCAAGCAAGGTCTTGGCATGGAAAGTCCAAGCATAGTCTTGGCAATGGGAAGTCCAAGGATGTAGTTTTGGCAATGTAAAGTCCAAGCATGTAGTCTTAGTGGCATAAGTTCAAATGGATCTTGGAAAAAGTCCAAGCATTGAGGCTTGGCAATGAAAAAGTCCAAGGATGTGGTTTTGGTAGAATAAGTCCAAATGAAGCTTGGCAAAGGACCTATTTAGCATGACATAGTCGATAGAAGCACCTGAAGGCTAACACGAAGGATGAAGAGTAGTGGACTCGAGGGATCCGAGAGGTGTGAGGCTGATGGAGGTGGCTAGAAGGCTTAGGTCTAGGCTAAGGGTAGTTAATCAAGTATGAGGGGATCATACTTAGGTTAAATATCATGGTTGAGGTTTATCAGTCAACTGGGACTTTGGGTCAGTTGACTGGTCAAATGTTCAAAACTCGAGAGCCTAGTCAACTCGGAACAGTCGACTGGGATTATGACCAGTTGATTGGTCGAGAAGTCAACTGAGGCTCAACTGCTCGGCTGAGGATGTGGTAGTTGACTGCCATGTATGGGCAGTTGACTCATCTTGGGTAGTTGACTGTCATGTATGGGCAGTCGACTAATGGCACTGTAGCAGTCCACAAATTCTTGGGTACTCGACTGGCCAGTCAACTACATCCCAACAGTCGATTGTTGGTAAGGGCAGTCGACTGCTGAGGTATCCGTTTGGTAGATTCTAATGTGGATGGAGTCATTGTGAGACAACGATATTTATTAGTGCAAGGGCACCAAATAATCGAATCTGAGTTTTGATAATGGAAAAGATTCAAAGTTAAGTCATATTGTTATCTAATATGCTATGTCAAGTGTTCAGAACGTGAGTAGTCTTAGCTAGGCTCAAAGACACCAGGAGAAATGGTGGTCAAAGTTCATATGCTAAGCAATAGGACAAAGGGCCAAAAGGTAAAGCAAGGTAAGCTCTGGGTGTGGAGCAATGGTGAGGTCGCATCCTCAGTACGAGGACAACCATAAGCGTCGATCCAACTAAGGCTTTCGGGAGGAATGCCAAAGTCAAGATTGGACTGTCTAAAGACTTTCATCATCACTAATATTATATACATTGTACTAATCTTGTGATGCATGTGACAGGATGAAAACTCAAGTACAACAGTCGATTGAGAGGAACAGCAGTCGACTGGAAATAGGAGCAATCGACTAGTGTACTCGTGAAGAGCCAAGTGCCACCTCAAAGATAAGAATTTTGGATACAGTTTTATCTAGATCTTGACGAAAATAATGATCTTAAAGGCTTAGGAAGGTCTATAAAAGAAGGCTCAATTGCAAACCCTAGCTAATGCTCTTCCAATGCTCAAACTCTCACAATTTCTCAAGCAACCAATTTCCACTCATCGTCTAGACTTCGACTGTGCTCCATCTTTCATTTAGTTTGTCGATATAATTTCATTGTTCTTTTTGTACTTAATTTGTATAGGGACCAGTAAGGATGTTACCATCCCTTTCATTTAATTGTAATCGTTTCACCTCTTACCTCCAACGAGGAAGAGACTCTCTTTAGTTATTGCCCCTTGAAAGCGATCAAGGATCGCACGAGCCTTGGATTAGTAGCCATTTGACTGTGAACCAAGTAAAACCTTATCGTGTGTGTTTTGTTTTTATTTTTCGATGCAATCTCTTACGTGTTTTACGAAAGAAAAATAAAAGGTTTAAATGTTATTCACCCCCCCCCCCCCTCTAGAGAGTCTTTACGATCCTACAGTATTGAGGACAGTCGACTACTGGGTAAGAGCAATCGATTAGAAGGTAGAAAATCAGCCCGAGCTCAGCTTTATAAGGAGGCTTCGTAGAGGATTTGGGGTTGTCGATCCTTGGTGTTCTTGAAGGGGAAAAGTTGATGCTTTCTAGACCTTCCAAGCTATCCAAAGCAACCAAAGCATGATCAAGCAATCAAATCTCATTTGTAAAGCATTTTCTTTACTTGTATTCATTCTTATTATAATTGCTTGTATTTGGTTATATTTCTTATTGTCGTAAGAACTTGTACGAGATTTTTTCACCTCTAGTGTCATACCGAGAAGGAGAGGTTCATAGTGAGGGCAGATCACTATAGTGTCATCGTGGAGTAAGAACCCTATTTACGAACCACGTAAAAATCTTGTCGTTGTGTGTGTGTGCTTGTATTTGTTATTTTACTTTATTATTCCGCTATATATTACTAACAAATTGTAGACAAGTATGCAATCCATTGAAGCAAAATGAAACTCACTATTCACCCCCTTTAGCGCAAGTCATAGACCCTACAATTGATATCAGAGCAAGGTTGCTCCTCTACGGACTCACTGCCAAGGGAGCAAAGCGCTAGAGGTGCATCTAGAAGAATGGAGCTTCAAGATAAACTAGGCCACAACATCACGATTCCACCTTCCTTCGACCGTGAAGAATTCACATATTGTAAGGTGAGGATGGAACATTTATAATGTGTGAAATAGAAAATTGATTTGTTTTGATACAAGGATTTGAAGCTCCCATTGATAAGAAGAGTAAAATTCTTAAGAAGAAGTGGACGGATGAGCAAGTTCAAAAATCTAAAACGAATGACAAGGTAACAAAAATGTTATTAAATTTAATACCTAATGATGTCTTATCTAGATTAGGAGAATTTAGGAATGCTAAGGAGCTATGGGACAAGTTGGTTGAGCTCCACGAAAAACTCTCACTGCACAAGATAAGGAGGAAGCCGAGGAAAGCTCATCATCGACTTGAGAATGTGAGGATTCGAAGGTTGAGAGGTGTTCGACATCCCAGAAAGACGAGGTTGAAGAAGTCTCCACCTCTAGGATTGAGTGGGAGGAGAGACTATTAGCACCAGAGCAAAATCAAGAACCTTCTACATCTGAGAGGCATGAAGAACAAGCCCAAGATTTTCCCATAGGTAACTCAAGCACATCTCCATATTATATGCTTTGAGTGTAGGGAGAAATGACACTATAAGAGCAAATAACCAAAATTGATCAAGAAGAAAGCTCAAGTAGGACCCAAGGCCAAAGAGAAGGTTAAGGAGACTGGAGCTCCGATTCGCAAGAGCAAGGAGCACGTGGTGTGCTTTAAATGCCAATAACTGTGGAACTATAGAAGCTAATGTCCATGGCGGAGTCACCCTAGGAAGGATAAGGGAAGAGCTTCACATGTAGGGGGGAACCAAGGCAAACCCTAAAGTATATTTTAATAATGCTCCTTCTTTTAGTAATAATAGAAAGTATGCTAGAAATTTACTTGCAATCGTTCATGATAAAAAGCATGCTAGGAATAAGAATAGATATTATTGCTTAGGTGTCAAACATATTAATTTGCCTAAGGACAATTCAAGAACCATACCACCTAAGGATGAGAACAACCTAGGTAATAACCCTAAAAAGAATAGACATATGCCTAAAAAAAAAAGGGAAATGCCCACAAGAAAAATGAAACATAAAAAATTTGGAAATTAGACTTAGAAAATCAAGCTTTAAGTTCTAAGCTTGAGAAAATGGAAAGGACCCCTAGAAAGATGTAAAATGCAATTAAAAGGTCTAATAGGCAAATCTTAGGTATTAGGAGGCAAGAACTATCCAAGGATAGGAAAGACTTGGGTCACAAGTCTAAGTCCATGATGGAAGGGGAAACTTCGCTTCCCCTTTCAACTTGGTCGCTTGTTCATGGCGATCCCTTCTACGTCCCCGGATAAAAAAAATTTATCCTGGACAAGAGGGATTGCCCAAGCAACCTTGTCATCGTCGTGCTATTCGTTTAGTGTAGTCACTTGAATAAACTTGTTGTTCAAGCGACCAACCTCTATATCACGAATAGCCACGGAATAGACGATGTACGGATCGCCAACTTTTGTGTTTATGTTCGGGGTCCAAGTATATTTATCCACATACATAAAGTAAACAACCACATACAATATGCATATAATTGAAAAGCAATTATAAACATAATACAAAAGAACACTAATCAAAATAAACAAGATTATACCTCTTGTTATACCTCTTGATCTTCTATTGTATGTCCTTCCTCCTTTTGGACGCCGTGTGGGCGACGATCTTCCAAAAGTCAAAGCCTCCTAGATTACCAATCTTCCTTTCCTTGTTCACTCCGAACAAAGGAAGATCATAAAACAAAACTCTTCTTCCTATCTAGAACCGGCCACCAAGTCAATAGACTTGATGTTGTCGCCGGCCAAGGAAGAGAACATGGAGTATAGAAACCGGCCAAAGGGGAATCAATAAGAGCATGGGCGCTGGCCAACACTTGGAGAAGAGAAAGGAAACCAACCCTTCTCCTTGTAGCCGCCCAAAACCCTAAACCTAGCTCTCCTAATTGCCGGCCAAGGAAGAGGGGAAGAAGGATAGGTTGAGCACCGGCCAAAGTATAGGGAAGAAGGATAGGTGTCGGCCAAACCTTAGGAAGAAGAAGAAGAGTCCTCCTCCACTTGTTGCCGCCCACCCCAACACCAAAACCCTAGCCGCCAACTCCTAATCCTAACCCTAATGGGATTACTTGCCGCCCAAGGGAAGCAAACCCTAATCCCCTTAAGCCATCAAGCCTTGCCGCCCACCTTAATGCTCTATTTATAGAGTTGGGCTCAAGCCTTGTTTTAATTTCCTCCATTGGTTCTAGGGATTTAATCTCAACTGTCGGATCTAGAGATTTAATCTCAACCGTCGGATCTAGAGATTTACCCGGAATGCTCATAGGCTCCCATGTCCCCGGATTAAAATTTTCACTAATGAAAACTAATCCGGAGGGGATGAGTTTCCTAAGCACAACCAATTCGTCGTCGTGCTAACGACTCGAGCGATCGCTTGAACAAACTAGTTGTTCAAGCAACACAACTTTTCTAGTCGGTTAGCCGTGGAAGAGACGACGGACGGATCGCCGGTTTTTTTTTTTATTTCTTATTCGGGGTCCATGATTATACAAATACTTGCAAATGCAAACTAGTATAATCAACATATACTAACATAAAGAACATAAGCTAGCATATCAAATAAGAACATGCAAAGAACAATAATAAAAGTTATAAAACTTTTATACCTCTTGATCTTCTATCGTATGTCCTAACCTCCTTGTAGACTTCGTGTGGGCGAAGATCCTCCACAAGTTGAAGCATCCTAGATCTTCTTCAATCCAAAGAATGAAGAACTCTCTTTCCCTTCTTGCTTGAGCCAACCACCAATCCATAAAGGATTGATGCCGCCGGCCCCAAGAATAGAGAGAATAATATGGAAACAACCAAGGAACCGAACTAGGGACAAACCCTAGTTTTGGTGCCGCCGGCCAAGATGGAGTGAATAGGAGAAAAGGAATATGTTGGGCGCCGGCCACGGTGGAGAGAATAGAGGAAGGAGTCGGCCACACCCTAGGAAGAAGAAGACCTCCTCTCCTATAGTTGCCGCCCAACTTCCTTGCAATCCCTAGTCACTAACCTAAGGAGGAAACCCTAATTAGGGTTTCTCCTTAGGCTTTCTTGCCACCCAACCATGGTGGAGAGAAGAGATCTAGGAGCTAGCCACCTCCAAGGAAGAAGACAAGCTCTTCCACAAGTTGCCACCCACTCTTCATTCCCATCCATGGCCGCCCATGCAAAGGAGCCAAAACCCTAATCAAATTAGGGTTTCTTCCATAGGGTTCCTTGCCGCCCAAGCATGGTGGAGAGAAGAGATCTAGGATCTAGCCACCTCCATGGAAGAAGACAAGCTCCTCCACAAGTTGCCGCCCACTCTTCTTCCTCACCTTGGCCGCCCAACCCAAAAGAGCCAAACCCTAATTAGGGTTTCCTCCTAGGGTTGCTTGCCGCCCAAGCAATTGGAGGCTAAACCCTAATCTCCTTAGCATCCATCATCCAACCTCTAAAACTTGTTGCCGCCCAACCCATAGCCACCCTTTTATAGAGTTAGGGTTTAGGCCTTGGTTTAATCTCCACCGTCGGTTCTAGGGTTTTAATCTCAACCGTCGGATCTAGAGATTTAATCTCAACCGTCGGTTCTAGGGTTTTAATCTCAACCGTCGGATCTAGAGATTTAATCTCAACCGTCGGTTCTAGGAATTTAATCCCAACCATCGGATCTAGAGATTTAATCTCCACCGTCGGTTCTAGGAATTTAATCCCAACCGTCGGATCTAGAGATTTGTTTTCCATTATTTGATCTAGACTTCATGAGGTTTATATTAGGCTATGATAGGGACCATGAGGAGGAGTTGGGTCTTGGCCACCCGATGGATCGGAACCACACAAACTTGATCCATCAATGATGTTCCATTCCACTAGAGGATCATCATCGAACTACCTCACCAACCCCCATAAATTAATATGGGCTCCATATATTATTTGTACATCCATCTCTTCGTGTTTAAGATATCGAATGTCCGTCAATTGATTGATTTACTGACCTTCAATCAATTAACATCTAACTCCTCGAGTAGTACCACTCAACCTTATCATCATGTTGACTAAGTCAACCTGCAGGGTTTACATGATGAACCTTATGAGCTCCTCAAGGGGACATCATCAACCTAATACATAGGACACGGTTTCCTCCTATAATCAACGGCACACCATGTAAATAATATCATTTCCCAACTTACCGGGCATATTGATTTAATCCATAGAAATCTCACCCTCTGGTAAATCAAAGAAATAAATATTAAGTACATGTGCCCGTTATTATATCGGGATTAAGAGCATGTACAACATAATATCCGAGGTCCAATTCAATTATGCAGTCAGCAATAAATTGAATCACCTCTATGTCGGTCCTGCTCAATACGCCGAGGTGTACTAGTGTAACTTTATGTTCAAGACAAAACAATACCAAGCTACACTACAACCATGCCAATGGTTTGTCCAAAATCATCTTGGTTGTGAGCCTCTACTTATATTCTACAAGGAACTGATAACATGATCTTCTGTGCCACACCAAGCACCATGTTATCTACAATGTAAAATATTAGACAATATGCACATATATAATATGCAAACAATGATCATGTGATTCTTATTTCAAAATAAAGATGTTCATACAAAAGAGCTAGGCTTTCAGTATACATCCCAACAGTTTTCTCCTATAATCAACGATACACCATATAAATAATATCATTTCCCAACTTACTGAGCCTATCGATTTAATCTATAAATCTCGCTCATTGATAAATCAAAGAGATGAATACTAAGTATACGTGCCCGTTATTATATCGGGATTAAGAGTATGTACAATATAATATCTGAGGTCCGATTCGATTATGTAGTCAGTAATAAATCGAATCACCTCTAAGTCGGTCTTGCTTAATACACACAAAGTGCACTAGTGTGATTCTATGGTCAAGACAAGCCAATACCAAATCACACTACAACCATTCCAATGGTTTGTCCAAAGTCATCTCGGTTGTGAGCCTTTACTTATACTTTACAAGGAACCGATAACATGATCTCCCATGTGACACCACACACCATGTTATCTATAATGTAATGTATTAGACAATATGCATAGCCATCAAAATATGCAAACAATGATCATGTGATTCTTATTTCAAAATAAAGATGTTCATACAAAAGATAGACTTTTCAGTATACATCCCAACAATCTTCCACTTATACTAAAAGACTATGCTATCCTCATACTGCCATACATCTAATTCCCCTTCCCTCCACATGCCTATCAAAGCTCTTGCTAGAAGGGCCTTAGTGAAGGGTCTACCAGGTCATCCTCTGATGCAATCTAGGCGACAACAACTTCTCCTCTCTTTACGATTTCTCGTATCAGGTGGTACTTGCGCTCTATGTGCTTACTTGCCTTATGGGCTCGAGGTTCCTTCGAGTTTGCAACTGCACCACTATTATCACAATAAATTGTGATAGTTCTGGGCAAACCAGGAATCACATCCAAGTCCATCAGGAAGTTTCTGAGCCACACAGCTTCTTTGGCCGCCTTAGAGGCTGCCACATACTCAACTTCCATGGTAGAGTCCGCCATGCATTTCTGCTTAACACTCCTCAATACAATGGCTCCACCTCCCAAAGTAAACACAAAACCTAAGGTAGACTTACTGTTATCCCTATCTGATTGGAAGTCGAACTGTGTAACCCATGTGGAGTAATTGGTCCGCTCGTAAACTAGCATATAATCCCTAGTCCTTCTCGTACTTCAATATATGCTTACCGCATTCCAATGTCCTCGTCTGATTACTCGATATTCACGACCATGCCCACGGCATAGCAGATATCTGGTCTCGTACATAGCATCGCATACATGAGGCATCCTACCGCCAAAGCATAAGGAACCACCTTCATCTCCTTTATCTCCTCAGATGTTCTCGGACACATCTCCTTAGATAAAGGAGCTCCATGCCTGAAAGGTAGAAAATCCTTCTTGGAGTTCTGCATGCTAAAACAATCCATAATCGTGTCTATGTATGAAGCTTGGGATAAGCACAACATCCTTTTCCTGCGATCCCTTATAACCTTGATCCCAAGGATGTGTCCCACCTCTCCCAAGTCCTTCATATCAAACTGTTTGGACAACCATACCCTTACGTCCGATAACACCTTGATATTGTTACCAATCAACAAAATGTCATCTACGTATAGTACAAGAAATACTACTACGTTTCCGTCACATCTCTTGTATACACAAGACTTATCCGGACTTTGAATAAATACATAAGACTGGATTACCTCATCAAAGCAGATGTTCCAAGACCTCGAAGCTTGCTTCAATCCATAAATGGACCGATTAAGCTTACATACAAGATGCTCTTTGCCCTTCGCAATGAATCCCTCTGGTTGCTTCATATAGATGTTTTCCTCAAGACTTCCACTAAGGAAAGCTGTCTTGACATCCATCTGTCACACCTCATAATTCATATGAGCTGCAATGCATAAGAGAATCCGGATAGACTTAAGCATGGCTACCGGCAAAAAGGTCTCCTCATAATCGATACCCTCTTTCTGAGTATACCCCTTCGCAACAAGCCTCACTTTGAAGGTCTCAACCTTCCCATCTATTCCTCTCTTTCTTTTGTAGATCCACTTGCATCCAATGGTTTTTACACCATCGGGTGGTTCTACTAGCTCCCAGACCTGATTTGAATCCATAGATTCAATCTCAGTATTCATTGCACTTTGCCAAGATGTTGCATATTTATCTTGGATTGCCTCGTCATATGTCCAGGGATCAAGTTCATGTTCGCCAGGGACTAAATCAGAAGATTCTTCCAAGAAGATGAATCTATCAGGCTGTATCACAACCCTCCCACTACGATGAGGTATCACCTGTGTATCCTCTATGACACGCGGTGCAGTGACTTATGGTATATCCTCTTGTAACGTTGGTACTGAAGAAGTGACTTCCCCTTTTAATTCCTCCAGAACAATTTTACTCTTGGGCTTGTGGCTCATCACATAGTCTTCCTCTAGAAATCTGGCGTTCGTGCTAATGATCACCCTCTGATCTCTAGGACTATAAAACAAACCACCCTTCGTTCCTCTAGGATAGCCAACGAACATGCATACTGCATAAGGTTCCAACTTACCGATTCCGCCTTCAAAGACATGTCTTTGGACTCCCCAAATCGAATATGTCTTAGACTAGGCTTTCGCCATCCTCTGTGGGAGTAGAAGACACTGATTTAGATGGAACCAAGTTCAGAATGTATACCGCCATTTCTAGAGCATATCCCCAGAACGAATCTGGCAACTCAGAATAACTCATCATCGATCTAACCATCTCCATAAGTGTCATATTCCTTCGCTCTACTACACCATTCTACTGGGGTGTGCCAGGTGCAAACAATTGGGACTGAATCTCAGCCTCGATAAGTAATTCCTAAAATCCTCCCAAGAGGTACTCCACCACGATCGATCAGAGTGTCTTGATACTTTACCTCGACGCTTCTCCACATCACCTTGAATTCTTTGAACTTGTCAAAGCATTCAGACTTCATGCACACATCAAGTAAATGTATCCATATCTCAATAATCGCCTATAAAAGAGACGAAATACTCAAACCACCTCTAGCCCGATAGACATAGGACCACACAAATCGAATGAACCAATTCCAACACATCTGCTCTATACCCCTTGGCCTTAAAAGGCCTCTTGGTCATCTTAACCTCCAAGCATGATTCACAGGTTGGGAAATCTTCCACCACTAATGAACCCAGAGGTCCATCAACTATCAACCTTTGAATTCTACTTAGGTTAATATGACCAAGCCTAAGATGCCAAAGATATGTTTTGGTTCATCTTCAAGGTTCTTTTCTCTTATTGGAATTAGAAGATGAGTTATTAACTTCAATTTGCATCGTGGGAGCTTTTGGTTCAAGTGTGTATTCAAATTTCCTATCAATGCACCAGAACAGATAATCTCCCTATTTCTTTTTATAACAACTCTGTCATTAAAAGAAATAGAATATCCATCCATAAACAATTTAGAAACCAAAATTAAATTCTTTCTAAACAAAGGTACATAAAGGCAATTCTTAAGAACCAAAACTTTATTTTTCTTAAAAGATAAATAAACGTCTCCCACTGCAATAGTCGCCACCTTCGTGGCATTGCCCAAGTATACGGTAATCTTCCCCTCAGCTAGTCGTCGGGTTTCCTGGAACTCCCGCAAAGTATTGCAGACATAATCAGTGGCCCCCGTATCTACACACCAGGTGACGGTAGATAACACTGCTAACCATGTTTCAATGACTAGACCAAAGGATATACCTTTATTCTACTTTCGGTTGGGACAGTCTTTCTTCCAATGTCCAGTCTGCTTACAAGTGAAGCACTTTGCCTTTCGGCTTCTTCACTTGTCTCTGAGTTCCTCCCACCACCTTTGCTCTACCTTATTTCTTCTTCTTCTTGCCTCTCGGCTTAGAAGTAGAAACCTTTTGGGCAACCATGGCCTGAGTCTGAGCAAGCCTTTCTGTCGGCTGGAGAATGATATCGACCTAGGTTTCCCCATCGATCTCAGCTCCAAGGACTTCCAGCTCATTCGCAGGCTTAGGAGGATACTCTTCGAAAAGTACATATTTGTACTCCTCGGCAGTTAAGACAATATCTAGATTCTTTTCCAATCAACATAATTTGGGTGCAGTAAACTTATTTTCCTTTAGTATCACAACAAGTGGACTGAAAGTCATTTTTGAAAATCCTAAGAATCACATAGATCATTACTTTAGATTTCAAAAAATTATTGATTACTCAAACAATAAAATTTTAAAATCAACCAACACCTCAAAACACCGAGAATATCGCATGCCACGATCGTGTGGACGTATACGAATTCTACATTTATAAGAGGAGGTTTTACCCATTAATTTTACTATCTTGTCAAACTAACTTTTTGACAAATAAAATTAATAGTTGGTTTCTCTTCGGCCCTACAAATAAAAGCAGTGACTCCGATGGGGAGGATACTCCTATTTGCATCTAAGTGTTCACCATTACTCGATACCAAGGAAAATATCTCGGGTTATGTGCCTTCCGATGGGGAAGTACACACGCTCCTTAATAATTTCCTATAACCATATCCGACCCTGTGATCTACAAACAAACTCATTTGATGGGGAGGAAGGCACTCAGAGCCGACGCGCAAGTTTGCTTGCATCACATGTCAAATCGTAATGAAGGCCGTGGGAATTTATAAAAAATATCCCTCTCCCACTTAGTAATTTGGAATTGAGGAATTTTCTAGCCTACGACATGCATATCAAACAATAAGTAATAAATATAAAAAATAAATTATTTTCTAACTATTATGGCTTTTGTCTTCAATATGTCTCCCGTCGCCAGCTCGTCCGCTCCTCCTACGCCATGTATGAGCCATCCGGAGATCCGAGCCGAGACTAAAAACTATTTTAATTTACATCCATCGATCCTATACTCCACGAGGGAGTGTACATGAAATCTAGATTGAAAGTAAACTAAAATAGAAAGAGTGGCTAAACAATGTCGTATCTAATTTACAAAAAATTAAATACTAGCCTCGTCAACCCCGAGGATTCAACAAAATATACTATTATACACATACAATCACATACACACATATGGCCATAATAGTCGAATCTTATGCTTGCAACCAAAGAGTTAACCTACGCATATCCTACTATTATCCGGCACATATAATATATGAAAAATTCATAAGAGTAACCGAATCCTAAACACACAAAACCGGAAACCGAAGCTCTGATACCACTTGATGGAAGGGGAAACTTCGCTTCCCCTTTCAACTTGGTCGCTTGTTCATGGCGATCCCTTCTACGTCCCCGGATAAAAAAAAATTATCCTGGACAAGAGAGATTGCCCAAGAAACCTTGTCATCATCGTCCTATTCATTTAGAGTAGTCACTTGAACAAACTTGTTGTTCAAGCGACCAACCTCTATATCACGAATAGCCACGGAATGGACGATGTACAGATCACCGACTTTTGTGTTTATGTTCGGGGTCCAAGTATATTTAGCCACATACATAATGTAAACAATCACATACAACATGCATATAATTGAAAAGCAATTATAAACATAATACAAAAGAACACTAATCAAAATAAACAAGATTATACCACTTGTTATACCTCTTGATCTTTTATTGTATGTCCTTCCTCCTTTTGGATGCCGTGTGGGCGACGATCTTCCAAAAGTCGAAGCCTCCTATATCACCAATCTTCCTTTCCTTGTTCACTTCAAACAAAGGAAGATCATAAAATAAAACTCTTCTTCCTATCTAGAACCGGCCACCAAGTCAATAGACTCGATGTTGCCGCCGGCCAAGGAAGAGAACATGGAGTATAGAAACGACCAAAGGGGAATCAATAAGAGCATGGGCGTCGGCCAACACTTGGAGAAGAGAAAGGAAACCAACCCTTCTCCTTGTAGCCGCCCAAAACCCTAAACCTAGCTCTCCTAATTGCCGGCCAAGGAAGAGGGGAAGAAGGATAGGTTGAGCACCGGCCAAAGTATAGGGAAGAAGGATAGGTGCCGGCCAAACCTTAAGAAGAAGAAGAAGAGTCCTCCTCCACTTGTTGCCGCCCACCACAACACCAAAACCCTAGCCTCCCACTCCTAATCCTAACCCTAATGGGATTACTTGCCGCCCAAGGGAAGAAAACCCTAATCCCCTTAAGCCATCAAGCCTTGTCGCCCACCTTAATACTCTATTTATAGAGTTGGGCTCAAGCCTTGTTTTAATCTCCTCCATTGGTTCTAGGGATTTAATCTCAACCGTCGAATCTAGAGATTTAATCTCAACCATCGGATCTAGAGATTTAATCTCTACCTTTGGATCTATAGTTTTGTTTTCATCTATTGGATCTAAGCTTCATGAGGTTTTTAATAGGCTACAATAGGGACCATGAGGAGGAGTTGGATCTTGGCCACCCAATGGATCAAGCCCACATAAAGTCCGATCCATTAATGATTATTCATTCCACTAGAGGATTATCATTGATCTACCTCACCAACCCCCATAAGTTAATATGGGCTCCATATATTATATGTACATTTTCTCCCCGTATTTAAGATCTCGAATGTTCGTCGATTAATTAATTTACTGACCATTAATTAATCAACATCTAACTCCATGAGTAATACCACTCAACCTTTTCATCACGTCGGACCAAGTCTACCTGCATGGTTTACATGATGAACCTTATGAGCTCCTCAAGGGGACATCATCATCCTAATATATAAGACACGATTTCCTCCTATAATCAACGATACACCATATAAATAATATCATTTCCCAACTTACTGAGCCTATCGATTTAATCTATAAATCTCTCCCATTGGTAAATCAAAGAGATGAATACTAAGTATACGTGCCCATTATTATATCGGGATTAAGAGTATGTACAATATAATATCTGAGGTCCGATTCGATTATGTAGTCAGCAATAAATCGAATCACCTCTAAGTCGGTCATGCTCAATACACACAAAGTGCACTAGTGTGATTCTATGGTCAAGACAAACCAATATCAAATCACACTACAACCATTCCAATGGTTTGTCCAAAGTCATCTCGGTTGTGGGCCTTTACTTATACTTTACAAGGAACCGATAACATGATCTCCCGTGTTATACCACACACCATGTTTTTTACAATGTAATGTATTAGACAATATGCATAGCCATCAAAATATGCAAACAATGATCATGTGATTCTTATTTCAAAATAAAAATGTTCATACAAAAGATAGACTTTTCAGTATACATCCCAACAGTCCAAGGTAGTCATGTCTACCTACCACAATGTTCCATTTGACTATAGAACTAAGTCTAGGTCTAGGAAGATCAAGGTCACAAGGGAGGCAATCCCTAGAGTTGACCTTAGGAAGACTGAAGTGACTAAGGCCTCTAAAAGGCCTAAGAAAGTCACTAGCAAGGTTACAAGGGAAGCAATCCTAGAGTTAACTTTGAGAAGACCCAAATGACCAAGACTTCCAAGCCTAGGAGGGTCATTAGGAGGGTAGCTAGGAAAGTCATCCCTAGCAAGTACCTAGTTAACCCAAAGAGCTCCAATAGGTATTGGGTTTCTAGGAGCGTGATTCCATCATGCTAGATGGGTTTAGGATGTGTCAACCTTAAATGGATAGGTAGTTAACCTAACCATGGTAAAGGTGGCACTTTAGGACATGTGTAAAGTATTGTAATACTTTGAAAATGAAATTAGGAATACATTCTAAAAGATTTTAAATGTGCTAATAAAATTTGAAAAGTTTGAAATTCAATCAAAAATTGGCACAATTAAGTTAGATGTATGGTGTGCCAAAATTTGAGGGTTTGGCAAACTCAAGGGGTTAAATTGTAATTATGTAAAATTTGATATTTAGCATAATCTTAGATAATGACAATTAGAATTATGGCTTAGACAATCTCATTTTACTTCATACACTTGCCATGGTTCATATGTCATATTGTATGTTTGTATGAAAAGTGTGCTTTTATGTATCACATCTCACAAAAATATAAGGCTTAATTACCTTGATTGTGCATTTCAACATATAGATAGGGTGAGATGCTAGGAATAAAATTTTTGGCTAATAATTCTTGTGAAAATAGAATAAAATGTCAAAACACATTAACAAATATACAAATATAAGCATAATACTGGTATAACCAGTACACATGCGACAAACATACAAAATATAACAAAATTGAGTTGAACAAATTGATTTTCACAAGTTCAGCTGAATATTAAGTTATCAATTGACTACATCAGTCAAGCAGTCGAATGAAGTTACTATAGCAACATACAGAAAGTCTAGCAGTTGACTACTCAACCTTAGCAGTTGACTGCTAGTGTTGTACACAGCCACAAAAAGGTCAGCAGTTGACTGTTGTATCACAACAGTCAACTAATGGGTGTGATGTTTAAAAAAAGATCGAGCCCTAGCTGCTCGGCCTTTCACACGATCAACTTCTTCCCAAACTTGTCGCCCATCATTCCCAACATCTTTTTCGGCGATCTCACTCTTCGGTAAGCCCCAAAACCCTAAATCTAAGTATTCTAGGTTAACCATTATCCCTATCAAGCTAATCCGAGCCTTCTCTTCCTCTTGTTTGGTTGACTTCGCTCGTTTTTAGGGTTTCGACTTCACCTTCAGTTCCGACCATCTTCCTCCGGCGTTCCTCCGACATCTTCCTCTGATTGTCTTCTATAACCCCACACTAGAAAATGGCACCAAAGTAATGATCCTCCACCATATTCCTTCGATTCATTCTTACATGTTCATTTTGTAGCCAAATTATTTGTGCATTCATGATCATGCCATTCATATGCATTCATTTTAGACAAAGACGTAGGTTAGAGTCGGATGAAGGAACCTCGAGGAATCATTGATCCTCGAATCCTAGGGCTTCGAGTGACGATCATCATTAGTCTCGGACATTTCATCTTATATCGGTTTGTTACCTGGACGAGCCATTCTTTAGAAATTATTGTAGGGATGTCATTCAGATCATCATACATTATCACTTAGAAAAGTTAGTCTTTTGTACTCATCACATAAATGTAGATCTTCTATCCGAATTTTACGCAAACCTTAGGAAAGTAGAAGATGGTCCGACATATCAAACGTGCATTGCCAAACACGATCTAGAATTTACTCTAGAGATCCTACAAGAATTTCTGGGTTGTCGAGCATCTAATGACACTTTTGTGTTTTATCCTACTTTAGATGAGTCACCCCCCATACCATTTGATCATATTATGATAGACCATATGAATGAGCATTTCTTTCGCCGACCCCGTTGCTTAGGTCAAAATCTATTTTCAATCAATAACTTATCAGCTCCAAATAATGTCCTCTATAAGGTCATTGTAGCATGCATACTACCTATAGTCACTAGGAGTCAGGCCATGATTCACCCTCTCCATTTATTTTTGATGTATGCAATGCGTAATTTATTAGATGTCAATCTGGCATTGAATGTTTTCCATTGCATAGTCCACTGCGTGTCCCCTGTCTAATGGAAGATCCATATGCCCTTGGGCCACATCATTACTGCATGGTTAGCATCTAGGGGCATAAATATCTCTAGGGTATGGTGAAGCAGCTATCAGACACATGATCGTATCAACCTGAGGTACTTCGCACTAGCGGGGATGGTTAGAGGCTACAGATAGATAAAATGGCCAGAGCAGCCTCAGCTGGCTGGGGCAACTGAAGGGGAAGTTGCGGAGGAGGATATCCCTATGTTACCAGATGCATCAGACGTGGGTCTCTTTGCTCGTTTTACACATCTAGAGTCCCAGTTCGAGGAGCTCCATGAGACTATTGATACACGATTTGAGGAGCTCAGTCTCGAGCATTCATCCATGACTCACCACCTGACATAGATCGACTCTCATCTTCACACATTCGAGCAACATCAACTCAAGATGTATGAGATGATGCAGAGTTGGACTATGTGTCAACTCAAGATGTATGAGAGTATTTAACGTGATTCGGGACCTATGGTTCCTACTCCATGGTTGAGCTCTAGAGTGAGCTCTAGTGATGCACACCACCACTAACAAACTTCTCCTTCTCAAAAAACACTACGGAGGTGGAGAAACCTCTTATAACAAGATTACAACAATAATACACGAAATACAACTAAATGCAGCAAGTATACTAAGTAATAAGAAAATATAAGTAAAGAAAACTTTACACAAAGAGATTTTGATTGCTTGCTAGTTGGTTGCTTTGGATTGCTCTTGAAGATCTATAATGCAACAGCACTTCCCCATCAAAATCGCTTCCAAAATCCTCCACAAGATGCTCCTTTCATAACATACATCGGGTTAATTTTTCACCTACAGTCGACTGTCAAAAGGCACCAGTCGAATGCTAGACTATCTGTTGTCTCACAACAACTCCATCCATGCTGGAATATACCCAACAAATACCCGGATGATCGCCCTTACGATCGACCATCGCTTCAAGAATCGATTAGCCAATCGACTATGCAAGAATCTGTGTACTGCTACAGTGTCATCAATCGACTGCCCATACATGGCAGTCGGCTATCAGTGAAACACAACAATAGTCGAGCTGTAGTCGACTACTTGTCAGTCGACTGGTCATAATCTCAGTAAATTGATGTAAGTCAACTGAGCTCCCAAGTGTTGAACACTCGATCAGTCGACTGGTAAACCTCAAACATGATGTTTAACCTAAGTATGATTCTCTCATACTTGATACTCACCTATAGCCTATACCTAAGCCTTCTAGCCACCTCTATCAGCCTCATGCCTCTCGAATCCCTCGAGTCTGTGACTCTTCATCCTTCGTGTTAGCCTTCAGAATCTTCCATCAGCTATGTCATGCTAACCAAGTCCTTTGCTAAGGTTCATTTAGACTTATACTGCCAAGACCACATGCTTAGATTTTACGCTGCCAAAATCTCACCCTTGGACTTTCCCATTGGCAAGCCTCAATGCTTGGACTTTCCTGTCAAGATCCATTTGGACTTACACCGCCAAGACTACATGCTTGAACTTTACACTTCTAAAACTACATCCTTGGACTTTTCTATTGCCAAGACCATGCTTGGACTTTCCATGCCAAGACCATGCTTGGACTTTCCCTTGCCAAGACTATTCTTGGACTTTCCTTGATAACTCCATGTTGGACTTTCCAATTGCCAAAGTTCACTTGGACTTTACGCCGCCAAGGCTACACACTTGGACTTATGCTGCTAAAACTTTACCTTTAGACTTCTCTTGCCAAATATTCATATTTGGACTTTCCTTGTCAAGTATCCAAACATGGACTTTCGAGGTTGATTGCTCCAACAATCTTCCCCAAATAATGTCCCCCATATGACTTTGAATATCACAATCATCCACTAGTTATATGATCAAACCCATATAGTCAAACAATGGTCAAACTCATTGTTAATCCGTTTTCAAACATCAAAACTCTACTCGAGTTTGGTCAATATTGAGTTAGGGCCTATTGCACCAACACACTAGGGTTTGAGGAAAGATTTGGCTCAAAGGTATGTAAATTAAGAATGTTTTTGTATAGTCTCAAGCAATCTCCGAGAGCTTGGTTTGAGAAATTTACTCAATCAATTAAGAAGCAAGGATACACTCAAGGACACTCAGATCATACATTGTTCTTAAAATTTTTCACTTAAAGGAAAGATTACTGTACTGATAGTGTATGTTGATGATATTATTCTCACAAGTAATGATGTGATTGAGATGGAAAGATTGAAGAAAAACCTTGCAGCTGAATTTGAGATCAAGGGTTTGGGAGCATTAAGGTATTTCCTCGGGATGGAAGTCGCTTGCTCTAGAAAAGGTATTGTTGTCTCTCAATGAAAGTATATCCTTGATCTCTTGGAGGAGACAAGAATGAGTTGTTGTAAACCCACAGAGACCCCCATGGATCCTAACATAAAACTTTGGAAAAAAAAAGGAAGTGTTCCTGTTGATACAGGTAGATGCTAAAGGTTAGTTGGGAAACTGATTTACCTATCTAATACTTGGCCTGACATTGCCTTTTCAGTCAGTGTTGTGAGTCAGTTCATGCATGCACCATTTGAAGAACACCTCAAGCCTGTCTACAAAATTCTGAGATATTTGAAGGCTACTCCTGGAAAAGGTTTATTTTTCAGAAAGTCTAATCAAAGAAGTATTAATGTGTTTACTGATGTAGATTGGTGGTCGATTAATGACAGGAGATCCACTTCAAGATACTGCACCTTTGTATAAAGAAACCTAGTAACTGAGAAGTAAGAAACAAAGTGGTGTAGCGTATAAAAAACCAAATTTAGAGCAATGGATTAGGGAATATGTTGTAGGGACCGATGTGACCGCTAGAGGGGAGTGAATAGCGTCGTCGATGCTTGATGGAATTCGTTCATGATCGTGTCTATAAATTGTGTTAGTGTGCAGCAGAATAGTAATAAAAATAATAACACGAATACAAACATGATAACACAATGTTATAACGTAGTTCGGAACCGAATGGTTCTCTACTCCACGGATTGGGCTCTAAAAGCCCTAGCAATGCAAACATGCACTACTAATCACAAATACTCCTTCTCGAAACAATCCGGAGGTGGAGAAACCTTGTACAAATGGTCTTACAATAGTAAGAAACAAATACAAGCAAGATACAAATGAAATACACAACAAGTAAAGAAAACAACACTTTACAATTGCTCTTTTGATTGCTTGCTTTGTGGTTGCTTGAAATGCACTTGGAGACCCAGCAGCAAATCGCCCCAAAATTCCTCAAGAATCGGTGATCGGAATCTCCTCCACGAACTCCCTTTAAATGTTCGGCCGATTTCACCTATCCCGATCGCCAGACCATCGATCGATGACACTGTTGTTGTGAGACAATGGTGTGATCCACGCTGGAAAAATCCAACATATAGGACATCAGTCGACTGATCATACTCATCAGTCGACTGATAGAACCTTCACTCGACTGTTAACTCCAGCAGTCGAGTCCGACTCAATTATGTGCCCAAATTCTCGAGCACCAGTCGACTAATCGACATATCAGTCGATTGATCAAGCAAGAAGTCGACTACCAAAGGTTGGTAGTTGACTGCTAGGCCAATTCCCACAGTCAAACCCTAGTTGACTCACACCAGTCGACTGACCATAGGTCCCAGTCGACTGATACACCTCAAATATGAGGTTTTACTCTAAGTATGGTGCCCCCATACTTGCTAGACCACCCATAGCCTAGACCTAAGCCTTCTAGCCACCTCCGTCAGCCTAACGCCTATTGGATCCCTCCAAGTCATCCATGACTTGTTCATCCATACACTAGCCTTCAGGTGCTTCCATCAGCTATGTCATGCTAACAGTGTCTACACCGCCAAGGCACATTGGGCTTACATTGCCAAGACTCCGCTTGGACTTTACGCCGCCAACCATTGGACTTATGCTACTAAGACTTCACCCTTGGACTTTACGCCGCCAATATCAAACCCCTTAGACTTCTCAAATGCCAAGTACTCATGACTTGGACTTTCACCGTCAAGACTACACTCTTGGACTTACGTGGCCAAGACTACACCCTTGTACTTTCCAAATGCCAAGACTCAAGCTTGGACTTTCCCTTGCCAACCCATGTTGGACTTTACATGCCAAGACCCATGCTTGGACTTTACATGCCAAGTACTCAAGACTTGGACTTTCCATGACATGGTCAACCACAGTCAACCATCAAAATCCCCCTCGAGTCAAACTCGAGTCCGGTCAATCATGACCCGGGTCGATTGCACCAACAATCTCCCCAAAATATTATCAGACATCAATGTCAATCCTTCATGTCAAACATCAAAACATCGCTCGAGTCAAACTCGAGTCCGGTCAATCGTAACTTGGGCTGATTGCACCAACAATCTCCCCCTTTTTGATGTTTAACAAAACCACATACCTTTGAGTTAGAACACTAACTCAAATCTTCTTAACAATTATCCCAAATTGGTAATCCCATAACTTCTCCCAATAATTCTTCCAAATATTCTTCCCCTTTTTGACTAATATCAAAAAGGTTCTCTCCAAGGAGGTCAATGTCTCATGTCCCAATGAGATCTTACAATCTCCCTTTGGTCCAAAAATATCTAGGATGCCTACAATCTTCCTAGTGATAAGTCTCATATCACTCAAGAGAGGCAATCCTACACACTCTCCCAATTTCCAAATTAAATATCTCAAAAATTCCATTTCTCCCCCTCATGAAGAAAAATAACATCCATCATCCCATGATGGATACCTCCCCTTAAAGGCTTGCTCCCCTTGACCATTGCACCAACAATGTCCTTGGGAAGTCCCTAAGCCAATAGGAACTCTAAACCATCAAAAATAAGATTCAAAGTTCAACATTGAACTTTCCAACCCCTTAAATTTGATACATCACCCTAACAACTCTCCTAATCCATATCTATAACGCCCGTAAAATTCCTAACAATTTTACAAGAATTTTTGCATGATTATAATGGGCTTTATGTGGGCTCCTTCAAAAAAAATAAAAGAAATAGAGCCAAAAAGGATGCATGGCCCAAGGTTTGAACCCTAAACCTCCAAGTAGATAGCTAAACCTTAAGATGCATCCAATAACCAGAAGCCCAGCAGGGTTGTGCTATTAGAAGGATATGGGAAATGATAGATAAGGGTAAGGGAGGCTAAGGGACACCTTCAAGTGAATAAATAGGAGAATGAAGAGATAAGAGAAACAAAATTTGTCATTCTCCCCTTCTCCTCTTCTTCCTCACCGAAACCCTAACTCCCTCTCCTTCCCTTTTCCGAAAACCAACCAAGCAAGAAAAGGGCTCTAGTCTTGGCATCACATATGGTATTTTCTACTACTAAACAAAGTGAAGGATGTAAGTATCCCCTCACCTGCAGTACAAATTGCTTCAGTTGATGGTTGTTAAGAAAATCCTTTATGAAACTTTCGGCCAAGACCTTCTTCATGCTTCCCATGATTGTCCATGCTATGTTTTGTATGAATATGATGATAACATGTTTCTAGATAGGCTTGGTTTAAGTGTTTGATCTTCAAGCTTCTTGAAACTCTCAGCCAATACCTTCTTCATGCTTCCCATGATTGTCCATGCTATGTTTTGTATGAATATGATGATAACATGTTTCTAGATAGGCTTGGTTTAAGTGCTTTATCTTCAAGCTTCTTGAAACTCTCGGCCAATACCTTCTTCATGCTTCCCATGATTGTCCATGCTATGTTTTTGTATGAATATGATGATAATATGTTTCTAGATAGGCTTGGGTTAAGTGTTTGATCTTTAAGCTTCTTGAAACTCTCGACCAAGACCCATTTAGGGTCCTAATGGACTTCCATGCTATGATCTATATGTAGTCATGTTATGTTTTGAATGTAGATGAAGATAATAGGTAGATAGCTAAGCTAGATTTAAGTGTTGGACCTTTAAGCCTCTTGAAACTCTCGGCCAAGACCCATTTAGGCTCCTAATGGTCTTCTATGCTATGATCTATATGTAGTCATGTTATGTTTTGAATGTAGATGAAGATAATATGTTGATAGCTAAGCTAGATTTAAGTGTTGGATCTTTAAGCCTCTTGAAACTCTCAGCCAAGACCTATTTAGGCCCCTAAGGGCCTTCCATGCCATGATCTATATGTGATGGAGATTAACATGTGGTTAGTTAGATCTTGTACAAGTTGTTTAGGGTTTAAAATTTTGTTAGAACCCCATGAAGTTTAGATCACACCATGTTATGCTTGTTCATGATGTTTATGTCATGCTCTATATGTGTGTGATGTTAGTATGATGTTAAGTAGACCTTGCACAAGTTGTTTAACATGTAAACTCCTAAGAACCCTCCCTTAGGGTTTCGGCCAGCCCATGTACATGCCCTCTACTAAATCCTCCATGCCATGCTACATGTAGAAAAAAAATGCAAATATGATGTTAGTTAGATTTTATGATAGCATGATTGGTTTATATCACTACCTTATGTCCATGTTAATTGTATGAATGTATGATTATGTTCTGCTCATTGCCATGTTAATTGTATGAATGTATGATATGTCATAAAGAAGGAATATGATATGTTATGAAAAGAAAGATGATATGTTATGAAGAAGGAACATGATATGCTATGAAGAAGGAACATGATATGCTATGAAGAAGGAACATGATATGCCATGATAAGGAACATGATATGTTTATGAAAAGAAATATGATAGGTTATGATAAGGAACATGATATGTTATGAAAAGAAATATGATATGTTATGATAAGGAACATGATATGCTATTTTACTTTTTGCATGGCTTGTACCGAACCCTAATAAGGTCCAAGGGATGGGCTCTTACGTGCCCCTGGGTCGACGGTCGTAGTATGGACCCAGTACGGGATGGACTCCTAGTTGCCCTAGGCCGATGGTCATAAGTACGGGCTTAGGATGAGCTTCTATGTTATGTTTCCCTTAGGCCGACGAACATAGTACGGGCCTAGTACTCTAGTAGGTTCGGGATTAGCTACCTCGGGTCTATTAGGGATGCGCGCTATGATGATGATGTATGTGGTACAATGTCGGGCCCAATATGTTGAGATTATGTTTAAGTACCTATAAGATATATGTTTTCAAAGAGCATCTTGCATATACCCTTATTTCATGTCTAGGTGATTAGGATGTTTACATCAATGTTATGCTTATATGTTCTTGTATGTTTACATGAATGTTATGCTTATATGTTCTTGTATGTTATATGCATGTTATTCTTATATTTTCTTGCATGTTTATATGAATGATATGCTTATATGTTCTTGTATGTTTATATGCATGCTATGCTTATATGTTCTTGTATGTTTATATGAATGCTATGCTTATATGTTCTTGTATGTTTATATGCATGCTATGCTTATATGTTCTTGTATGTTTATCTGCATGCTATGCTTATATGTTCTTGTATGTTTATATGCATGCTATGCTTATATGTTATTAAATGATCATGTCACTACTCTATGTCTAATTCTCGATGTATGGCTTTTGTGAGTAGGAAAGGATCTTACTAATCTTATGTGCCTATAGTTTTATGTTCCCTTGTACTGCAGATAAGGGTAAAGAATGGCTAAACTAAAGGGAGCAGCAGAAGGGGCAAAGTGTGTGTGATAGTGGCATGGTGGAGGAGATCTGTTTATGTTTCCCATACTTATGCATGTTTTCCTTTAAGTTTTGCATGTTAGTTGTTAAGAGTCGAACTCTACTTGATGATGAATGGTCGCTACTTGGTGTCCTTTAAGTTGAATGTCATGAACTTGAACTAAGTACTTATGAAATGATGATGCATGCTTTATGTTTAAAAGAAAGAAAGAAAAAAAAGAAGTTTAAAGTCTTCCGCTGTAAATGCATGTATGTATGATCACGTGGCACCGCCCTTCCAACCCCTGGAAAGGGCGGGCGTGACAATATTCAATGGATTTTCACCCTTTATAATGCTTTCTAAAGCATATCCTAGGGTTAGGAGTGGTTAGGGAACTTTACCGTACCTGAAAACGAGCTAAACAACCTTGTTTTTCTTGAAATCACCGGCACTTTATCAGCATCGATCATTGCCATGCCCATCGATCAGCTAACAAGGGTACAGCGATAACTGAAAAATCCAATTTTCAGTTATAAGAAATGAATTTTGAAAAAGCATAAGTAATTCTACGTATATTGAAAAATCATGAAAATTTATACGTACATTACTTATAAGTAATACAATGGGTGAAAAATATTAGAAAAATATTTTACCCATAAAATAGCAAAATTGACACAAAGTTCAAAAGTGAAGATAAACTTCAATATTTTAGCTCACTTTGTATCAACTTCATCAATAGTGATTGCTATCAAAAGATAGACTTCACTAAGGTTTTCTAAAATGATTTTTAAATGTTTTCAAAACCTTATATTGGATCATATTCTTTGGGCTTAATGTACATGGCTTGAACATAAGCTTTCCCAATGATCCATTAATAATATAAGATGAGTTTAGGTTCATCTAGATGCAAAAACTACGCACCTTGAACTTAACTCATATCCTAGCATCTCACATGTATCTAGAGTGTATCAATACATATACATGTCGATTAGATGTGAGATGTGGATTTTGATTTATCTTAAACTAAGGCCTCATGCATTTTCTAAGGCAACCCTACTTGATACCCTTATAAATGGGACTTCAAGTCATGTCATAGTCCTTAAATCAATTTTAATCAATTAAATGCAAGAAATGATCATGGCATAAATGATAACATAAATAAAGCATGGTCAATGATCATGATGTCATGGCATATGATTCAATCTAAATACACATGACATAAAAACATAAATCCTAAGCATGATCATGACATATAAATGATAAAAATAAACATGATGTCATGACATGGTATATGGCAAACAAAACATGGCAAGTAAAATGTATAGGTATAATAATATCTAAAATTTAATATTAGTTATCATTTGTTATAGCTAATCTCATTTTGCCATATTGCTTATCTCCCAAAGTGTGCCAAACACCCAAATGGCACCCTAAGACCTCTAAACCTAAATTGTGCCAATTTGATTGATTTTTCATAATTCCAAAACTATATTGGCACATCCTAAAATCTTTTAGGATTAAAGTTCAAACCAATTTCCAAGGTATCCATAACCTTGAAAATATCCTAAAGTATCACCTTTACCATGGTTAGGTTAACTACCCATCCATTAAAGTTGGCACACCTAAACTCATCTAGCGTGAATCAATCACGCTCTTAGGAACCCAAAACTTATTTGAGCTCCTAGGGTTTACTAGGTATTCCTTAGGGATGACCTCCCTAGATACCCTCCTAATGACTCTCCTAGGCTTAGAAGCCTTGGTCATTTGGGTCTTTCCTAGGTTAACTTTAGGGGTGACTCTCCTTGTAACCTTCTTAGTAGCTTCCCTAGGTTTCTTCGAAACCCTAGCCACTAGGCACATACCTTGGTCAACCTTAGGGATGACTTCCCTATTGACCTTGGTCTTCCTAGACCTAATTTGAGTTCCATAATCAAATGGAATATTATGGTAGGTCTTTTTGGGCTTAGGCTTGCCCTTGGATGGTCCTTGTTTCCTAGGTATTTGACTTTGACTTCTAGACCCTAGGCTTTAACTATTTGACCCTCCAATATGATTTTGTATATTCCTAAGGGTTCTTTCTAATTTTTCAAGTCTTGACCTCAAGGCTTGATTTTCCATTTCTAATTGCCCAATTTTTTAATTTTAATTTAATCCTTGGGCATGGTTCTTCCTAGGCATATGCCTAGTCCATTTGGGGTTAAAACCTAGGTGGTCTTCAATTTTTCTAATAGATGCCTTAGGTAAAATATTTTTAGGGACATTAGTCTTAAATTTCTCATTATTCCTAAGGTTGACCTTCTTAGCTCCTAAACAATATTCTCTATTTCTAGCATGCTCTTTATGATAAATTGCAAGGTTGCTAACATTATTTCTAGCATGCTTTTGCTGTTAGTAATATATGAGAGATGTCCTAAGGCAATCGCCTTATGTATGAACCATTTATATGATAAATGAAGATTCACTATTTGAGTATACATGTTTAATGTATTTGATTGGATCTTAAACTCATTTACTGAATGTCCACGATACGATTCACAGCATGAGAGAATTTGTGATTGGATCACAACTAGTGAGTATCTCTACATGTGTAATTGTGATGTATCGAAATTATCCCTTGTCGATGAATTGATGAATTTGGACACCATCAATTCTGTCGAGACTAGCACGAGGTATACTCCTTGGTGTATCCAAGCAGCTGATTCTCACTGGCTGGAGACATTGTGATGTCCGGAGTTAATCGTGGATGCTAGTTATGGTAACTAGTTCATTGGAGTGACCAGCCGTAAGACTTCATATGGTTCTCTGCATATATAGATATGTCAATGAAGTTCTTACTGTGGCTTAAGTGCGATGTTCCTTTGACTTGCGGTATTCAAGTCATCTTGATCATGGAGACTTATGCTTTGACATCTTAAGCAAACATCTCTAAGGAGATGTGGACCCGGGATGATTGGGTATAAGTCAAGTGATCGAAGGTGTTTGAATAGCCTATAAAGGATTCACCACTCCTTGCAGGAGATGTATACCCATGGCCTCTCGTCGGATTGTTACTAAAGTCTTTGGCCAAAGCATTACATGTTTAGAGTAAAGTACTCTTCGATACATGTGCAGTAACTAGAATCCGTAGGACGAGGAAATGATACTTGGGCTAGGTGTGACGTAGTCAGCCTAGTGGGGACTGACACAATAGACCATGTCCTGAACCAAGTGGGTATAAAATGAGTGAAGGGAATGGGGCACGATTCATTCGAGCTACTGAAGGGTTTCAGAAATAGTTCTGGATCAACCGTTGATCTTTTCGGTTAATTGGGGATCATGATGTACTACTAGGTGCCACTCATGATCGTTCTATAATTAATGGTTAATTATAGACGGCCAACATAAACCGAGAACCTATTTGGTCACACGCACAACGAGTGTAATCCAAAGGATTTAAAACGAACTTGAGAATGGGATTCTCAGACCGAGAGAAACTATGTTTGGTTGGACCAAACATAAAGCGAGCATGAAATTGTTTCAGTCGCAATGGAAGCGTGGATGGGCCGTGTCTTATGAAGACATAATGGATGGACCAAAATGGTTTGGTTCTAATCCAATGGATGAGAATAAACCAAAGGGTTTGGTTTATATTAAACGAATGAACCAAAGGTTGGTTCGGTTCGTTTTAACTTAAAATAAACCATCATGGTTTGGTTTATTTTAACTTATCCTAATGGAGCGGGTTAACGGGCTTTATGGATATGATCCATTAACCATTAAGAGAATTAGTTCTCTATAAAAGAGGGCTTAAGGGATTGTTAAACCCTAATCATCCAAAACCCTAAACCTAGTTGCCGCCCAACATATAGTTGCCGCCCAACATATTGTTGCCGCCCAACATATTGTTGCCGCCCAGCTTGTGGTGCCGCCGTCTAGCTCCTTGCCGGCAACCAACCTTCATCCGGTGAACCTCCGGCGACCCTCCGGTGATCTCCTCTAGGTTCGGTGATAAGGTGAGCTTCCATCTCTCCTTTGCCGGCCTCTATTCCTCCACCAAAAGCTGTCCAGTTTTTCTGGACAGCTTGTTTCTTTGTTGTCGGAGCGTCGTTTGGACGACGGTTAGTGCTCCGACAGCGGCTAACTTACCGGGGATTTGATCTCCAGTAATCCTCTGAGGTGGAGGACGAAGGATTCGTCAAACGGTTGACGAATACCTCTCCGGAGAAGCGAGTTTTGAGAACTCGTTTTAGGATCCGAATTTGGATTCGGATCGTGATCATCTCTCGATCACGTCGTCTTCAACACGAGGCTAGTAACCCGACGAAGACGAAGCTCGTGACTTAGCGAAGTCATCCCGAGGAGCTCGGCGTGGATACGGATAGAGACGATTCTTACGAGGATCGTTCCGGTTGATGCCGTTCCCGCTACACGTCATACGAAAGGTATAACGTAGATAATTTTTTTTTATTGCAAATTTTAATTTACGGTTATGTCTACACTTGTTGTAATAGCATGCGTGTGTTGTGTGTGTTGTAATAAATATAGATTTATTATTTTTAATTGCTTCCGCTGTGCTCATGTTTACGAAACATGATCGAACACACACACGCCGCGGTGCCGGAAACCCAACACTGGTATCAGAGCCCAGGTTGTGTTTCGACATAATCGTAAAATGGTTTTGCGATAGTCATAATGTATTTCTGGAAATTTTCTAATTTTGGAAATTTAGAAGTATTTATGGAAAATTTTCAATTTTGGAAAGTCTAGAAGTATTTATGGAAATCTTCCACTTTTGGAAAGTTGGAAGTATTTATGGAAATTGATATTTTCCATAAATAAAATATTTGATTAGATTCTGGAAATTTGTTTCCTAATTTAATAATGATTTGATTTGGGAAATCAAATCTTAAAATATTTTATTTCCATAAGTAGTTTTAATGATTTAGGAAATTGGTTTCCTAAATAGATTTTCCTTAATCAAATAATTCCATGAATAAAATATGTGATTAGATTTGGAAATTTGTTTCCTAATTTAATTATGATTTGATTTGGAGAATCAAATCTTAAACATATTTTATTTCCATAAATAGTTATGACATATAAGGAAATATATACATGACATAATTGTATGTCATGTAATTGCATTAGATGCATAACATTATATCATGCGTGTCGTGACATGTAGATGTATGTCATGTATGTCATGCCATGTAGATAATAGTTATTTGCATGCAAAGAGGATGAGACATAAAATCCCTTAAACAATATTAAAGTCTACACCTTCCATTAATATGGTTAGAACCAGAGTTCCGTTTCTTGTTTGGGTTGTTGGACTCTCTCCAAGCCCAGCTCGAACCCGAATATGTTCAAACCATGGAATAGTTTAATACTAATATGGTAAGAGTCAGAGGTCAATCGTTAGCTTTGGTTGTTGGACTCTCTCCAAGCTGGGCTAATTGGTTGAATGCGCTCTAACCATATTAAAACTATGTCCCGATTAATGGGTTGGCTTTAACCTGGAGCATCGGCTTGTTGGACTCTCTCCAAGGTCGATGTAAAGGGAGGTGAAGTTGGGTGCTATGCATATGATGCATACTTGTTAATGTGTTAACAACCCAATGTATGTGTAAACATTCAATTAGTTGATAGCACATTGTGATAGTTACATATACATGATATGTAATCGGTATACTTGATACCCACCATCATAGCTAAGAATGGCTTGTTGGACTCACTCCAAGGTTGTTCTTATCTATGATGGATATCAGCCCATTCGGAGATGGACCTACGATCTCCCGAAGTGATTTTAAGGGTTTTTGAAATTCGAAAAATGAATGGGATTTATAAATGTATATTGATGCATTTTAAAATCATTTTCTCATATATGCTCGTTTTGTATTTCTAGGTCAATAAATTGATCGTGACGTCTTTGAATTTGCGCACTATTTTGGATTCGAACAAACTGACTGGGCCTAACTTCCTGGACTGGCTTAGAAACCTGAGAATTGTTCTCAAGGCGGAAAAGCTTGCATATGTCCTTGAAGAGCCTCTTCCTGACCGTCCTAAGGACGATGCAACACCAGACCAAATGTTGGTCTATCAGAAACATGTGGCAGATTCTGAGCTGGCGAGTTGCATCATGCTAGCGGCGATGGTACAAGTAAAAGCAGCATGAGCATATGGATGCTAATACTATGGTCTTCCATCTTCATGAGTTGTTCGATGAGCAAGCGAGATCCGAAAGGTTCGAGGTCTCTAGGCTCCTCTTCACTACGAAGATGCAAGAAGGTTCGTCTGTAGTGCAGTTTGTGCTAAAGATGAACGGGTACATCGAGCGGCTAGCTACCCTCGGTTTTGTGATGGATCATGAGTTAAGTATTGACTTAATTCTGCATTGTTTTCCCAAGAGCTTCTCGCAATTTGTGATGAACTATCGGATGAACAAATTGGAATCCACCATTCCCGAGCTCCTTAATATGCTGAAGACTGTGGAGCCTTCTGTAAAGCATGAGGAGAAGGCGGTTCTGTTAGTTGATTCCTCAAAGAAAGGTTCTAAGAGGAAGGCAAAAGAACAGAAGAAAGGAAAGAAAAGGCAAAGAAGGCGGAACCAGCGCAAAAGGGCACTTGCCATCACTGGCAAGGAAGGCCATAAGAAATCGCAAGACTTATCTTGAGTCCATGAAGAAGAAGAAGGCATCCGATGCCCCATCCTCTTCAGGTATCTTCGTTATTGATTGTCATTCTATTTCCTTAGACACTTGGGTATTGGATACTGGGTGTAGCTCACATATATGTAATGACATACAGGGGCTAAGGAATAGAAGAAGACTTGTCAGAGGGGAGTCAAATTTGCGAGTTGGCAATGGAGCAAAGGTTGCTGCGGTCGCCATCGGAACTTATTTGCTGAAGCTCCCTAGTGGACTAGTCTTAGAACTGGACAATTGCTATTATGTTCCTTCTCTAATAAAGAACATTGTTTCTATTTCCTGCTTAAATAGAAATGGTTTCCATTTAACGTTTAGTAACAATTGTTGTTATATAACTTTGAATGGCGTACTTTATGGAACTGGAACTTTGAGTAATGACATTTATACGTTGGACGTATCCAGTGACATTTTCAATATCGAAGCGAGCAACACGCGTGCTCGAAAGGATAATCACATAGACTCCTATATGTGGCATTGTCGTCTTGGCCATATAAGCAAGAAACGCATGTCCGAATTACACCGATGTGGAATTCTGGAATCGTTTGAATTGGATTCATACGATACATGCGAATCATGCTTAAAAGGCAAGATGACTAAGTTACCTTTTACTGGAAAAGGTGAACGAGTGGGAGAGTTACTAGGTCTAGTACATACTGATGTATGTGGACCTATGTCAACTCAAGCATTAGGAGGCTATAGCTACTTCATTACCTTCACCGATGATCACTCACGGTTTGGGTATGTGTTCTTGATGAAACACAAGTCTGAAGCCTTTGAAAGGTTCAAAGAATTCAGAAATGAAGTAGAGAAACAACATGACAAAAGTATTAAAATACTTCAATCGGATCGAGGTGGTGAATACTTAAGTCAAGAGTTTCTTGATTATCTAAGAGACAATGGCATATTGTCTCAATGGACTCCGCCCTATACACCACAGCATAATGGTGTATCTAAGAGGCATAACCGGACCTTGTTGGACATGGTCAGGTCAATGATGAATCATGCGACTCTTCCCAAGTCCTTTTGGGCGCATACCGCATTACTTGTTAAACAGAATGCCTACCAAGGTAGTCTCTACTACTCCATATGAGATATGGGCTAGTAAGAAACCTCATGTATCTTACTTGAAGATATGGGGTTGTCCTACTTATGTGAAGCGGACTGTATCAGACAAACTGGATGCTAAGTCTGATAAATGTCTATTTATTGGATACCCTAAGGAAACAAGGGGTTACCAATTCTATCATCCTGTGGAACAAAAGGTGTTTGTTTCAAGGCATGCTGTGTTTCTAGAGAAAGAGTTTCTCTTGCAAGAAAACAGTGGGAGTGTCGTCGAGCTTGAGGAGGCTCGAGAGACTCAAATAGACATTGATGAGATACCTGGTGAAGCACAACAGCCGACAACTCATAGTGATGAGCAATCGACTGGACCTATTGTAACACCACATCTTCATAGATCTGGTAGAACACGCAATATTCCTGAGAGATATGGATTTCTCGTAAGTGAATCGAACGACGTGTTACTCATTGATGATGAGGAGCCTACCAGTTATGAAGAAGTGCTGACAAGTTCAGAAGGGGATAAGTGGCTTGGTGCCATGAAGTCGGAAATGGATTCCATGTATAAAACCAAGTTTGAACTTGGTTGACCCACCAAGGCATAAAGCCTATAGGGTGCAAGTGGGTTTTCAAGAAGAAAACCGACATGGATGGTAATGTGATTACCTATAAGGCTAGATTGGTGGCGAAAGGATATCGCCAAAAACAAGGTGTTGATTATGACGAAACCTATTCGCTCAGTAGCTATGCTTAAATCCATTCGGATGCTCCTCGCCATAGCCTCATTATGATTATGAGATATGGCGATGGATGTGAAAACAACTTTCCTTAATGGAAACTCGCCGAGGACGTGTATATGACACCGAGGGTTTCACATCGGCTGATAAAACCAAGGTATGCAAATTGCAGATCCATTTATGGATTGAAGCAAGCATCCAGAGTCGAATATCCGCTTTTGATGAGACAATCAAAAAGTTTGATTTCTCACAAAATCCGCATTTAACCTTGTGTGTACAAGAAGGTTAGTGGGAGGCAATGTTTTCTAGTATTGTATGTCGATGACATATTACTTATAGGAAACGATGTGTCAATCTTACAGTCAGTTAAGGTTTGGTTATCCAAGACATTCTCCATGAAAGACCTGGGAGAAGCAACCTACATCCTTGGGATTAAGATCTATAGAGATAGATCGAAACGGTTGCTTGGTCTTTCGCAGTCTACATATATAGACCGAGTGCTAAAGAGGTTTAGCATGTCGGAATCCAAGAAAGGTTATCTGCCCATCAGGCATGGGGTACACCTTTCGAAGTCTATGTGTCCGCGCACAGAAGACGAGAGAGGATTTGCATGAGTAAGATTCCCTATGCATCCGCAATAGGATCTATCATGTATGCTATGTTATGTACGAGGCCCGATGTATCGTACGCTCTGAGTGTCACGAGCAGATACCAATCCGATCCAGGAATGGATCATTGGGCGGCTGTTAAGACGATCCTTAAGTACTTGAGAAGAACTAAGGATGTGTTCCTAATATATGGAGAAGGGGACATGGTGATACGCGGGTATACGGATGCCAGCTTCCAGACAGACAAGGATGATTCCAGGTCTCAGTCTGGATACGTGTTCACCTTGAATGGGGGCGCAGTGAGTTGGAAAAGTTCCAAACAAGAGACTGTAGCGGATTCTACCATCGAGGCGAATATATTGCGGCCTTGAGGCGGAAGCGGTTTGGATCAAGAAGTTCGTTCATGAACTTGGTGTGATTCCGGCCATTGTTGAAGCAATACCGGTCTACTGCGACAACAATGGAGCAATTGCACAGGCGAAAGAGCCAAGGTCTCATCAACGATCCAAACATGTGCTTCGCTGCTATCATCTTATCAGAGAGATCATAAGTAGGAACGAAATACAAATCGAGAAAATTCCCACTGAAAGGAACTTAGCGGATCCTTTGACTAAAGCATTACCTCAAAGTAAGTTTGAGGGTCATGTTAGAGCTTATGGTATTGGATACCGTAGCGATTGGCATTAGGCCAAGTGGGAGTCTGTTAGTAATATATGAGAGATGTCCTAAGGAAATCGCCTTATGTATGAACCATTTATATGATAAATGAAGATTCACTATTTGAGTATACATGTTTAATGTATTTGATTGGATCTTAAACTCATTTACTGAATGTCCACGATACGATTCACAGTATGAGAGAATTTGTGATTAGATCACAACTAGTGAGTATCTCTACATGTGTAATTGTGATGTATCGGAATTATCCCTAGTCGATGAATTGATGGATTTGGACACCATCAATTCTGTCGAGACTAGCACGAGGTATACTCCTTGGTGTATCCAAGTAGCTGATTCTCACTGGCTGGAGACATTGTGATGTCCGGAGTTAATCGTGGATGCTAGTTATGGTAACTAGTTCATTGGAGTGACCAGCCGTAAGACTTCATATGGTTCTCTGCATATATAGATATGTCAATGAAGTTCTTACTGTGGCTTAAGTGCGATGTTCCTTTGACTTACGGTATTCAAGTCATCTTGATCATGGAGACTTATGATTTGACATCTTAAGCAAACATCTCTAAGGAGATGTGGACCCGGGATGATTGGGTATAAGTCGAAATGATCGAAGGTGTTTGAATAGCCTATAAAGGATTCACCACTCCTTGCGAGGAGATGTATACCCATGGCCTCTCGTCGGATTGTTACTAAAGTCTTTGGCCAAAGCATTACATGTTTAGAGTAAGGTACTCTTCGATACATGTGCAGAATTCAGAACTGTGAGGACGAGGAAATGATACTGGGCTAGGTGACGACATAGTCAAATTTAGTGGGGATCATACAATAGACCATGTCCTCGAACCAAGTGGGTATAAGATGAGTGAAGGGAATGGGGCACGATTCATTCGAGCTCAAGGGTTTCGTAAATAGTTCGATCAACCGCTGATCTTTTCGATTAATTGGGGATCATGATGTACTACTAGGTGCCACTCATGATCGTTCTATAATTAATGGTTAATTATAGACGGCCAACATAAACCGAGAACCTATTTGGTCACACGCACAACGAGTGTAATCCAAAGGATTTAAAACGAGCTTGAGAATGGGATTCTCAGACCGAGAGAAACTATGTTTGGTTGGACCAAACATAAAGCGAGCATGAAATTGTTTCAATCGCAATGGAAGCGTGGATGGGCAGTGTCTTATGAAGACATAATGGATGGACCAAAATGGTTTGGTTCTAATCCAATGGATGAGAATAAACCAAAGGGTTTGGTTTATATTAAACGAATGAACCAAAGGTTGGTTCGGTTCGTTTTAACTTAAAATAAACCATCATGGTTTGGTTTATTTTAACTTATCCTAATGGAGCGGGTTAACGGGCTTTATGGATATGATCCATTAACCATTAAGAGAATTAGTTCTCTATAAAAGAGGGCTTAAGGGATTGTTAAACCCTAATCATCCAAAACCCTAAACCTAGTTGCCGCCCAACATATAGTTGCCGCCCAACATATTGTTGCCGCCCAGCTTGTGGTGCCGCCGTCCAGCTCCTTGCCGGCGACCAACCTTCAGCCGGTGAACCTCCGGCGACCCTCCGGTGATCTCCTCTAGGTTCGGTGATAAGGTGAGCTTCCATCTCTCCTTTGCCGGCCTCTATTCCTCCACCAAAAGCTGTCCAGTTTTTCTGGACAGCTTGTTTCTTTGTTGTCGGAGCGTCGTTTGGACGACGGTTAGTGCTCCGATAGCGCCTAACTTACCGGGGATTTGATCTCCGGTAATCCTCTGAGGTGGAGGACGAAGGATTCGTCAATTGGTTGACGAATACCTCTCCGGAGAAGCGAGTTTTGAGAACTCGTTTTAGGATCCGAATTTGGATTCGGATCGTGATCATCTCTCGATCACGTCGTCTTCAACACGAGGCTAGTAACCCGTACGAAGACGAAGCTCGTGACTTAGCGAAGTCATCCCGAGGAGCTCGGCGTGGATACGGATAGAGACGATTCTTACGAGGATCGTTCCGGTTGATGCCGTTCCCGCTACACGTCATACGAAAGGTATAACGTAGATAATTTTCTTTATTGCAAATTTTAATTTACGGTTATGTCTACACTTGTTGTAATAGCATGCGTGTGTTGTGTGTGTTGTAATAAATATAGATTTATTATTTTTAATTGCTTCCGCTGTGCTCATGTTTACGAAACATGATCGAACACACACACGCCGCGGTGCCGGAAACCCAACATTTGCCTATAAAATTTAGAAGGTGCACTAATAGATTTTACCTTAGGGTTAGCTCTCAATGCTCCCCCTACTTGTGATGCTCCTTCTTTGACCTTTTTGCTCCCCCTAGGGCATGTTAGGGCAATCTCTTGCCATGATAAGGTTTTGATGTGTGTGGCAAAGGGTTTAAGTTAGTTGGTTATGTTGATTTGATATGTGCGTTGAAGTCATGCAGGGCTTAGTAATTCGCACATGGAGCCATGGCGAGTTTCACATCTCATGACTCGTGCCTTGAGTCGGTGAAGGATAGCTTTGCGGAAGCCGTGCGCTTGGAGCATCCGAGGGACCGCCGGTCGAGAAGCTTGGAGTGAAGCCGGAGGAAGTAGACTTCGAGGCAAGAGACGCGAAGGAGCATTGCAGAGCCGTGTGCCTGATGCTGCCGAGGGACGTGGCCGCGAACGAAGAGAACTTCGAAGGCGAGGGACTCCAAGGGATGAGAGTGAGCGTTGTAACCCGGGAAGGGGTAGCTTTTAGGTGAAACTTGGCCATTTGGCCAAGTGTCGGATGGGTTTTCCGACACCCCGGCCGATCGCTTCCGAGTCGATGGACTGATCGACTTGTATAAGACCGGTTTAGGGCTTAGCGGTCTGATCGATGTCGAGCAATGTTGCCGGGGAAGGCGATCGATGGAACTGCATCGCAGAATGGAGTCGACTCGACCGAGCACTCCGATCGAGCATCACGATCGATGGTCCCATCACCGATGCTAATAATACCGCTGGATGGAATCAACGTGGAAAGCGCGCTTATTGGGCAGCGGCTACGAGATCGCGACCGATCGAGGGCATCGATCGGCCCGATCTGTGTCACGGAAGAAACCCTCTTCCTCTATAAAAAGGAAGGGGGTAAGGGTTTGGGAGCCTAATGCTTATGCTCTAATACTCTCCCAAAGATCCCTAAAGCTTTCCATCCTCTTACTCAAGCTTATTTCCATTCTATTTGTAAGAGGAGTGTTTGTAAAGGTTACCTCCACCTAGCTTGGTGCAAAGGAGAGACCAATAGTGATTGGGTTTCGGAGTGATTCACCGTGGACGAATCGGACCGTGGATTAGCGGCATAGCCGTGAACCACGTTACATCTCGGTGTTTGTCTTTCTTGCTTATATTTTGCTTGTATTTATTTACATTTGTATATTCCGCTTGCGCTAATATTTTGTAGACAAGCAAAATACAACGTCCGACGAATTAGGGCTATTCACCCCCCTCTAGCCGGCCAACCGATCTCCCAACAAGTGGTATCAGAGCCTGGTGGCTCTTCAACGGATTAACAACCGGGAGCAATACGCTAGAGGGTAAAGATGGAATTTCAAGACAAGCTAGGTTGGGACATCAACACACCGGTCCCGTACTCATTATATGGACAAGAAGGCTTCGATTCTTGGAAGAGAAGAATTGAAGATTTTTTGATGATGAGGGACTTCGAGGAATGGTCTCTATTAATGGAAGGATTTGAGTATCCTAGAGGACCAAAAGGTGGTTTCCTCAAGAAGAAGAGATGGAGTGAAGATCAACTCCAAAGATTCGAGAAAAACAAGAAGGTAATCAAATTCATTTTTGATTTAATTCCAAATGAATTCTTGTGTAGCCTAGGTGAATGCATGGATGCTAAGGAGCTATGGAGCGATTTGGCAAAGCTCCATGAAAGCCCATCAATGGTCCAAGAAGAAGAAGAAGAAGAGGAGTGCTCACCCTCTCAAGCTCAAGAAAGTTCACCATCAATTCAAGAAGATAAGGAGGGTGAAGAAGAGAGATCATCCTCACAAGGAAGTGAGGATTCGGAGGTTGATAGGGAATCAACATCCGGATCGGAAGATGTGAAGGAAGTGGAAGAAGCATCCACTTCAAGGATTGAGGGGGAGGAGAGAACTTCCATACCGGAACATCAAGAAGAAGCTTCGACATCCGGTCAAGATGAAGAAGCCCAAAGTCCAATTCCGGTCTCCATTAACCTAGGTAACTCAAACATATGTGTTAATGATGCGGTTCCCAAATATCAAGAGCAAGGAGCATATCATATGCTTCAAGTGCAACTCACGGGACACTATAGGAATCAATGCAAGAAAGGGGACAAGAAGACTCAAAATGGAGCATCATATGTAGGGGGAGCTAAGGCAAACCCTAGGGTAACTTCTAATTTTGCTCCCTCTTCAATTTACAAGCAAAAGCATGCTAGGGATTTCAATTCACTTGCAATTTATAAAAAGCATGCTAATAGGAATAAGTATTTTTGCTTAGGAGCTAAGAATGTTTACTTAGATAATAGGGAGAAATTTGGGACTAATGTCCCTAAAAATAACTTATCTAAGGACAAACCTAGGTCAAATAACTCTAGAAAAACTTTACCTAGGGAGACCATTAGAAAGGTGCAAGAGCACCTAGGTCTTAATCCCAAATGGACTAGGCATATGCCTAAAAAGTCCCATGCCCAAGAACTCAATCAAAAATCAATTGGGCAATTGGAATTAGAAAACCAAGCCTTGAGGTCAAGGCTTGAGAAATTAGAAAAGACCCTTAGAAATATACAAAATCAAGTTCAAGGGTCTAATGGTCAAACTCCTAGGTCAAAAGTCAAAGTCAATACTTAAGACCTAAGAGTCAAAAGTCAACCAAGGGCAAGCAAGGTTTGGGTCACAAACCTAAGCCTAAGGTAGCTTATCATAGTGTTCCATTTGACTATGGAACACAAACTAGGTCTAGGAAGACCAAGGTCAATAGGGAAGTAATACCTAGAGTTGACCAAAGGGTGTGCCTACTGGCTAGGGTTTCTAGGAAATCTACGGTGGCCACTAAGGAGGTTGCAACGGGAGTTACCCCTAGAGTCAACCTAGGTAAGATTCAAATGACCAAGGCTAACAATCCTAGGAGGTCATTAGGAAGGTATCTAGGAGGTTATCCTAAGGAATACCTAGTTAACCCAAGGAGCTCAAATAGGTTTTGGGTTCCTAAGGCGTGATAGATTCACGCTAGATGGGTTTAGGTGTGCCAACCTTGATTGGATGGGTAGCTAACTCAACCATAATAAAGGTGGCATTTTAGGTTATTTTCAAGGTTATGGTTGCCTTGGAAATACATTTAATCTTAACCCTAAAAGTTTTTAGGATGTGCCAATATTACTTGAGAAGTTTGATAAAATGATCAAAATTGGCACAATTTAGGTTTAGAGGTTAGTGTGCCATTTTGGGTTTTTGGCACACTTGGAGAAAAACTAGAAATATGGCAAAATATAATTAATTATATGAAATGGCAATTAATATTAAAATTTAGGTATTACTATACCTATATATTTTATATGCCATGCTTTGTTTGTCATATAACATGCCATGACATCATGCTTATTTTTAATCATTCTATATGTCATGTTCATGTTTAGAATAGAGGTAAATGTCATGTGGTTTTAGATCTTATTTTATGCCATGACATCATGATTATGAGCATATGCTTATTTATATCATCGTTAATGCCATAATCATTCATGCATTTAAGAAAATTTGATTAAAATTGATTTAAGGATAATGGCATGACTTGAAGTCCCATTTATAAGGGAATCAAGTAGGGTTGCCTTAGAAAAATGCATGAAACCCTAGATTAAATGAACCAAAACCCACATCTCACATCCAATTGACATGTATGTGTATTTATACACCCTAGATACATGTGAGATGCTAGGATATGAGTTAAGTTCAAGGTGCATAGTGTTTGCATCTAGATGAACTAAAACTCATCTTAATTTTATTGGTGGATCATTGGGAAAGCTTGTGTACAAGTCATGTACTTAGAGCCCAAGGAATATGATCCAAAATAAGGTTTTGAAATCATTTTAAAATCAATTTAGAAAAACCTTGGTGAAGTCTATCTTTTGATAGCAATCACCATTGATGAAGTTGATACAAAATAGGGCCAAAATATTGAAAATTTCAATGGTTTTGAGTTTTGTATCAAACTCACTATTTTATGGGTAAAATATTTTTCAAACATTTTTCACCCATTGTTTTGGTCATAAGTATTATACGTATCAAATTTCGTGATTTTTCGATGTACGTATAATTATTTATGAATTTTTGAATTCGTTACGATATGAAATTCGGAATTTATTACCGATCATTGCCACTTGGTGGAAGTCGATTGATGAAATGTGATCGTGATTCTTGTTAGAGTCATTGCCAGGTCTGATTTCGGGTTAACGAGGTTTGTTTAGCCCGTGTTCATCCATGGTAAAGGTCCCTAACCACTCCTAACCCTAGGATATGCTTTGGGAAGCATTATGAAGGGTGAAAATCCATTGGATATGGATTAGGAGTTATGTTAGGTCAAAGTATCAAATTTAGGGTGAGTAAAAGTTCTATGTTGAACTTAGAACCTTAATTTTGATGGTTTAGAGTTCCTATTGGCTTAGGGACTTCCCAAGGACATTGTTGGTGCAATGGTCAAGGGGGAGCAAGCCTTTAGGGGGAGGTATCCATCTTGGGATGATGGATGTTTTTTTTTATGGGGAGAATGTTATCAATTGAAAATTGATGAGTGTTTGATACCCAATTTGGAAATTGGGAGAGTGAGATAGGATTGCCTCTCTTGAGTGATATGGGACTTATCACTAGGAAGATGGTAGGCATCCTAGGTATTTTTGATCAAGGGGGAGATTGTAAGATCTCATTGGGATATGAGACATTGACCTCCTTGGAGAGATAATCTTTTTGATGTTAGTCAAAAAGGGGGAGAATGTTTGGGGGAGAACATTTGATTTACATTTTCACTTGAATGTTTGGGGGAGAACATTTAGTGAGTGTTTACCAATTTGGGATAATTGGTAAGGGATTTGAGTTAGTGTTCTAACTCATGATTTGATTGGTTTTTGTCAAACATCAAAAAGGGGGAGATTGTTGGTGCAATCGGCCCAGGTCATGATTGACTAGACTCGAGTTTGACTCGAGTGATGTTTTGATGTTTGACAAAGTATGTTTGACAAAGTATGTTAGACATAGGATTGACATTGATGTTTGACATTAATGTCGGTTAATATGTTAGGGAGATTGTTTATACAATCGACCCAGGTTATAATTGACTCGAGTTTGGACTTGACTAGGGTTGACCATGTGTTTATGGGAAAGTCCAAGTCATGGGTACTTGGCATGGAAAGTCCAAGCATGGGTCTTGGCAAATGAGAAGTCCAAGCATGGGTCTTGGCAAATGGAAAGTCCAAGCATGGGTCTTGGCATGGAAAGTCCAACATGGGTTGGCAAGGGAAAAGTCCAAGTCGCTTGAGTCTTGGCATTCGAGAAGTCAAGGGGTTTGATATTGCGGTGAAAGTCCAAGCGAGTGCTTAGTGTGCCAATAAGTGGTGTAGTCCAGCCAGTCTTGGCGGCGTAGACACCAATGTGCCTTGACAAATGATGCACGGATTAGATAACACCCCGGAAGCACCTAGCGATGGACTAGCGCGATGGATGGGATGAGTCATGGATGACTTGGAGGATCCGAGGCGGAGGGTGATGGAGGTGGCTGGCTAGAAGGATTAGGTCTAGGCTAAGGGTGGTCTAGTAATATGGGGCACCATACTTGGGTTAAAACCTCATTCTTGAGGTCGGGCAATGATCGGCCCCGGCATTATGGCGGATTGCCATTGCCGACTTTATTCGACGAATGTTAGAGCTAGAAATATGCCTGGCGATCGCCATGGGAGCAATGATCGATAGCTCTGTCCAGCGATCGTACGATCGGCGTGGATGGCGGTCGGTAATCGTCGACCGCATAGGCTCATGACCGGTAGCGTCGACTGACGTGGGTGAATGGATTACGCGCTAATGGCAATTAGCGATCAAGGCGCGATGCTGGCCGATCGGCTGCAAGAGATCCGGATTGGAGTTTTTCCACGGCGTGGATCGAGCCGTTGTCTCCGCGACAGCGATGGCATCGATCGTGGTGACTTATGGCGGTCGGCCCGATCGATAGGCGGAAACTGTGTCAGCACGAGGATAAAAGGAGCTCGGCGGAGGATTTTAGTGATCGTTTTGAGGCTTCTTGAGGGGATTTGCAGGGCGATTGTGGTGCAAATCAGGGTCTCCAAGTGCATTTCAAGCAACCACAAAGCAAGCAATCAAAAGAGCAATTGTAAAGTGTTGTTTTCTTTACTTATTGTGTATTTCATTTGTATCTTGCTTGTATTTGTTTCTTACTCTTGTAATACCATTTGTACGAGGTTTCTCCACTTTCGGATTTTTCCGAGAATGAATATTTGTGATTAGTAGTGCGTGTTTGCATTTCTAGGGATTTTAGAGCCCAATCCGTGGAGTAGGAACCATTCAGTTTCGAACCACGTTATATCATTGTGTTATCGTGTTTATATTCGTGTTATTATTTTTATTACTATTCCATTGCGCACTAACACGATTTGTAGATGCGATCACGAATGAATTCCATCAAGCATCGACGATGTTATTCACCCCCTCTAGCGGTCACATCGGTCCCAACAATTGGTATCAGAGCCCGGGGCTCTTCTAGGGATTAACAACCTGGAGCCAAGATGCTAGAGGGTGAATAGGAACAAGATGGAAATTCAAGAGAATTTGGTTTGGGACATCAACACCCCAATCCCATATGCTTTTTATGGACGAGAAGGCTTCAACCAATGGAAGGCAAGGATTGAAGACTTCTTGATGATGAGAGACTTTGAGGAGTGGTACATCTTAATGGAAAGATTCGAATATCCAAGAGTACCAAAGGGAGGCTTCCTCAAGAAGAAGAGATGGACCAAAGAGCAACTCCAACAATTCGATAAAAATAAGAAGGCTGCAAAATTTATTATTGATTTGCTTCCTAATGTCATATTGTGTAGCTTAGGTGAACACATGGATGTCAAAGAGCTATGGAGCCAAGTGACAAGACTCCATGAGGAGCCCAAAGAACAAGAGTGCTCATCGGCTCAATTGGAGGAGACTGAGGAAGCATGCACATCATCCTCACAAGCAAGTGAGGATTCAGAAGTTGATAGAGAATCAACATTTGAGAAGGAAGAAGAGGTGGAAGAAGCCTCCACCTCTAGGATTGAGGGGGAGGAGAGAATTCCCACACCGGAGCAAGAGCAAGAAGTCGCTTCAACCTCCGGAAGAAGTGAAGAAGCAACTCCAGCTTCCACCACGGACCTAGGTAACTCAAACACACCGTTTCAAAATAAAATTCATATAATGTGTTTTGAGTGTAGGGAGTTTAGGTACTATAAGAGCAAGTGCCCAAGGAAGGTCAAGAAAAGTCCATCGGCGCCTAAAAGTCATGAAAAGTCAAAGAATGCCGGTGTCCCCACCAAGAAGACCAAGGAGCACATCATATGCTTCAAATGTAATCAAAGAGGGCATTATAGGAGTCAATGCCCTGTTGGTGCAATCGGCCCAGGTCATGATTGACCAGACTCGAGTTTGACTCGAGTGATGTTTTGATGTTTGACAAAGTATGTTTGACAAAGTATGTTAGACATAGGATTGACATTGATGTTTGACATTAATGTCGGTTAATATGTTGGAGAGATTGTTTATACAATCGACCCAGGTTATAATTGACCAGACTCGAGTTTGACTCGAGGGAGACTTTGGTGGTTGACTAGGGTTGACCATGTGTTTATGGGAAAGTCCAAGTCATGGGTACTTGGCATGGAAAGTCCAAGCATGGGTCTTGGCAAATGAGAAGTCCAAGCATGGGTCTTGGCAAATGGAAAGTCCAAGCATGGGTCTTGGCATGGAAAGTCCAACATGGGTTGGCAAGGGAAAGTCCAAGCTTGAGTCTTGGCATTTGAGAAGTCCAAGGGGATTGATATTGGCGGCGTAAAGTCCAAGCGGAGTCTTGGCGGCGTAAGTCCAATGTGCCTTGGCGGTGTAGACACCGTTAGCATGACATAGCTGATGGAAGCACCTGGAAGCTAGCGCGATGGATGAACAAGTCATGGATGACTTGGAGGGATCCGAGAGGCGTGAGGCTGATGGAGGTGGCTAGAAGGCTTAGGTCTAGGCTAAGGGTGGTCTAGCAAGTATGGGGGCACCATACTTGGGTTAAAACCTCATTCTTGAGGTTGGCAGTCGACTGGCATTATGGCCGGTTCGACTGCCGTGAGTCGACTTGAGTTCGACTGCCAGGTTAGAGCTGGGATTGTCGAGTGTCAAGCACAGAACGCTCCGTAGCCGACTGGGCAGTCGACTACGGGCGTTGGCAGTCGACTGCCAATGTTGGCAGTCGACTGCCAAGAGATCCGTTGGAGTTTTTCCAGCGTGGATCGAGCCGTTGTCTCACGACAACAGTGGCATCAGTCGACTGGTGACTTATGGCAGTCGACTGATAGGCGGAAATCCAGGTCGCGCGCAAGGATAAAAGGAGCTCGACGGGAAGGATTTCGGATCGGTTTTCTTGAGGCTTTTGGGGCGATTTGCTGCTGCAAATCAGGGTCTCCAAGTTGACATCAAGCAACCAAGCGATCAAGCATCCAAGAGCATTTGTAAAGTGTTTTCTTTACTTGTATTGCTTTGTATTTCATTGTCTTAGCTTGTAGCTTTTGATTATTGTTGTAATCACTATTGTACGAGGTTTCTCCACCTCCGGATTGTTCCGAGAAGGAGTTATTTGATAGTGGTGTGTGATTGGCATCGCTAGGGCTCATTTGAGCCCGATCCGTGGAGTAGGAACCGGTTCGGTTCCGAACCACGTTATATCGTGCGTGTTGTGATTGTATCTTGTTATATTTATTTGTTATTACTATTCCGCTGTGCTAACAAGATTGTAGACGATCAAACGCGAAAGAATTCCATCTACGTACGGGTCACCCGCTATTCACCCCCCCTCTAGCGCCGTCGAATTTCCAACAAGTGGTATCAGAGCCAAGGTCGCTCTTCAAGGACTAACCGCCGCGAGAGCACTTCAACAAGTAAATGGCCGGCTCAAACATCCACCCTCCGAAGTTTGACGGCGAATTCTCTTGGTGGAAAAAGAGAATGGAGGTATTCTTCGAAACCGACTTTGAAATCCTTTTAATAATGGAAAACGGTTTCGAGTTGCCTAGGAACGAGAATGGGGAGCCATTAGAGAAATCTAGGTGGAGCAAAAGGCAAAGAGAAGAATACTTGGCAAATTCAAAGGCCAAGCACCACCTATACAATGTGCTCCCTCAACAAGAAGTAAATAGAATAGGGGAGTGCTCAAGTGCCAAGGAGATGTGGGAGAAGTTGGTTGAACTTCATGAAGGCACTTCGGAGGCAAAGCTAGCAAGAAGAGATCTCCTCCGCTCCCAATTATCAAATATCAAGCTTGAAAAGGGAGAAAAGGTAACTTCCCTACATTCTAGATTTAAAGAAATATTAATTGGGCTAACGAGTGTAGGTGAGAAGCTATCGAACCGGGATATGGTAATGAAGGCCATAGATGCCTTTCCCCGGTCCTCAAGATGGAGCTCCATGGTGGACTCATTTTACATCTCCAAGAACCTAGAAGTAAGCACCTTGGAGTAATTCTTTTCAACCATGGAGCTTCATGAGACAAGGCTTGAAGGTATACAAGAAGAGCCTAGAGTCCAAACTTCAAGGGGAGTAGCCTTGATGGCCAACAAAGGGAAAAAGAAGATGGAAATCCCTTCCTCCTCATCCGATGAAGCATCTTCCTCCTCCTCCATGGATAGCACCGAAGAGGCATATATGGTAAGGAGGGTAAGACGGGCTTTAAAGGGTTTTCATTTTAACAAATCAAATGATAGGAGTAGAAGACCAAGGGGGAAGGTGATATGCTACAATTGCCAAGGAGAAGGGCACATAAGGGATAATTGTCCCCTCCTAAACAAGAGCAAGGAAGAGAAGAAAAAGAAAGAAGAGAAGAGGAAGAAGAAGGGGAGCAAGAGAAAGGAAGAAGAAAAGAAGGCAAAAGGAAAGGAAAGGCCATGGCTCTCAAAGCAAAGACATGGGATGACCTTGCCTCATCATCATCATCGGAAGAAGAGAACGCATTTGTTGCCAACCTAGCACTAATGGCTCTTCATGACTCGGATTGCTCCTCCTCCTCAAATGAAGATTCAAGCACACGTGGGCAGAGCTCAAATGAAGGGAGGCTTCTACATCCTCATCATCCGAAGAAGAAGAAGAGGATATGGAAACAATGGTAACGAATGCCTCTCCTAAGAAAATAGTTTCCATAATTTCTAGTTTAACTAAGGACTTATTTGGAATGAAAAAGAAAAATAAAAGCATGCTTAATCAAATTAAGGAATTAGAGCAAAATTAGAAAAGCATGCTTAAGTGAAAATATTTCTTCTTGCCATGATGATGCATGCTCACATGATGAATATATGCCATTAGATGTTAGTGATGCATGTATAAATGAAAATAGGGCTTTAAGGGAAATGGTAGATTATTTAACCAAAGCCCTAGAGAAATTCACAATAGGCTCCAATACCCTTAACATGATAATTGGGAGCCAAAGGGCAAGTTTTAACAAGAAGGGCCTAGGATATAAAGAGAAGAAAAATGAGAAGGCCTATAAATGCCTAATTGCTAGGGGACAAGACAAAAACAAAGTAATAGCTAAGAAATGGATCCCCAAGGAATTTCTAGTGAATCCCATAGGCAAAAATCTATTTTGGGTTCCAAAATCCATCCTTAAGGGTTAGAAAACCCCTAGGGTAGTCAACCATATGAACTTGACCTATATCATATTTTGGTTGACCTAGGATGACGGGACAACATTTTTAGATAGTGTTGGGTGATGATAACGTGCCCATAAATAGATAATATTGCTTATAAATAATCATGATTTATGATATTTGGCACATTATCATGAAAAATAGGTTTAAATCATGCTTTAGGTGATACTTTACTTATAATCATCATATAATACCTAATGCATGACTATTATTTGATGAATACATGAGTTTCATGATCATAATGTGAAATTAAATCATATATGTCATTATGATCATGTAGGATGTTAGGTTGATACTTAACCATGATAGAATTGCATGAATATGTTGGTTAAGTATATACAAATACCCCCTAGGATGCATCTCACACTCACTATAGGCTAACTTGATTGCAAACTTAGCATGAGTGAGATGTTAGGATGATACAAATGTTCACTAATGCCTATGACATTTAGATGGTCATTTAAAGTATCAAAATAGCAATAATAGACCAATCATGGGGAAGGCTTATGTTTAATTCATAGACATATTGCCCAAAGATCATGGTTGGATATTTCATATGTTTTCAAAACAATTTCTTACCTTAAAATACATGTATTCATGTTTTGAAACAATTGGATGCAAAACTAGGTAGCTAACTTGATACTAGAATGATCAAAAACCTAGTAGTTTTTAGAACTTTTGGATTTTTGGCAAAAACAAGAAAATATAATGAGTTTTCATGAAAAACTATTTTTCCTTGATAGATATACTTAATAGAAATATGTTCCCCAAATTTCATGATTTTTCAAATTTTCTGGAATTTTTTATGCATTTCTGAAATTCGGCCAGAAAAATCAGAAATTCCGAAAATCACGTGATCGGTATCTGAACCATCTAAGGCCTGATCGATAAGAACAAACTGAATTCAATTTTATAAACTGGTGGTATTTTATTTCTATTAGACTTGATGTCATATGTTTATAACTTAGTATTCATATTTTTGATGGTGTCAAAGGGGGAGAAATGAATATGTTTAAGTTATTTATGATAGGGGGAGAGATTAAGGGGGAGTTTCATGGATTAAGGGGGAGTTGCATGTTGCTATCAAATGTTTATGTTTACATGCTTTCTTTCCTTAAAATTTATATCAAATGTTTTTACCTAACTTAAACGGATTGCCACACATCAAAAAGGGGGAGATTGTTAGGGCAATCTCTTGCCATGATAAGGTTTTGATGTGTGTGGCAAAGGGTTTAAGTTAGTTGGTTATTGTTGATGTGATATGTGCGTTGAAGTCGTGCAGGACTTAGTAATTCGCACATGGAGCCGTGGCGAGTTTCACATCTCATGACTCGTGCCTTGAGTCGGTGAAGGATAGCTTTGCGGAAGCCGTGCGCTTGGAGCATCCGAGGGACCGCCGGTCGAGAAGCTTGGAGTGAAGCCGGAGGAAGTAGACTTCGAGGCAAGAGACGCGAAGGAGCATTGCAGAGCCGTGCTGATGTCTTTGGGGCGTGGCAGCGAGCGAAGAGAACTTGGCGAGGACTCAGGGATGAGAGTGAGCGTTGTAAGGAAGGGTAGCTCTTAGGTGAAACTTGGCCAAGTGTGATGGGTTTTCGACACGATCGGCTCGAGTCGATGGATCGATCGGCGGTATAAGAAGGCGGTCGGCCCGCATGGAACCGGCGATGATCGATGATTGTGCCCGCCGATCGCCGGAATGCGGTCGGATGGAATCGTGGAGCCGCAGAATCGTGATCACGGCATCGATCGATGCGATCCGATGGTCCCATCACGTCGGCCAATATCTGGATGGAATCAGCGGGATGAATGTTATCGTTATGGCGGCTGCGATCATCGATCGAGGGCATCGATCGGCCCGATCTGTGTCAGCAGGAAGAAACCCTCTTCCTCTATAAAAAGGAAGGGGGTAAGGGTTTGGGAGCCTAATGCTTATGCTCTAATACTCTCCCAAAGATCCCTAAAGCTTTCCATCCTCTTACTCAAGCTTATTTCCATTCTATTTGTAAGAGGAGTGTTTGTAAAGGTTACCTCCACCTAGCTTGGTGCAAAGGAGAGACCAATAGTGATTGGGTTTCGGAGTGATTCACCGTGGACGAATCGGACCGTGGATTAGCGGCATAGCGGTGAACCACGTTACATCTCGGTGTTTGTCTTGCTTGCTTATATTTTGCTTGTATTTATTTACATTTGTATATTCCGCTTGCGCTAATATTTTGTAGACAAGCAAAATACGACGTCCGACGAATTAGGGCTATTCACCCCCCTCTAGCCGGCCAACCGATCTCCCAACATTCAGGTGCTTCCATCGGCTATGTCATGCTAACGGTGTCTACACCGCCAAGGCACATTGGACTTACGCTGCCAAGACTCCGTTTGGACTTTACGCTGCCAACTATTGGACTTATGCAGCCAAGACTTCACCCTTGGACTTTACGCCGCCAATATCAAACCCCTTGGACTTCTCAAATGCTAAGTACTCATGACTTGGACTTTCACCGCCAAGACTACACCCTTGGACTTACGTGGCTAAGCCTACACCCTTGGACTTTCCAAATGCCAAGACTCAAGCTTGGACTTTCCCTTGCCAACCCATGTTGGACTTTACATGCCAAGACCCATGCTTGTACTTTTCCTTGCCAAGACCCATGCTTGGACTTTACATACCAAGTACTCAAGACTTGGACTTTCGATGACCAAATGACAACCTCGACCATCAAAATCCCCCTCGAGTCAAACTCGAGTCAATCATGGCGTCGAAAAAAAATCTCTCAAAACATTATCGGACATCAATGTCAAACATCAATGTCAACATCAAACATCAAACATTGCTCGAGTCAAACTCGTCCACAATCGTGACACAGGTACAAAACATGTATGTGTTAGTGGATATACAAAATTCTTGAAGAGCTCAAAATCAAAATACTATAGAACTTCCATTGAAGTTATGATAATAAGATTGGAATAAGGATTGCTCATAATCCTATTGTTATAATTGATAGAGCAATAATACATAGAGATTGAACAACATTTTATAATGGAGAAACTTGAAACTATAACCATTTACTTACCATTTATACCTTCTAACCAATAAGTAGATGGCATTTTAATTAAGGAACTTGCAAGAGCCAACTTTGAACACTTAATAAGCAAGGTTACGTATTACTATATTTGGCTCATTACAGTGTGTGTTCCAACATGTTTCGTAAATATGTGCACAGCGGAAGAAATTAAAGCAATAAATCTAATTTATTACAACACACACCACACGTGTTAAATACGGAAAATTTAAAATACTAAAATAAAAATGGCCAAAGAATTAAGAAAAGAATCCTGGAAATTTTTTGGGATTTTTAGGAAATTTTAGGAATTTTTCTGGATTTAAACGGACTCCGTACGAGATTTCTACGGGGATAAAATAACTAGGCTTTATTTAAGGGGTATTAACCTAAACTGGAAACCCTAAGTTTCTATTTTTCTAATTTCTTTTTATTTCTTTTCCCCGCCGCGCCGCAACCCCTATTCCTCCTTCGGTTCCTGTCCTCGCGCGAGCCGCTTCCGCCCGACGCCGGCGCCCTCTTCTTCGCCGGCGACGCCTTTCCTCGAGCCGACGCCGTCCATAGCCGCAACCCTTGTTTGCGTTCCCACGAGCACCGCCGCCCGACGCGAGCTCGCTGCCCATCAGAGCGCCGAGCTCCTTCACGCCCCGGACGCCGAGACGGTTGTTCCTCTGCGGCGCCGCGAATACTTCTTCTCAAAGACGCTGCCTGCGACCACCGGACCGCCATTGTTTCTTCCTTCACTGTGATTTTTGGCCGAGGTTCTTGGGAGGAGACTATTAGGGCATCGGCAGTCCTCGTTCCGGTGAACCGAGCGGTTTGGGGGAAATTCCATCGCAGGTATAACATGAACTAGTTTCTTCCTTGCCTGCCAGTTGTTTGATTTCTATATTAGGTCGGCTGTGAAGGTGGCGGTGAGTTGGCGGGGGAAGGTGAGGGTGGATGAGGCATGGTGTGAAGTGGAGTGTGGGTTGGTTGTGAAAGGGTTGTCGATGGATTGGTATTGGCCGGCTTAGGTAAGCTTGATCTATCTTCTCTTTTATTAGGTAAGTTGATAGATTATGGGTTTAGCTGTGAGATTTAAGATGGAAAAATTGGTAAGTTCAGATATGGGTGTTAATAAATGCATACTATATTGTTAATTTGCTTAATGGTCGATAGGGATTGATGCGGAGGATTAATTAGGTTAAATGGCATAACTAGATCAATCTGGTTGACCGGATTTTATTAAGCATTTGGGTTAATTGGTATAAGTCCAAAATCGGCTTAGGATTTGATTTGACAGTGGATCGTATTTTTGTGCGTAACTATAGTTATGCTGTATGCAGGTTTCGGTCACGAGGCAGGTCCTCGATCGTGAAGATTTCATTAGTTCGAGCATTATATAAGGCGGGTATTTTGACTTGTCTTTTTGATATAGTCATGTTGATATGCTAGATAGTTATAGCTTGCAATAGTTTTCATGTTTATCTACCTTGCATGTTATTATGCCTATTTGACACATGCATTTGATCAGTTTATAGTTATACTTTCCCTGTTTTACTTGGATCATGTATATGTACCTTTTTATTGTGCATATTATTGGATCGTATGTTAGTTGGTATTACATGCTTTAGTGTCATGCACCATCTTGCATGATTGCATCTTTATTTGGACGGTTCCATTATTGTTGAGCCCGCAGGTTACATGGTCTGCCTGCACCACTCATGGGTTAGTGGTACATCAGGAGGGTGTGTGCAGTTGCTCTGTCAGGCTCCGCTGGTCCGCTCATGGGTAGCGATGAGGCGGCGTGGTAGCGGGCAGGGATCCCTCCTCTGGTCTATGACACCGGGAGATGAGAGCTTAGCTCCCCCACTATGTTTGGGGCAGGAGGATAGGTGTACTCGACGGCATCTCTGTCCACTCGGTCACTCGGGAAGCGATGATGGCGAGTGCACGCGTTGTCATAGCCCTACCCACTCGGCTTCACCATCGCGTGTAGGCGGTGTAGCGTCGAGGTGACCATGTCATATGCACGACATGCATTTTTGCACGGATTGCATTTGTATTGTGTTTGCTGCATTATTGTATTGTTGCCTTGGATGTTGCATATGATTGTCATGCATACATGATTCATATTCATTTATGGTGATGACTTTATCTCTTATAGTAGGGCACATGCTCCTATATCAGAGTAGGAGATTCGAGTAATCTGATCCTTTTGCATTTATTTCTTGCTTACCATATATGAGGCTATCTTGACATGATTAGTATTGTTAGCTATATCTTGCTATTTATATCGACAAATATCCGCTAAGTTCTTTGAACTTATCCCGTGGTTTTATTTTTATTTCAGGATGAAGCTGTCAGGAGAGTCCAGTTGTCATATCCCCGCCCCTCGCAGTGACAGTTTCTTAGTTGTTTGAGTTATGGTTTGAATTTTGTATAGAAGATATGTTTAGGCTTGGAAATGGATTTATGTACTCGTGGATTTTTGGGGTTCTTGTGGACCATTGGTCGGATCTTATTTTGATTGGTTTGGTTGGGTATTCCTGCTCAGATGGCAGAAGGGGTAAGTCTAGTTAGTGTAAACTTTTGTTTACTTAGATTTGTTGGCCTGAGGCCTTATTATTATCTGCGTGTGTTGTTTGGATTCCGGTCGTGTTGACCGATGTATAGTGGCCATGTAGGCCTTGTATAAAAATTGGTATTGTCACCCGTACAGGGGAGATGCTGCCGGATTTTCGTCTGGCGGAGACTCCCTCGGGGCGTGACAATTTATTTGGTATTAGAGCGTAGGTTTCCGAGTTCCTCAGGGTCTTTGGGTTTATGGAGTTCGCCAAGTTTGGCAGGTTAACTGGGTATTTTCGGAGTTGTACGGATTTCCGATGATTTTTATGTTTCGGAAATTCGAGGTAATATGGACGAGGTCAATATGGGGGATTTGTGACGGACATCTCCAGACAGCTAACAGGTAAATACATTCTAGAAAATTTTCTAGATTTAGTACATATTTGTATTGGTTATATTTGGTTATGCGGGATATCATGTTTTATCTAGTGTTGTTTTAACCTGATATATGTTGGACAATTAGATTTTTAGGTTGCTGGTTTATAGATAACATTTGGTTATTAATTGCTATTACTGGTATACGTAGCTAGTTATCATTGTGATATAAATGATAAGATATTATTGGTAGATGTTTACCTCTTAGGATTTGACTAGTATTAGGATTATTAGACTAGTTGAATATATGACTAAGATGGATAAATTCGTAGAAGACATGATGACATGATTACATTGCTTACATAGTTTAGGGTATATATAGGTATCGGATGCTTTATTTAGTATTGTCGTGACTTTGATCTGGCATGACTCTTTAGTTATACCCTAATTAATTTCAGCCATTGATTCCCATTAGTAGGACTATGCTGTCGTTTATTAGACAGCTTGTTATATGTTTATATGATTCTGTGTTTTTGCGGTGGACACCATGATTAAGACTAGTAGAGATAAAATAACTTAGATAAGGTTATTCGGTAGGAGCAGATCTTAGGAATGAAACAATATTAGTAGAACCCTAGGTGTGGAAACCCTAGGTGTAATAACCCGGATGTGCATATTGGTATAGGTTTATACATTTACTATATCAGCCGATATGGTGATCGGATTAGTAGAGGTCATATGATTAGGATGCGATTAATCCTTAGAGGGTATATAATGTTGTTCATATTTATCGGCTGCCAGCAATATCACCCATTCGTGGTTGAGGAAAGTTAAAGTAGAGTTTTCCTAAAGGGGCTTTTGTGTATTTGAGGTCGAATAGGTCTCCCATACATGGTTGAGATAGTCTACTGTAAGGTTATACTCTTGCGTTATTCGTTCAGAGTTGGTGATAATCGGATACGTATGACGCCTGTAGCTAGATAGCTACTTTACAGGTTAAGTACCCACGAGATCTGTTCGTGGAAGCATGTTGTAGCATGCAGGATTGAACTGGTAGAATGATATAATTTAGGCTTAACCCTCTTGCCGGGCGATTTGTTGTCCTTATTGGCCTTGATAGGCGGTTTCTGTTGGTTGGGACGAAACCCTATGATTAATCGTCTCGACGTGATTATTAGGGGACTTATGATTTTTATCGACCTTGATAACCGAGCATGTTGGAAGGGTTGGAACCCTAGAATTAACCATCTCGACTTATTTATTTATAAGTCAATGATCTTTACCGACTTTGGTAAACATTTGGTATTAGAGGTGTTGAAACCCTCACTTGACCGCCTCAACGGGCTTAATTATAGATCGATGATCTTTGTCGACGTCAATGGTCGTTTTATACTGGATGCATTGGGTAACCCTAGGCTTAACAACCTAGGATAATCGACTGCTCATGCGACCTATTGGTGGTAGTACGCCAGAGCGTGCAGTCAATAATTAGATATTTATATACAGCCTATCTATCCACGAGTCTCATTCGTGGTAGCATATAGTTGCGCGTAGACCGTGCTATTGATTGTTGGCCCATGGGTTACGTTCGCGGTAGCTCATAGATAGTTTCTTTTTTGTGTGAGAGCCACGAGACTTTGTCATGGTATCCGGATGTGCACTGCTTGTTGCAGTGGTTGAGTATGTTGCGGGTATATTTGTTATACTGCTGACCAGGATGGTAGTAGACTGATATTGGTACTCTGAGGGTTGGGTTACTTTAGTTTGTTCCCTGTGACTTCCATTATGTGCATTATGAGTATGCACTATTGTCAATATATCCACAGAGTGGTTGTATTCACCCCCTCCTTACTATTCCTCTAGGTTAGCTGATGGAGGACGTGTCCGGTTGACCTACCTTTGTGTCGCTCAGAAAGTTCCTTGTCGTGCTTGTCTCCCTGCATCGTCGGGATGCCGCTTTATTTACTTTATCGGTGTTGCATTTTGTTATGCACTTTGGATTTTGTCACAATTGGATTTGGGGTCATAAAACTATTTTACTTTGATTGATATATGTTTAGTCGTGCATGCATGCAGTTATTAAAATACTGGTATTTCTATAATTATTTTGAGGTTTTTACCAGATTTGGTCCATGGATTTCGGAATATTGTCACTAAGGGGCTCCTCTGTCGTTTGGATGACGGCTATGCCCCCAGGACGTGACAATTGTATTGGTTTACGGTTTTGGTTTGTGGATTTTGTGTTTCGAGGATTTGATTTTCCTTGGATTTTTGGGAGTTCTCGGGTTTTGGGACCAAGCAAGCTGAAGGATATCTCTGAGCTATAGGAAAAGTATTGTCTTTAGTAATTACGGTACTTTTGTGGCTAGGAAAACTATTGACTTAGTGAAATTTGTTAGGGCAATCTCTTGCCGTGATATGGTTTTGATGGTGTGGCAAAGGGTTTAAGTTAGTTTGATATGTTGATGTGATATGTGCGTTGAAGTCATGCAGGACTTAGTAATTCGCACATGGAGCCGTGGCGAGTTTCACATCTCATGACTCGTGCCTTGAGTCGGTGAAGGATAGCCTTGCGGAAGCCGTGCGCTTGGAGCATCCGAGGGACCGCCGGACGAGAAGCTTGGAGTGAAGCCGGAGGAAGTAGACTTCGAGGCAAGAGACGCGAAGGAGCATTGCAGAGCCGTGCGCCTGATGCTGCCGAGGGACGTGGCCGTGAACGAAGAGAACTTCGAAGGCGAGGGACTCCGAGAAATGAGAGTGAGCGATTGTAACCCAGGGAAGGGTAGCTCTTAGGTGAAACTTGGCCATTTGGCCAAGTGTCGGATGGGTTTTCCCGACACGGCCATGTCATGGCGGGGCCGATCGCCCGAGTCGAGTGAGTTCGACCGGTATACGATCGACTGGATTGGCGCCGATGATCGCCATACGTGGGCCGATCGCCAAGACCATCGATCACCGATCATCGGTCTGGCGATAGATAAGGGTTCGACGCGAACGCTTCGTAGCCGATCGGGCGTCGACTACGGAGGCAATGATCGATGAGGTCCATCAGTCGACTGCCAAGAGTTCCGTTGGACTACAACGGTCGGGATCCGACGTGTTCGGAGGCCGTTGTAGTGGCAATGACGCCAAGGCGCAAGCGGCCCGATGGCGATGCAAGCGGGAAGAAGTTAGCCCTCTCTATAAAAAGAGAGGGTGTAAGCCTTTGAGAGGCTAATGCTCATACTCCAAACAATCTTCCTAGTGCCCCACAAGCTCTAAACTCTTCTTACTTGTCTTTACTTCAATCCTATTGTAAGAAGAGTGATCTTGGTTGTAAAGGTTACCTCCACCTAGCTTTGTGCAAAGGAGAGACCGATAGTGATTGGTTTTGGCGGAGTGATTCACCGTGGACGAATCGGACCGTGGATTAGCGGCGTAGCCGTGAACCACGTTATATCTCGGTGTTTGTATTGCTTGTTTATATTTTGCTTGTCTTTACTTATAGTTGTATATTCCGCTTGCGCTAATTAGTTTTGTAGACGAGCAATTTACGACGTCCAACGTACGAGGGCTATTCACCCCCCTCTAGCCGGCCATATCGATCCCCTACAAGTGGTATCAGAGCAGAGGTTGCTTGTCACCGGACTAACCGCCGCAACAAGCCCTACATCAAAAATGGCCGGCTCCAACATCCATCCTCCGAAGTTTGAAGGAGAATTCGCTTGGTGGAAGAAGCGAATGGAGGTATTTTTCGAAACGGATTTTGATATAATGATTACAATGGAATCCGGTTTCGTTTTGCCTAGGGATGAAGAAGGGAAGCCAATAGAGAAATCTAGGTGGACCAAGAGGCAAAGAGAGGAGCACCTTGCAAACTCCAAAGCCAAGCACCATCTCTACAATGTGCTCCCTCAACAAGAGATCAACCGAATAGGAGAATGCCTAAGCACCAAGGAGATGTGGGAGAAGCTAATTGAGCTTCATGAAGGCACATCCGAGGCAAAGCTAGCAAGGAGAGATCTCCTCCGCTCCCAACTATCCAACATCAAATTAGAAAAGGGAGAAAAGGTAATTTCTTTGCATTCTAGATTCAAAGAAATTTTAAATGGACTAACAAGTGTAGGTGAGAAGCTATCAAACCGGATATGGTAATGAAGGCCATAGATGCCTTTCCCCGGTCCTCAAAGTGGAGCTCCATGGTGGACTCATTCTATATCTCAAAGAATTTAGAAGTGAGCACCTTGGAGGAGTTCTTCTCAACAATGGAACTCCACGAAACTAGGCTTGAGGGAATACAAGAAGAGCCTAAAATTCAACCCTCAAGAGGAGTAGCATTGTTGGCAAATAAGGGGAAGAAGAAGATGGAAATCCCCTCCTCCTCCGATGACGAAGCATCTTCCTCCTCCTCCATGGATAGCACCGAAGAAGCCTATATGGTAAGGAGGGTAAGACGTGCATTTAAGAATTTTAGATTTGATAAATCTAATGATAGGATGAGAAGACCAAGGGGGAAGGTTATATGCTACAATTGCCAAGGAGAAGGGCACATAAGGGACAATTGTCCCCTCCTAAACAAAAGCAAAGAAGAGAAGAAAAAGAAAGAAGAGAAGAGGAAGAAGAAGAAGGGGAGCAAGAGAAAGGAAGAAGAGAAGAAAACAAAGGAGAAGGGAAAGGCTAAGGCTCTCAAGGCAAGGACTTGGGATGACCCATCCTCATCCTCCTCATCATCATCGGATGAGGAGAATGCCTTTGTCACCAATTTGGCCTTGATGGCCTTTGATGACTTGGATTGCTCTTCATCCGAAAATGAAGAATCAAGCTCAAATGGGGAGAGCTCAAATGAAGGGGGAGCTTCCACATCCTCATCATCCGAAGAAGAAGAGGACATGGAAACTATGGTAACCAATCTCTCACCTAGTAAAATAGTTTCTATGATTTCTAGTTTAACTAAGGATTTATTTAGGGCAAAGAAGAAAAATAAATGCATGCTTGAACAAATTAAGGACCTAGAAAACAAATTAGAAAAGGCATGCTTAAATGATAATATTTCTTCTAGCTTAGATGATGCATGCTCACATGATTATATGCCTTTAAATGTTAATGATGCATGCATAGAGGAAAATAGGGCTTTAAGGGAAAAGGTAGATTATTTAACCAAAGCCCTAGAGAAATTCACTATTGGCTCCAACACATTGAACATGATCTTAGGGAGCCAAAGAGCTAGCTTCAACAAAAAGGGCCTAGGCTACAAGGAAAAGAAAAATGAGAAGGCCTATAAATGCCTAATAGCTAGGGGACAAGATAAAAAGAAAGTAATTGCTAAGAAATGGATCCCCAAGGAATATTTAGTGAACCCAATAGGAAAGAATCTATTTTGGGTTCCAAAATCCATCCTTAAGGGTTAGAAAAACCCCTAGGGTAGTCAACCATATGAACTTGACCTATATCATATTTTGGTTGACTTAGGATGACGGGACAACATTTTTTAGATAGTGTTGGGTGATGATAACGTGCCCATAAATAGGTAATAATGCTTAAATCATGATGATTGATGTAATTCCTATGTATGTTTTAAATCATGATTTATGATTTTGAAATTTGGCACGTTATCACTAGAAATAGGTTTAAGTCATGCTTTAGGTGACACTTTGTTTATTATCATCGTATAATACCTAATGCATGACTATTATTTGATGGATACATGAGTTTCATGATCATAATGTAGAATTAAATCTTATATGTCATTATGATCATGTAGGTTGTTAGGATGATACTTAACCATGATAGAATTGCATGAATATATTGGTTAAGTATATACAAATACCCCCTAGGATACATCTCACACTCACTATAGGCTAACTTGATTGAAAACTTAGCATGGGTGAGATATTAGGATGATACTTAACCATGATAGAATTGCATGAATATATTGGTTAAGTATATACAAATACCCCCTAGGATACATCTCACACTCACTATAGGCTAACTTGATTGAAAACTTAGCATGGGTGAGATATTAGGATGATACAAATGTCCACTAATGCCTATGGCATTTAGATGGTCATTTAAAGTATCAAAATAGCAATAATAGACCAATCATGGGGAAGGCTTATGTTTAATTCATAGACATATTGCCCAAAGATCATGGTTGGATATTTCATATGTTTTCAAAACAATTTCTTACCTTAAAATACATATATTCATGTTTTGAAACAATTGGATGCAAAACTAGGTAGCTAACTTGATACTAGAATGATCAAAAACCTAGTGGTTTTTAGAAGTTTTGGATTTTTGGCAAAAACAAGAAAATATAATGAGTTTTCATGAAAAACTATTTTTCCTTGATAGATATACTTAAAAGAAATATGTTACCCAAATTTCATGATTTTTAGAATTTTCTGGAATTTATAATGCATTTGTAAAATCGTAAATTTAGATTCTTAATCAGAATATTGAAGGCCGAATTCAGTTTGTAAACCTCCTACAAGTGGTAGAAATATACTTGATGCCACCAACAAGTGGTAGAAATATACTTAATGCCATCAACAAGTGGTACCCAATTTTAAATCAACTTGTCATATTTTTCCTCTATTATACTTGATGCCATGAGCTTATAACTTAGTGTTAATCTTTTTGATGGTGTCAAAGGGGGAGAAATAATTATGTTTAAGTTAATCACTTTAGGGGGAGAAATATATTGTAGGGGGAGAAATATATGATAGGGGGAGAAAATTTGCATGGAGAGTTTCATGGATTAAGGGGGAGTTGCATGTTGCTATATCATGTTTATCTTTACATGCTTTCTTACCTTAGAATTTATATCAAATGTTTTTACCTAACTTAAACGGATTGCCACACATCAAAAAGGGGGAGATTGTTAGGGCAATCTCTTGCCGTGATATGGTTTTGATGGTGTGGCAAAGGGTTTAAGTTAGTTTGATATGTTGATGTGATATGTGCGTTGAAGTCATGCAGGACTTAGTAATTCGCACATGGAGCCATGGCGAGTTTCACATCTCATGACTCGTGCCTTGAGTCGGTGAAGGATAGCCTTGCGGAAGCCGTGCGCTTGGAGCATCCGAGGGACCGCCGGACGAGAAGCTTGGAGTGAAGCCGGAGGAAGTAGACTTCGAGGCAAGAGACGCGAAGGAGCATTGCAGAGCCGTGCGCCTGATGCTGCCGAGGGACGTGGCCGTGAACGAAGAGAACTTCGAAGGCGAGGGACTCCGAGAAATGAGAGTGAGCGATTGTAACCCAGGGAAGGGTAGCTCTTAGGTGAAACTTGGCCATTTGGCCAAGTGTCGGATGGGTTTTCCCGACACGGTACCGACCATCATGTCATGGCAATGATCGCTTCCGAAGTCGAGTGAGTTCGATTGGTATACGATCGACCGATTGTGGCGATCGCCATACGGGCCGATCGCTAAGACATCACGGCCGATCCAAGGCATCGACCGATAGATAAGGGTTCTGGCCAGAACCGTCGTAGCCGATCGGGCGACTACGGAGGCAGCAATGATCGATGAGGTCCATCACCGATCGCCAAGAGTTCCGCTTGACTACAACGCCGGGATCCGACGTGTTCGGAGGCCGCTAGGACGGCAATGATCGCCAAGGGCGGCAATGACCGATGGCGGCAAACGGGAAGAAGTTAGCCCTCTCTATAAAAAGAGAGGGTGTAAGCCTTTGAGAGGCTAATGCTCATACTCCAAACAATCTTCCTAGTGCCCCACAAGCTCTAAACTCTTCTTACTTGTCTTTACTTCAATCCTATTGTAAGAAGAGTGATCTTGGTTGTAAAGGTTACCTCCACCTAGCTTTGTGCAAAGGAGAGACCGATAGTGATTGGTTTTGGCGGAGTGATTCACCGTGGACGAATCGGACCGTGGATTAGCGGCGTAGCCGTGAACCACGTTATATCTCGGTGTTTGTATTGCTTGTTTATATTTTGCTTGTCTTTACTTATAGTTGTATATTCCGCTTGCGCTAATTAGTTTTGTAGACGAGCAATTTACGGCGTCCAACGTACGAGGGCTATTCACCCCCCTCTAGCCGGCCATATCGATCCCCTACAAAATTGTCCCTACTCATGGTCGGGGACGAGGTCGATAACGTATTGACCTTGAGGAACTTAACGATGATTTCAGAAGTACGGATTCTTTAGAGGTGTCGACTGATGTCGAATTAGGAAGCTAGGGATTTGGCCTGCTAGTCACTCATTTGAAGGTCAAGGAGTAAACCCTCAGAGAATATCAGTCTCTGCTATTAGTGATTTGGTTATGGATAAGGCGTGTATGCCTACACTGGTTAAGACGATGAAAGATCGTTTTACCTTATTATAGGAGGTGTTGTATGGGATATTTATCTGTCCCAGTAGTTTTCCAGAGAAGATCCAAAACTCTTTGTTAAAAGAGAGACGGACCTTTGAGGTTATGCATCGATTATCGATGATAGAATGCGGTAGTTGTGGAACGAAATGAATATCCTTCATTGTGGATAGAGGATCTATTTAGATCAGCTATAGGATACCTATATATACTCTAGGATTGATTGGTGACTAGTGTGATGATATTGTAGTGACATGGTGTCATACAATTATCATTGTCGTTATGATGATTGTTATATCATCATCTTAGAGTAAAGAGAATACATGAGTGTAGCGATGACAATTTCATACTTGGTATGAATTGTTTGAGCTTATGATTATCTTATTAGACTTATTGACGACTTAGTCGTCTAGGAATTTGGGAAGTCGTGTATTCTGGACACGATTGGATTAGTTGTGGTCGTGGGAGTTGCGTAACTTGGCCATTGATGATGGTGGTAGTTGGAGTTGCGCACTCGACCATCGTAGATGGTGATTTTCTTGGTATTGATTTGATCATTACCATGGATATGAATAGGATGCTCTAGCGGTACTACATCGCTGATGGGTTGGACAAGGAAGGTGATGGAATTTATGTGGTCTGAAGCTTGTGAAACTAGTTTCAGGGCTCAGACGATGGTTGACTGATACGCCAGTGTTGATTAGTCATGCTGGTGTAGATGGAAGGGTAGTGTACACGGATGCATCATTTCGGAGATCGGAGCGATTCCGATGCTATTGAATAAGACATATCCTAAGCTTACGGCAGTTAAAGAACTGTGAGATAAGCCGTCATATATATGACGTGGACTTAACAATGATTAAGTTGTTTTGTAGAGGTGAGGAGCAGAAATGCTCATGGAGTTTTGGCTAGCTACTAGACAGCTACTATAGAGTAGCTGGAACACAAACGGTTGTAACAAGGAAGTTTGGTCGCGATAGCCTCCCATGCACTTACAGAGTGTGTGGTGGAGTGGATTTAGGATGATAGATGGACTACCGTCTCTGACTCCGAGGAGGATAGTGGTTTCCGGAGTTGTCTTAGTTTAAGAAAAAGATGCTTCAGGAAGTTCCGATTCCGGAATGGAAGTGGAAGCATATTATTAAGGATTTTATGGTGGTTTGCCTAGGACACATCAAGGTCATGACGCGATTTGGGTAGTCGTTGACCGACTAACCAAATCCGCGCACTTCTTAGCGATTCGGAAGACTGACTCTTTGGATCGTTTGACAGAGTTATATTGTCGGGATATCATCAAATTGCATGGTGTCCTTTGAGCATTATATCAGATAGAGATCCCTGGTTCACGTCTCGGTTTTGGCGTAGTCCAGAGTGCACCTTAGGCACATTGCTGCTTGGTATTGCATTCCATCCGCATACAGATGGACAGTCTGAGCGGACCATTTAGATACTAGAGGATTTGATGGGGTCCTGTGTTATGGATTTCGGGGGCAACTGGGAGGACCAGTTGCTAGGACCCATAGAGCTCAGTATGAGACAGGGTTGGTCTGTACTATCAGACGTAGGATGGCAGAGGCGCAGGATCGTCAGAAGAATTATGCAGATCGGAGACGGAGACCTCGGGAGTTTTCTATTGGTGATCATGTTTTCTTGCGAGTCTCACCCACGGAAGGGGTGAAGAGATTTGACCTCCGTGGTAAGTTAGCTCCAAGGTACATTGGGCCTTTCAAAATTTTTGAGAGGATCGGAGTAGTCGCTTACCGTCTAGGGCTACCACCGTTTTTGGCTGGTATCCAGGATGTGTTTCATGTGTTCATGCTGAGAAAGTATGTGTCAGATTCTACACATATTCTATCAGATATGTCAGGTTACATTCAACCTGATGCTACTTACGATAGATTTGCACGGATTTTGATTTCAAGGAACGGCATGCGAACAAGGTTGTGCGACTTGTCAAGGTCGGGTGGAGTCACCACACCGACGAGGAAGCTACTTGGGAGCTCGAGGAAAAGATCCGAGCTCAATACCCTCACTTGTTTACTTAAGGTACGTGAGGTATATTTTCAGTACTTGTGGTATTTCTTACTCGTGCATCTGAGTAGAAAATTTGGGGACCAAATTTTTATTAGTGGGGGAGAATGTTAAATACGGAAAATTTAAAATACTAAAATAAAAATGGCCAAAGAATTAAGAAAAGAATCCTGGAAATTTTTTGGGATTTTTAGGAAATTTTAGGAATTTTTTCGGATTTAAACGGACTGCATTTAGATTTCTACGGGGATAAAATAACTAGGCTTTATTTAAGGGGTATTAACCTAAACCTAAACCCTAAGTTTCTATTTTTCTAATTTCTTTTATTTCTTTTCCGGCCACCGCAACCCCTATTCCTCCTTCTGCTTTCTTTCTCGCGAGCCGCTCACTCGACGCCGCCACCTCGACACCGGCGCTCTCTTCACGGCGGACGCTTTCCTCGAGCCGACGCCCCATAGCCGCAGCTTGTTTATGCGTTTCCCACGAGCACCGCCGCCGACGCGAGCTCGCCGCCCACCGCAGACGCGGCCGAGCTCCTCCGCCGCCTCGACGCCGAGACCGGTTGTTCCGTGAGCGCGGCAAGTAGCGCTTCTTCCTAAAGACGCTGCAGCCACCGAACCGCCGCTGCTTTCCTTCACTGTGATTTTTGGCCGAGGTTGCCGAGGAGACTATTAGGGCATCGGCAGGTCCTCGTTCCGGTGAACCGAACGGTTTGGGGAAAATTCCATCGCAGTATAACATGAACTAGTTTCTTCCTTGCTCACGGCTGTTTGATTTCTGTATTAGGCCTACCGTGAAGGTGGCGTGAGTTGGCCGGGGAAGGCCGTGGAACCGTGGGTGGACAAAGGCATGGTCGTGAAGTGGAGTATGGGTTGGCTGTGAAAGGGTTGTCGATGGATTGGTATTGGCCGAAGCTTGGTAAGCTTGATCTATCTTCTCTTTTATTAGTCCGTAAGTTGATAGATTATGGGTTCACCGTGAGATTTAAGATGGAAAAATTGGTAAGTTCAGATATGGGTGTTAATAAATGCATACTATATTGTTAATTTGCTTAATGGTCGATAGGGATTGATGCGAGGATTAATTAGGTTAAATGGCATAACTAGATCAACTGCTGACCGGACAAGTTTCAAATCATTAAAACTTAAACAAGATAAAATTGGAATAAACTCACACAACATATAAGGTGACCAATTCTAAGACACTTAGAATGGGTGAGATGAATAAGGAACAATTTCAATTTACATAATCTTTTCAAAAATGTTATCTATTTTTCAAACTATCGAGCTTAAACGTACTTATACTGGACAAAATTCTAAATATACAACCTTCTAAGTCAATGTTTAGCGCCCCCTAACTCTTCTATACCTTATATATTTGATTAAGGGGGAGAGCAAACTAACCCTAAGGGTTATATATATTTTCAAAACTTAATAGCATATAAGTATTGTGAAACTCAAAGTTAATTTTATAAGTATTTTGAAAATCAAACTTAGTTTCCAAAAATTACATTGTTGGTGCAGAGGGCTATACCTCGAACCAAATTAAATCAAGACACATGCTTGGACTCATGTTAGATAATCTTTATGCATGCTACCTTTTCTATTTAAAAAAAAACCTACTTTTTATATAAAACCCCATACCTTTTTTGATTCATGGCAAAAGGGGGAGAAGAGCATAAGTTAAGGGGGAGAACAAAATTTAAATTTTTGAAAATTAAACTTTTGTTTTAAAACTCACCGAAGGTTAAGAGGGAGTTCACTACAAATGAGCATAACATTTATCTTACTCATTTTCTGCTTTATATTTTCCCTTAACTTTGCGTAAATTTGCCATAGGATCAAAAAGGGGGAGATTGTTGGTGCAGGGGCACCTAAGTCGAACCTATATTTTGATTATGGCAAAAGACGCAAAGTCAAGGATATATCGTTATCTCACGAGGTGAATCAAGTGTGCAGAAAAGTGCTAAAGCTGGATATGAAGGCTAGCGACACCCAGAGGAAGCTGCGGTGGTCGGGCGACACTCGAGTGACTTTGGAGGGAGCCGAAGGAATCGAGTGGAAGGCCAGAAGCAAAAGCGACATGGTAAGTATCGAGGTAAGCTCATGTGTGCGAGCGTAAGTGAGGTCGTATCCTCCTTACGGGGATGGTCTTAAGCGTAGATCTGACCAAAGACATCCCATCGATGGTCTAGGTCGAGATCGGACGGTCGAAGGCCGTCGAAATAATGTTTTCTTTGAGCTAACCCGATCGCTAGCTTGAAGGACTCGATCCTAATCGGGCCGATCACGGAGGTCAAGACTGATCGATGCCGCCATCACGATCGATGATGGCCATCAGTCGACTGATGGTCAAAGGATCAGCCTCGAGGAGTCAAGGCTTATCACCACTTTTCAAGGAGATTGTGTGTTCATTTGTGATTGGTTGAAGACCCATTCGATGAGGGGCTCAAAGGCTATAAAAGGATGTCCTAACCTAGGGTTTTCTCAACAATTCTAAGCTTCCAAAAGCCTCCGCAAAGCTACAACTCTCCGACAACGAAGTGCTTCTTCTCCGACGTCTAGGTCTTAACTTCTTTTCTTTTTGTAACGTCGGTTTAAGCTTTTACTTCAGTTTGTTACTTTAATTCTTTCGGAGCTTTTATCGTAACGAGGAGAAGGGGAGTGTCCCTCTACCTCAAGTTTTGTTCTTTATTCTATCGATTAACTCCTACCTTCAACGAGGAGGAGTTCGTTTAGTATTTTTCCCTTCGTGCGTGGTCAAGGACCACTAGGGCCTTGGAGTAGTAGCCGAAAGCTACGAACCAAGTAAAAAGAATTGTCTCTTTTATTTATTGTTTATCTTTCCGCTGCAAATTATCTACTCGAGTTTTAACGAACGATTTCGTAAAAGTTTTATCGCTATTCACCCCCCCCCCCTCTAGCGATCTGCTTCGATCCAATGCACTGCTTCCAATAACTTAAGGTAAAATAAACCAAACCGCGTTGGTCTATTTTAAGTTGAAATGAATCAAACCATCTTTGGTTCATTCATTTAAAACAAACCAAACCCCTTTGGTTTATTTTCCACCATTGGATTAGAACCAAACCAATTTGATTTATCCATCATGTCTTCAAAAGACATGGCCCATCCATGCTTCCGTTGCTACTAAAACGATTTCATGCTCGCTCCTTGTTTGGTCCAACCAAATCTAGTTTCTCTCGTTCTGAGAATCTCATTCTCAAGCTCGTTTTAAATCCTTCGGATTACGCTCGTTGTGCGTGTGACCAAATAGGTTCCCAATTTATGTTGGTCGTTTATAATTAACCATTAATTATAGAACGATCATGAGTGACACCTAGTAGTACATCATGATCTCCAATTAATCGTAAAATCAACGGTTGACTCTAAAATGACTTCTGAAACCTTCATGCATCTTATACCCACTTGGTTCAGGACATAGTCTATTGTGTCAGTCCCCACCAGGTTAACTACGTCACACCTAGCTCAAGTATGATTTCCTCATCCTTCGGATTCTAGTTACTGCACATGTACCCAAGAGTACATTACTCTAAACAATGCTTTGGCCAATGACTTCAGTAATAATCCAACGAGAGGCCCTAGGTATACATCCCCTCACAAGGAGTGGTGAATCCTTTATAGGTTATTCAAACACCTTCGGGCACTTCGACTTATACCCAATCATCCCGGGTCCACATCTCCTTGGAGATGCCTGCTTAAGATGTCAAAGCATAAGTCTCCATGACCAAGATGACTTGAATACCGCAAGTTAAAGGAACATCGCACTTAAGATGCAATAAGAACTTCATTGACATATCCATATATGTAGAGAACCATATGAAGTCTTACAGCTGATCATTCCAATGAACTAGTTACCATAACTAGCATCCACGATTAACTCCGGACATCACAATGTCTCTAGCCAATGAGAATCAGCTGCTTGGATACACCAAAGAGTATACCTCGTGCTAGTCTTGACAGAATTGATGGTGTCCAAATCCATCAATTTATCGACTAGGGATAATTCCAATACATCACAATTACACATGTAGAGATACTCACTAGTTGTGATCCAATCACAAATTCTCTCATGTTGTGAATCGTATTATGGATAGTAAATGAGTTTAAGATCTAATCAAATACATGAAAACATGTATACTCAAATAGTGAATCTTCATTTATCATATAAATAGTTTAAACATAAGGCGATTGTCTTAGGACACCTCTCATATATAACTAACAAACTCCCACTTGGCCTAATGCCAATCGCCATGGTATCCAATACTATAAGCCTTAACATGGCCCTCAAACTTACTTTGAGGTAAGGTCTTAGTTAAAGGATCCACAAAGTTCTTTTCAGTGGGAATCTTCTCGATTTGAATTTCATTCCTACTGATAATCTCTCTGATCAGATGATAGCGGCAAAGTATATGTTTGGATCATTGATGAGACCTTGGCTCTTTTGCCTTTGAAATCACTCCATTGTTGTCGCAGTAAACCGGTATTGCTTCAACAATAGTTGGAACCACACCAAATTCATAAATGAACTTCTTGATCCAAACCGCTTCCTTTGCAACTTCCGAAGCTGCAATGTATTCTACCTCTATGGTAGAATCCGCTACAATGTCTTGTTTGGAACTTTTCCAACTCATTGCGCCTCCACATACCTAGACTGAGACCTAGAATCATCCTTGTATGTCTGGAAGCTGGCATCCGTATACCCGCGTATCATCATGTCTCCTTCTCCATATATTAAGAACACATCCTTTGTTGGACTATCCGAGCCACAAAAACTGCTTTTTGCATTGCGAAAACCTCGAAAGTCGGCCATGGATCCGTGCGAAGGTAAATAAAAACTACATGTATGTGTTTAAAACCTTTAGATCTACTCTAGATCTACATGATAAGAGTATACCCTTGAAGCGATGCCCTTCGCTTATCCCGCTTGTCCAAATGGATTGCCAGAACTCGAGAGTGTCAAGTGTACACTCCTTTATTACATTTAGCGATCATCGAACTACCTGTTGGCGGTGGCCGATCGATAGTCTTCCCATTGGCGATGACGACGGCAAATCCCACGAATCCGGCTGTTCAGAAGCCGTTAGAATCGGCGGCAGTCGACTGATGTAAGTCATCAGTCGACTGATAGACCTCCAATGGGAAAAAGAGGCTCTTTCCTATAAAAAGACCCCAAGGGGAGCAAGAAGAGGTTAATGCTTATATTCTGATCGTTCTTCTAAGCTCCCACAAGTTTTCCAAGCTTTCTAAGTGTATTAATCTCCCTCCTCCTCTCAAATCTTCATTGTCATCTTTTGTAAGAAGAGGAGGTCTTTGTAAAGAGAAAGCTTCTTAGTGGAATTGCTTGGGTTGATCCACCTTAAGGATCGCCGTGGAGTAGGAGCGTTATCTCCGAACCACGTAAAGGCCTTGTTAGCATTGCTTTTTATTTTTACATATATTATTTGTGTTTGCTTCCACTAATTACTCTTGTAGAAACGAAAAGCGCTATTCACCCCCCCTATAGCTTCCAAACGATCACCAACAAGTGGTATCAGAGCCCGGATCACATCGGAAGATCTAACCATCAACCAGAGCATGGCATTTCAAGAGGGATATAGCACGGCGATGCCTCCATTTTTCGACGGCAACAACTTTGGCTATTGGAAAGGTAGGATGGAATACTATCTCATGAATGACATAGAAAATTGGTTTAGTATTGTAGATGGATTCGAAAAGCCGGTCGACGAATTCGGAGCACCACTATCGACAAAAGATTGGACAAGAGAGATGGCCAAGAAAGCACAAGCAAATGCAAAAGCAACGACCACACTTCAATGTGGTATATCCAAGGAGAAACTCTCTAAGGTCGGGCCCTTCAACTCCGCAAAAGAGCTTTGGGAGAAGCTCATCGAACTCAACGAAGGATCCAAAGAGACAAGAAGGGCCAAGAGGGATCTTTTGATTGGCCAACTCCAAAGCTTCACTATGAAGACAAACGAGACCGTGAGCCAAATGCACGGGCGTTTCAAGGAAGTGGTCAACGGACTACACATTATAGGTGAAAAGGTCGACAACCGAGACCTTGTAAGGTATGTATTACAAGCTTTCCCTAGGACCACCTTATGGGCCTCAATGGTAGATGCCTATAAGGTCTCTAGGGATCTTTCATTAGTCAAGTTAGATGAACTTTTTTGTGAATTTCAATTACATGAACAAGCTAACACTTCATCCAAAGAGAAGGGTATAGCTCTTTTTGTAGGAAAGAAGGAGAAGAAGAAGAAGGAGAAGAAGGAAGTGTCCTCCTCATCCGAATCCGAGGAAGACTCATCAAGTAGTGAAGATGAGTTATCGGCAAGTGAGGTGGCACATTACGTCAAGAAGTTCGGTGGGAAGTCAAGGAGACTCACCAAGAAAGACGTGAAGAGGATGTTCCAATCCTCAAGAGGTAAATCTTCAAGTAATTCAAATTCTATCTCTAACGTGACTTGTTTTGGTTGCAACAAGAAAGGGCATATAAAGTCAAATTGCCCGGAACTAAAGAAGAAGGAGGAGAAGGAAAAGAAAAAGAAGGAAAAAAAGGAGAAGAAGAAGAAGGAGGAAATGGTGGCACAAACATGGGGCACTCTAAGTATGGAGGAGTCTTCCGACGATGAGGAAGTATGCCATGCCACCCGGAACCTAGCCCTTATGGTATTAGAGGAAGAAGCCGGGAGCTCAAGAGAGGAGTCCTCTTCCTCTTCAAGTGATGAATCATCATCAAGTGATGATGATGAGGTAAACAACTCACCTAAAATAGATTTACTTTATAAGACTATTGCATGTTTACAAAATGCTTTAAATAGATCAAAAATTAGGGTTAAGGATCTAAAAGTAGAAATCAAATCACTTAAAAGTGTAGATTCATCATGTTGCAAACAATCTAGTGATATTGATGAATGTACTCTTAGGGATGAAAATGATGAGTTAAGAAAAGAAATAGGTAAATTAAGAGCATGCCTAGAAAAATTCACTAATGGTTCTAAATATCTAGATATGATTATTAAGAATCAAAGGGCAATTTACAATAAGGCCGGATTAGGATATAGATCTAAGGAGAAAGAGGTAGCATTTGCATCCCTTGTTAGTAGAAAATCAATGATTAAAAGCAAGGGGAGAAAGGCATGGGTACCAAAGAAATTTATAATTGATGCTAGTGGTCCTAAGATTTGGGTACCTAAGGATTGTGTTTTTCATGTGACATAGGTAGAAAAACCAAGCTTGTGGATAGTTGATAGTGGGTGCTCAAAGCATATGACCGAGGATGAGAGAAAATTCTCCACTGTCAACCACACTAGCAAAGGAAAAGTATCATTTGGTAATAGCGGCAAACTTAAAATTTTAGGAAAGGGCACCATTGAGGTATCTCCCAATCTTGTCATTCATAAAGTTCTATTAGTTAAAAATATGAAATTTAATTTACTTAGTGTAAGTCAATTATGTGATGCAAACTTTGATGTTAAATTTGATTCCTCAAAATGTTTTATAAGACACAAAACTATAAATGATTGCATGTTAGTAGGCTTTAGGAAATCAAATATATATTATGTTGATTTATCCTATGCTACTAATCCTTCCACTAAGTGTCTTATTGCAAAAGAGGAAGAAAGTTGGCTTTGGCATAGGAGGCTAGGACACATAAACATGAAGAATATAGCCAAAATAGCAAAATTGAAGCTAGTCAAAGGATTGCCTAGAGTCAAATTTCTCAAGGACAAGATGTGTGATGCTTGCCAAGAAGGGAAACAATCAAAAACATCACACAAAGGTAAAAATTTACTTAGTACCGCTTTACCATTAGAATTACTACATATGGATTTATTTGATTGCCATAGTACCCCATCTATAATTGGTAGTAAATATTGCTTGGTAATAGTAGATGATTTTTCTAGATTTACTTGGGTGTTTTTCTTGAAAAATAAAGATGAAACCTTAGGAATAATCATAGGATTTAGCAAAAGAGTAGAAAATGAAAGAAAACTCAAAATCAATCCGTAGTGATCATGGTGGAGAATTTGAGAATTCTAATTTTTCAAATTTTTGCTTAGAACAAGGGTACAAGCATGAATTTTCTTGTCCTAGAACACCCCAACAAAATGGGGTTGTGGAAAGAAAAATCTCGCCTACAAGAAGCGGCTAGGACAATGCTTAATGCATATTCCTTACCTAGCTACTTGTGGGTGGACGCGGTTAATACCGCTTGCTATATCCAAAATAGGGTATTGATTCATAGGTGTTTAGGAACAACTCCATTTGAATTGTGGAATGGTACAATTCCAACAATTCATTATTTTAAGGTCTTTGGATGTAAAGTTTATATCTTAAATACCAAAGACAACCTAAGTAAGTTTGAGTCCAAAGTGGATGAAGGAATCCTAGTTGGATACTCATCCACTAGTGTAGGATATAGAGTTTACAATAAAAGGACTCAAAAGATTGAAGAATCTTCAAATGTTCAATTTGATGAAACTTCCAATACATACCCTAGGAAATCCCCTATTGATGATGATATAAATATTGAAAATCAAGAAATTACCAAACAATTTCAAGACTTAAACTTAGGGGGTAATGATCAAGGGGGAGGATTGAATCAAGGGGGAGTAAGGGATGATTCCGATGATGAGCATAGGATTGAGGTTGATCATGATCAAACTCCATCTAACACACCTCCTAGAACCATAAGATTTCATCAAAGTCACCCCTTAGATCAAATTGTGGGTGAATTATCTCAAGGAGTTAGGACTAGGTCATTCCATAGGAATCCTACTAGTCATATTGCTCTAATCTCTCCAATTGAGCCCAAAACAATTAAAGATGCATTACTTGATCCGGATTGGATCTTAGCAATGCAAGATGAATTAGCTCAATTTGAAAGGAGTCATGTATGAGAGTTAGTTCCTAGACCAAGTGAAAACACTATTATTACTACAAGATGGGTCTTTAGGAACAAACTAGATGACCAAGGGAATATCACTAGAAATAAAGCACGATTAGTTGCAAGGGGTTTTAATCAAGTTGAAGGACTTGATTATGACGAAACATATGCCCCGGTTGCTAGGTTAGAGTCCATTAGAATACTTTTAGCATATGCCTCCTATATGGGTTTCAAACTCCATCAAATGGATGTCAAATCGGCATTCCTAAATGGGTTTATTAAGGAAGAGGTGTATGTAGAACAACCTCCCGGGTTTGAAAATATGGACTACCCAAACCATGTATACAAGCTTAGGAAAGCCTTATATGGTTTGAAACAAGCTCCCCGGGCTTGGTATGAAAGATTGTCATCTTTCCTAATCTCTAAGGATTTCAAAAGGGGTAGTATAGATCAAACTCTCTTTATAAAGTCAACATCTAAGGACATCTTTATAGCCCAAGTGTATGTTGATGACATTATCTTTGGGTCAACAAATGATGAACTTCTTCAAGATTTCATTCAAAATATGGAAAAAGAGTTTGAGATGAGTCTAGTTGGAGAATTAAATTTCTTCCTAGGATTGCAAGTTAAACAAACAAGTGAAGGAATTTACATTTATCAAACCAAATATGCTAAGGAAATGATTAAGAAATTTGGTTTGGAAAATGCAAAGGTAGTGTCAACTCCAATGGCAACCAATACTAAAATAGATAGTGATAGTGAAGGAAAACAAATAGATCTTACCCTTTATAGGAGCATGATTGGTAGCCTCTTGTATTTAACCGCTAGTAGACCCGACATATTATTTGCGGTTGGTATGTGTGCTAGGTATCAATCATGTGCTAAGGAATCTCATTTAGTTGCCGTTAAGAGAATTTTAAGATATGTTAAAGGCACACTAAATGTAGGTCTATGGTACCCTAGGACTAGGTCCTTTGATTTGATTGGGTACACCGATTCCGATTATGCCGGTTGCAAATTGGATCGGAAGAGTACTAGTGGTGGATGCCAATTCCTTGGGTCCTCCCTAGTGAGTTGGAGTAGTAGGAAGCAACCTTGTGTTGCTTTATCCACCACCGAGGCCGAATATGTGGCTATGGGTGGTTGTGTAGCTCAACTATTATGGATGAAACATACCTTAGAAGATTATGAGCTATCTTACTCCAACATGAAAGTATTTTGTGATAATGTGAGCACCATTAACTTGACCAAAAATCCGGTGCATCACTCTATGACCAAGCACATTGAAGTGAAACATCACTTCATTAGAGATCATGTGGCTAAGGGAGATATTGAGCTTAATTACATTGAATCTAAATCCAACCTAGTCGACATCTTTACCAAGCCTCTCCCCGAAATAGAATTTTCATCACTTAGGAGAGAACTTGGAATGTGCTTTGTAGAATAGAAGTGTAGGTTTGCATGATCCCTTAAAAAATCTAGGCTTTATACCTCTAACCATCTCACAATAGACCTAAGAAACCATGATTTGTGTATTTAGCCATCTAGAAATCATGTGAGATGTTAGGAAGATGCACTTGGTTCATCATGCTTGTTATGATGCATTATCATGAGCCAAAGTGTCATCTAGAGACATTAATCCTTCATTGGACCAATCATTGGGAAGGCCTATGTACAATTAATGTGCATATAGCTCCAAGAATATGATTAGAAATGTCAAATAAAATAAAATTTAAACTATGTCTATCAAACCTTGAGAAACAATTTCCTATTGATAAGCCAAAGTGATACAAAGTTTTGCAAAAATATCATAACTTTTGCAAAATCTCAAGATTGTGTCAATATCAAAATCTAGAGGTGATATAATTTTAAAATAATTTTTCCTTGATAGGAAATGATCTAACAATATTACCCACAAAATTTCGTGATTTTTTGATCTTTATTGAATTAATTATGAATTTTTTAATCTGGCCAAAAAGGCTATCAGACTGATATCAGTCGACTGGTACCTAACGCCAGTTCGACTGATATGACGATATCGAACCGGGCTTACCCGGTTCGTTATCAGTTCGACTGTCATTTATGGTACGATCGCCGCGCATGTAAGCGCCAGATGCGATCGGGTCGGTTCGACCGATGAGATTCGCTGACCGCTTATTTATGGCGCCGATCGGCCGTATGTAATCATTCGTATGCGACTGCCCGGTTCGACTGATCCCCATCAGTTCGACTGCCGACTAACGACAGTCGACTGATGTCGCGGTTTTTAGGGCTTTCCACCGGTTCGACTCGCCAAAACTTCCCGATTTTCTCTCCTCTTCCTCTTCCGACGAACCTCCACCGCACCTTTTAGCCGTTCTCCCTCGTTTTTCCGGCGACTTCACCGACCGGTGCTCCCATTTGGAGTGCTCTCCAACTCGAGGACCTCCTCTTGTCACCCCGTTCACGCCCTAGTTTCCACTCACTCGGCTAGGGTTCCATGGACACTCGCGTCCGGCACTGTTCTTTGATTTTTTTTCACCATGCCGCCTAGGTAAATTCTCATCCCTGATCAATGCTTGTTTGTTCCTATAATTTTGTTTCACTAACCGGTGCTTGTTTTGTTGTCTTTGTCCATGCATCATCTTTAACCTACATTGTGCATACTCTTTTTGTTGTCTTTGTCCATGCATCATCCTTAACCTACATTGTGCACACTTATTTTGTTGTCTTTTCACACATTTAGACTTAAGCATTTTGCTACTAAGCGCATTCGGCACCTTCACCAACGAGGGTCAAACCCTCGACCCTCTGTCGATCCTCGATTTCCAAACTTCGCACTTGAAAGTGCCTTCAATAAAAACAAATTCCAACTTATTCCACCTAGATCAATGGATCCCAATTTTCTTAAAGACTACTGTTTTGACATTGTTCAAATCATCCAACATTACAAACTTGAGTCTTTAGTTTTTTGTGAACATCATGTAAATATCACTCTTCTTTCTGAATTTTTCAACAACCTGTGACCAGTTGGAGATGGGCTGAGATACCGGACTCGCGTTGCTCAGCATGATCTGGATTTCAGTCCCCAGATCTGGACCGATTTTCTCGGATGTCTCTCTTCCGAGAATGATCTCATTTTATATCCATCTTGGAGTGAACCTCTTCCACCTCCCTTTGAGGAGATTTCTTTAGATTCCCTTCATACTACTTTCTATCACTCTCCTCGACCTTTGAACACCAATCTATTTCAATCACAAGAACTTTCTGCCTCTGACAATGTCCTTTATAAGGTCATTGCTCATTGTCTTCTCCCTATAGTGACCCGTGGTTTGGCCTTGGTTCGACCTACACACTTCCTTCTCATGCATATCTTTCGGCAATACTTAGACATCAATCTTGGTCTCAATACCTTCCATTGCATCACTCATTTCATAAGGCCAAACAATGGGAAGGTTCATATACCTTTTGGAAATGTCCTTACTCAATGGCTCAGCTCCGTAGGCATTGATGTCAACATAGGAGTCATTAAAGTCATGAATAGAAAATATGATCAGATGACTCGTCGGAGCTTCTCCTTGGCGGGCCTGAAGGCTGACAGAGGGTCCATTTTCTGGGACCCAGCACGACGGCTAGCAGGTGGCGCTCTGGTACCAGAGGATGCCGCTGCGGAAGGAGTTGCTGAGGGTGTTGCTGAGGGAGCCGATGCGGGAGATCTGCAGCGAGCACATCGCTCGCAGACATCCTTCATCGCCCGCTTCAATGCTTTTGCGGAGCAGGTAGACACACATTTTGAGGAGCTGCGCTTAGGCCAACAGGAGCTTCGCCAGGAGCATCAGGAGCTTCGCCGGGAGCATCAGGAGCTCCTCTCCCACGTGAGAGGGATGCATCGGCAGCAGCAGGACATCTTGGCGATTCTCCGCCCTGCTGCACCTGGACACCCACCTCACGATGGTTCGTCATCTGCACCGATGGATGCTGAGGATGACGATCGTTAGCTCGCTTGTTTTTTTTTGTTATTTTCTTTTTGGCCGTATGAACGGCATAAACTCCTACTTGTGTAATGACTTTTGATTAATGAAATGAAATTGTGTCTTTGTTTTAATTCATTTCTATTAGTGCCTACAACTTGTTATTTGTCAAGTTTAGAAGTTGAGCATATAGTACGAAGTTATGAATATTGATATGATACAATTACACTTTTTGCGTCATAATTTTATTATTTTGAATATCGTATCAATCCATTAATCTGATGAGCATGTTTTTCGTCTAATATTTTTCATATGTTATATTAGTCGAATAAAATGTGTATGACGAGTTTCGTGATTTTTGGACATCCACGGAATTTTCTACGCATTTTTAAACCTTGACTGAAAAATTCGAATTTCAGATTTATCGACTGATGCCTATTCCAGTCGAACCGGTGACACTGTTTTGGAATAGAAAACAGTTTTTCATCGGTTAAAAGGTTCAATTTTGGACATTATATGATTTCCACAGTATATACATGATAACTTGTATGGAAAGGCGGACTTTCTTGATGCACTGGTTTAGGGGGAGCTACATCCCTTATTTCTGTAATTGTTGGTGCAAGGCTAGGACATATTTGCCTATTCTATTGCTTATGCTTCACATGTTATTTCCACATCATGAAACATGTCTTGGATTTAGGGGGAGCTTCATATCAATTTTATACCTTTGTTCAAGATGTGTCAATTATAATTCTTTCCTGCACTTATTGGATAAACTCTTCTCTTTTTGTTGTATGTCAAAGGGGGAGAAGGGATATTTAAGTTAGAATTCATATTGAAATATGTTTATATGTATGTGTTAAAGACCTAACTTAAATGATTGCCAAACATCAAAAAGGGGGAGATTGTTGGTGCAACAATGCCCCAAGCATTTATATATTTTGATGTTTGGATAATCATCTAAGTTAGGCAATGTTTTGTGATCTAATTGTAAACATGTTTAAGTGACAGGAAAATCCAAGACTTGGTAAAAGACAAGTCCAAGTGTGATCTTGGCAAAGAGAAATCAAAGGAAAGGTCTTGGCAGCGTAAGTCCAAGCATGTAGTCTTGGCGGCGTAAAGTCCAAGCAGTCCTTGGAAAAGAAAGACCAAAGGAAAGTCTTGGTGGCATAAATCCAAGCATGTAGTCTTGGCGGCGTAAAGTCCAAGCATTTTTATAAAGAAGAAACCAAAGCATGACGAAACCAAGGAAGCTTTAAGGCAAGCGCATGGATGGAGTCGTGGACTCAAAGAAATCTCGAGGCGCAAGGTCGATGGAGAAGCTAGAAGGTTAAGTCTAGGCTTAGGTTATGTTTTCAAGTATGAATCGGAACATGGTATTCGAAGCCCTTAAAATGCACATTAGAGGTTGGAAATTAGCGATCCGGGGGTTATCATCGGCCGAATCGGTGAGAGTCGACTCGCACTACCGCGATAGCCGGGCGATCGATGCCATTATGGGTAGTCGATCGCCACAACAAATGGCTCGTAGCGCATCGCGACGGCTATTTAGCAAGATATCAATCGAATCGCCATTATTGGCCGATCGATAATAGTCTTCCTGCGATGACGATGGCAAATCCCGCGAATCCGGCTGTTCAGAAGCCGTTAGAATCGGCGGCAGTCGACTGATGTAAGTCATCAGTCGACTGATAGACCTCCAATGGGAAAAAGAGGCTCTTTCCTATAAAAAGACCCCAAGGGGAGCAAGAAGAGGTTAATGCTTATATTCTGATCGTTCTTCTAAGCTCCCACAAGTTTTCTAAGCTTTCTAAGTGTATTAATCTCCCTCCTCCTCTCAAATCTTCATTGTCATCTTTTGTAAGAAGAGGAGGTCTTTGTAAAGAGAAAGCTTCTTAGTGGAATTGCTTGGGTTGATCCACCTTAAGGATCGCCGTGGAGTAGGAGCGTTATCTCCGAACCACGTAAAGGCCTTGTTAGCATTGCTTTTTGTTTTTACATATATTATTTGTGTTTGCTTCCGCTAATTACTCTTGTAGAAATGAAAAGCGCTATTCACCCCCCCCCCTCTAGCTTCCAAACGATCACCAACAGTATCTACTCGTCATGCTCAAAGCATATGAGACATCAGGACGAGTACACAGCATGGCGTATATGATAGATCATATAGCAGATGCATAAGGGATCTTATCCATGCGGTCTCTCTCCTCTCTAGAAGAGGGACTTTGAGTCTTCGAAAGACTCACACCATATGACATCGACAAAAGTCCCTTCTTGGAATTCTGCATGGCAAACCGTAGTAATACTGTGTCAATATATGTACTCTGACTTAGGTCAAGCAATCTCTTAGATCTATCTCTATAGATCTTGATGCCTAGAATACAGGCTGCTTCACCTAAGTCCTTCATTGAGAAGCACATCCCCAGCCAAGTCTTCACAGACTGTAGCGAAGGGATATCATTTCCAATGAGTAGTATGTCATCCACATATAATACAAGGAAGACTACTGTGTTCCCATTAACCCTCTTGTAGACACAGGGTTCATCTTTATTCTTGATGAAACCAAACTGTTTGATCGCATCATCAAATCGAAGATTCTAGCTCCGAGAAGTTTGCTTCAGCCCATAAATGGACCTTTGTAGCTTGCATACTTTCCCAATATGTTGTGGATCCACAAAACCCTCAGGTTGTGTCATGTACACATCCTCGAGCAAGTTTCCATTCAGAAATACAGTTTTGACATCCATCTGCCAGATCTCATAATCGTGGTATGCTGCAATAGCAAGCATGATCCGAATGGACTTAAACATCACCACTGGAGAAAAGGTTTCATCATAGTCAATACCATTAATTTTCTTGAAACCTTTAGCCACCAATCGGCCCTTATAGGTATGCATAAGTCCATCCATGTCAGTCTTTCTCTTAAAGACCCACTTACACCCAATGGTTTTGACACCTTCAGGTGGATCAACCAAAGTCCATACTTGGTTAGTGTACATGGATTCCATCTCGGATCTCATGGCCTCTAGCCATTTCTCAGAATCTGGGCTCATCACAACTTCTTGATAGGAGGTAGGCTCATTCTCAATGAGCATAATGTCATCATGGTCAAACAAGAGAAATGAGTATCTCTCAGGCTGATGACGTACCCTATCAGACCTGTGAAGAGGTAGGTCTACCTGAACAGGTGGTTGTTCCACAACTCTTTGTGCAACAAACTCATCACCCACAACACTTTTTGGTTCCTGTTCAACCTCCATCAAGGCCTCAGTGCTATAGTCCTTATCTTGAATTTCTTCAAGATCGAATGTACTCCCACTAGTTTTTCTAGAAAAAAATCTCTTTCTAGAAATACCCCAGTCTTTGCCAGAAACACTTTGTGTTGACTGGGAATGTAGAAGTAATATCCCTTCGTCTCCTTGGAATATCCAATAAAATAGCACTTATCGGATTTGGGTCCCAGTTTGTCTGAGACTTGACATTAAACGTAAGCCTCACAACTCCAAATTCTCATGAAAGACATTTTGAGATTTCTCCCTATCCATATCGTATATGGTGTATTTATCACAGCCTTAGATGGTACATGATTAAGTGTGAAGGTTGTTGTGTCTAGAGTAGATTCCCAAAAGGATATAGGAAGATCTGTGTGACTCATCATAGATCGTACCATATCTAATAGGGTACGATTCCTCCTTTCGGATACACCATTCCACTATGGTGTTCCAGGAGGAGTGAGTTGGGATAGAATCCCACACTCGGCTAGATTGTCACGAAACTCATGGCTAAGGTATTCACCGCCTCGATCTGATCGAAGTATCTTAATACTCTTGTCAAGTTGGTTTTGTACTTCATTCTTGAATTCTTTGAACTTTTCAAAGGATTCTGATTTATGTGTCATCAGATACACATAACCATATCTACTGAAGTCATCAGTAAATATAATGAAGTACCTGTAACCACCTCTATCGGCAACATTGAAAGGGTCGCATACATCACTATGTATAAGTCCTAACAACTCTATTGCTCTCTCGTTGTGCCCACTAAAGGGAGTCTTGGTCATCTTTCCTAGAAGGCAAGACTCGTATGTCTCATATGATTCAAAATCAAATGAGTCTAGCAGCCCATCCTTATGGAGCTGGGATAAGCGACTCTCATTTATGTGACCTAAGCGACAATGCCAGAGATAGGTTTGGTTCAACTCATTTGACTTGAACCTTTTGGCACTTATGTTATAGATGGGGTTCTCTAAGTCTAGAATGTAGAGTCCATTCATTAGAGGTGCACTACAATAGAACATATCATTTAAATAAGCTGAACAACATTTGTTCTTTATTATAAATGAAAATCCTTTCTTGTCCAAACAAGAAACCGAAATTATGTTCTTAGTCAAAGTAGGCACATAACAACATTCATCCAGTTCTAGTACAAGCCCAGAGGGCAGAGATAGAAAATAAGTTCCTACAGTAACAGCAGCAACTCTTGCTACATTACCTACTCGTAGGTCCACCTCGCACTTTGTCAGTGCCCTGCTATTTCTCAGCGCCTGCACATTGGTACAAATGTGAGATGCACATCCGGTATCTAATACCCATGATGAAGAAATAGATAAATTGACTTCTATAAAATTTATATCTGAAGTAGAAGTCTCACTTCTCTTCTTCTTAAGATCTTCCAGGTATGCTTTGCAGTTACGCTTCTAATGTCCAGCTTCCTTGCAATGGAAGCAAGTCCCTTCTTTGGCCACCCCTCCTTTCAGTTTCAATTCCTTGCCTTTTCCCTTGGCTTGGGACTTTCCCTTACCTTTAGGCTTGCCCTTTCCTTTCTTCTTTTGCACCATCAAAATGGAGTCAGATTTTCCCTTCTTAAGTTTGAGCTCAGCAGTTCTCAACATGCTAAGCATCTCAGGCAGTGGCTTATCAATTTCATTCATGTTGTAATTCATGACAAATTGATTGTAGCTTTGTGGCAAAGATTGAAAGATCAAGTCAGTGGCCAGCTCTTGGCCAAGTCGGAATCCCAACCTTTGTAGGTTTTCTATGTACCCAATCATCTTGAGTATATATGGACCTGCGGGAGTCCCATCTTGCATCTTGGACTGAAACAATACCTTAGAGATCTCATATCTCTCGTGTCTTGCTTGTCCTTGATATAGTTGACGAAGATGTTCAACCATATCATAAGCATTCATGAACTCATGTTGCTTCTGAAGCTCAGAGCATGGTCGCGAGCATAAGACATGACACATCTAATGCATCATCTTGATGCTTCTTGTAAGCATCTTTGTCAGTTCGCGAGGCAGTGGCAGGAGGTGCCTCCGGAATGGGATGCTCCAGGACGTACAGTTTCTTTTCTTGGGTAAGAATGATTCTCAGGTTCCTGTACTAGTCTAGGAAATTAGCTCTATTGAGCTTGTCCTTCTCAAGGACAGAACGCAGGGAGAGAGTGTTCGTATTTGTCGACATGGTAATCCACAACATACACAATGCAGAAAATTAATATCATATTCCATTTATCATTTAATTAGGCTTTTAATCAAATGATGCTCCCACTAAATTATAAGACTTTTGTAGAATCGAGTCATGGATGTGGTCAAACCACATTACTAGATTCATACAAACAAGCTATAATTCTTGCGGGACAAGATCCACATCATACTAGGCCTTGAGTTAGCTTTGGCTAAATCACCCAAGACTTAGTATGATCGGTAGATAATACATTACCGATTACATCTCTATGCAACTCTTGTTTATAGGATCAAGATCCACATTTACAAAAGACCTTGAGTTAGCTTTGACTAAATCGCCCAAGATTTAGTGTATATGCAATCTTATCCTATCTTTCCGTCGGTTGGAATATGCCTATAGTTTTACTCGATCCAATTGAGTTAACTAGTTTTTACTCAATATAATTGAGCTTACTCTCGCCTAAGCTTTGATAGGTGGGACCAAGATTGTCCCTCTGCACCCTACCAAGATAATATGCGTTGCTCTGTTTTAGCAGATTCAACAACAACAAATGATCAAGGTAGTGATGGGTATCAAAACTTGGTAGGCATTTTATGAGTTGATTCGATTAAGATCTAATCTAATCATGAATGTGCATCATATACGCATCAAGGCCTTTATTACCCTACACTAGCATGCATCACATACATACAAGCAATATACTAGCATGCATCACATACATACAAGCAAAATATTCTAGCATGCATCATATACATACAAGAAAAATTTACTAGCATGCATCACATACATACAAGAAAAATATATATATATATATATATATATCAACATATATATATATATAAATTAATTGTGATGTGGTCATAGCCCTACTACGATCTTCTCAAGCCAATGAGAAGATCGGACGGTCAACCTAGGGTTAGCGGCTTCTCCAAGCGCCTCCTTTGACCGCCATGTGTCGTCGGCTCCCTCCTCGTAACTCCGTCTACAAGTGGACTTTTCACCGCTCCATTTTGTATATTACAAACATGAAACTCGATTTACATTCGAGTCTAAAACTATTTACAACTAGAATTTTAAAAGAAGAGGCACGACGCACAGGTCGCATATCTTATACAACATGCACAACCACAAAAATGGCGCGCAAGCCATATTATGAATTACAACACATTTATCATCCAATCATATTGGAGTTCTTGGACCATGACCATCACAGAATTATACATAATTCTAAATTATGTATTTTACAAAAATTTCTATAATTTTTCCTATTTTGTTTAAATTTTATGAGTCACCTCTCCGTAACGGTCCCGCTAAGCGGTTTTCGGGCGCGATCATGGCACAATGCCCCTTTCAGGGTTTGGGGAAGCGCCCCTACTCGCAAAATGAACTTTGCGAGTGTCCCATCTTGATCTTACAGTGATTTAAGTTGCTGTCCCAAAAACCTAAAGCGAGATTTCGCCGTTCCGAAGAGTTTTTCTCGATGGTTGAAGCCTACAAGTGTCTCAACACTTGTTGTTTCGACTATTCGAGAAAAATACCCAAAATTTTTATAAAAATAGGAAATTTATAGAAACTTATATATATGTAATTTTTATATCTAATACAAAAACTACAAAAATAAAACACATACATGCTTCGCACGTGGCTCTGATACCACTGTTGGACTATCCAAGCCGCAAAAACAGCTTTTTGCGTTGCGAAAACCCTGGAAGTCGGCCACGGATCCATGCGAAGGTAAATAAAAACTACATGTATGTGTTTAAAACCTTTAGATCTACTCTAGATCTACATGATAAGAGTTTACCCTTGAAGCGATGTCCTTCGCTTATCCCGCTCGTCCAAACAGATTGCCGGAACTCGAGAGTGTCAAGTGTACACTCCTCTATTGGTATCCACACAAGCAATAGGTGGAGAAAAGACAATCTTGAGTGTGCTAGCACTCCTTGAAGTCCACGGCAAGATGAGGAAGAGAAGGGAGAGAACTTGAGGGAAGAACCAAGGAAGAAGATGATGAAGTTACACACAAAATAACTTCACACACTAAACACCACTTAAGTGGTCGACCACTTCTTTGGGGGGTTACATGCATGCATGTAACTCCAAGAGACAATGGCTCTTGATCTCCCTCATGAGGTGGCATCCCATGATAAGTTCATGATGATGTGGAACATTATCATTGGTCAGACCCCATGCAAAGTCACCATGACATGGCAATTGGTCAAGTCAAAATTGACCATTCATCTTCCCTCTCAAGTCAAGTCAAACATGACCTCTTATCTCCCATGGTTGATCAAATCTAACCACTTGATTCAAGTCAATTTGATTTAATGAATCTCTATTCATTATTTTAAATTGACTCAATGAATCAAATCTAAATTAAACTCATTCAACACTTGAATCAAATTGAGTCTAACTCAATTAGTCTAATTTGGATTACTCTTAATCCAATTTGGTTCATCCCATGAACCTAATCCTCATGGTTCATCATATGAACCTAATATCCATCTAATTGCCCTTTGTGTGTGACCCTATAGGTTCTTGTAACGTTGTCAATGCTCCTAAACCGATTTAGGAACATAAAAAATGAGCGGTATCTAGCAATACATCATTGCTACCCAAGTTACAAGAATGATGAGATCTAACATCACCTTTGTGACTACTAATTGTGACTCTCACAATATGTGACAATGTCCCTCTATCCTTGACATCTAGATTGACCAACTGAGGCATAGACCGTATCATCCTCGATACAATCTATATCTTGAACTCTAAGTAGACTCACTCTAATCAAATGAGCTCAATATCTCATATTGATTCATTTGGGCATGGTCATGCACTTCGTGGTTTCACTCTATCAAGAATAACGATGTCACTCCCGTCATATAGGAGGGATAGATCTCATCTACATCACTCACATCCCTCTGCATAATTAGTTACATACCTAGTAATCGCCTTTATAGTCCACCGATTTATGGGTGACATTTGACGAAGCCAAAGTATGTAACTCCTTATGTAGGGAACCATGGTGACTTCAGGTCCAAGGACTAATAGTCATGCTAATAGTCACATGAGAAAGTATATGACACTCATATAACGATCCATGATACTTTCTCATGGCGGGTCATTCAGTATACATTCTCCAATGCATACCCATGTGTCAACTTGATATCTCATATCCATGACTTGTGAGATCAAGTCATCGAGTTGACCTACATGCTAGTCTCTACGCATTAACATTATCCCTGAATGTTAATACTTGACTAGGAATGATTAAGAGTAGTGTTCTCTATATCATCTCATTATCGATTCAACCAATCGATTGATATAGATAAGAACCTTCTACTCAAGGACGTTATTATACTTAGTTATTTGGCACCAATATAAGTAAATATAATAAGCATGCCATTATAAATAGGAATATGATACAATAAAGTCCATACAACAATCATCACATGATTGGCTCTAGGGCTTTCACTAACATCCTTAGTTCTTCTCATGTACTTAAGGATTGTCTTAACAGCCACCTAATGATCCATTCCTAGATCAGACTGGTATATGCTCGTGACACTCAGAGCATATGATACATCGGGCCTCGTACATAACATAGCATACATGATAGATCCTATTGCGAATGCGTAGGGAATCTTATTCATGCAAATCCTCTCGTCTTCTGTGAGCGAACACATAGACTTCGAAAGGTGTATCCCATGCATGATGGGTAGAAAACCTTTCTTGGATTCTGACATGCTAAACCTCTTTAGCACTCAGTCTATATATGTAGACTGCGAAAGATCAAGCAACCGATTCGATCTATCCCTATAGATTTTAATCTCGATGATGTAGGTTGCTTCTCCCAGGTCTTTCATAGAGAACGTCTTGGACAACCAAATTTTAATTGACTGTAAGACAGAAACATCATTTCCTATAAGTAATATGTCATCGACATACAATACTATGAACACGACTGCACTCCCACTAACCTTCTTGTACACACAAAGTTCGTCCGGATTTTGTGAGAAATCAAACCTTTTGATTGTCTCATCAAAATGGATATTCCAGCTCCTAGATGCTTGCTTCAGTCCATATATGGACTGTCGCAGTTTGCATATCTTGGTTTTATCAACTGATGTGAAACCCTCAGGTTGTTTCATATATACGTCCTCGAGTAGGTTTTCATTAAGGAAAATTGTTTTCATATCCATTTGTCATATCTCATAATCATAATGAGCCGCTATGGCCAGGAGCATCCGAATGGATTGAAGCATAGCAACAGGTGAATAGGTCTCGTCATAATCAACACCTTGCTTTTGACGATACCCTTTTGCCACCAATCTAGCCTTATAGGTAATCACATTACCATCCATATCGATTTTCTTCTTGAAAATCCACTTGCACCCTATAGGTTTTATGCCTTCAGGCGGGTCAACCAAGTTCCAAACTTGATTTTCATACATGGAATCTATTTCTGACTTCATTGCGTTAAGCCATTTATCCCTTTCTGAACTTTTCAGAACTTCTTCATAACTGGTAGGCTTCTCATCATCAATGAGTAATACGTCGTTCGATTCACTTACGAGAAATCTATATCTCTCAGGAATGTTACATGTTCTACCAGATCTATGAAGATGTGGTGTCACAATAGGTTCAGCCGATGGCTCATTACTATGAGTTATCGGTTGTGGTACTTCACCAGGTATCTCATCAATGTCTATTGGAGTCTCTTGAACCTCCTCAAGCTCAACGACACTCCCACTGTCTTCTTGCAAGAGAAACTCTTTCTCTAGAAACACAGCATGCCTTGAAATAAATACCTTTTGTTCTACAGGATGATAAAATTGGTAACCCCTCGTTTCCTTAGGGTATCCAATAAATGATATTTATTAGACTTAGCATCCAATTTGTCTGATACAGTCCACTTCACATAAGCAGGACAACCTCATATCTTCAAGTAAGATAAATGAGGTTTCTTACTATTCCATATTTCATATGGAGTAGTTGAGACTACCTTGGTCGACATTCTATTTAGCAAGTAAACAACTGTCTGAAGTGCATAGCCCCGAAAGGACTTGGAAAGATTCACATGATTCATCATTGACCTGACCATGTCCAACAAGGTCCGGTTACACCTCTCAGATACACCATTATGTTGCGGTGTATATGGCAGAGTCCATTGAGACAATATACCATTATCCCTTAGGCTACGTTTGGTATGGGGTAATGTAATCAACTTTGTAATGTAATGTAATATAATGTGTATTACATTACTGTGTTTGGTTAGCGATTGATGTGTAATCTTTGATTACAAAAGTGATTACATTCATTTGTTTGGTATCCATATTTGTTATAAGGAATGTAATTCATATTATTATAAAATGACAAAAATACCCTTATAATTTCTTCTTAAGGTAATATAATTCTTAGTCGCCGATCATCGACATTCGCCGCCATCACGGCCGCTGATCGATTATCGACGGTTGCCGACGGCCGCCGATCATCGATCGGTAGCCGCCGTCGGTTGTCGGCCAACGCCGTCATGGTCGTCGCCGCTCGCCGGCCGCCGATCGCATGATCGTCGACCGATCGTTTCGTCGCCGCTGATCGCCGCCGCCGATCGCTACCGGCATCGCAACACGTCGGGCCGACTGCTGTGCAAATCGGCCAAGGTCATGATTGACTAGGACTCGAGTTTGACTCGAGTGATATTTTGATGTTTCGACAAAAACATATGACAATATAATTGTCATGGTAAAGTCCAAGTCATGAGTACTTGGCATGGAAAGTCCAACATGGGTTGGCAAGGGAAAGTCCAAGCATGGGTCTTAGCATGGAAAGTCCAACATGGGTTGGCAAGGGAAAGTCCAAGCATGAGTCTTGGCATTTGAGAACTCCAAGGGGTTTGATATTGGCGGCGTAAAGTCCAAGCGGGAGTCTTGGCGGCGTAAGTCCAATGTGCCTTGGCGGTGTAGACACCATTAGAATGACATAGCCGATGGAAGCATCTGAAGGCTAGCACGATGGATGAACAAGTCATGGATGACTTGGAGGGATTCGAGAAGCGTAAGGCTGATGGAGGTGGCTAGAAGGTTTGGGTCTAGGCTAAGGGTGGTCTAGCAAGTATGGGGACACCATACTTGGGCTAAAACCTCATGCTTGAGGTGTGCCAGTCGACTGGTGCCATGTGGCAGTCGACTGGTGTAGTCAACTAGGGTTTGACTGCGGGAATTGCCCTAGCAGTCGACTGCCATTGATAGGTAGTCGACTGATTGAACGAGCAGTCGACTGATCTTGTGATCAGTTGACTGATGCTCGGATTTTGGGGCACAGAATGGAGTCTCACTCAACCGCTGTGATGAGCAGTCGAGTGATGGCTCATCAGTCGACTGATGTCCTAGCCATTGGATTTTTCCAGCGTGGATTACACCGTTGTCTCACAAAGAAACAGCGATGTGATCGGTCGTGATAGTCGGCGATCGGTGTCGACTTTCATGAGTTGAAGCTATAAAGGAGCTCGTGATGGAGAGAAAAGATGGATTTTCTTGGCGAAATTGAAGGCGATTGGTGCTTTAGTCCTTGAAGCTAGTTGACAATCAAAGATCAAGCAATCAAAAGCTCTTGTAAAGTGTTTTCCTTTACTTGTCTTTCATATAAATTCATTGTAATTGCTTGTTTTATTTCTTACTATTGTAAGATTACTTGTAAGGGGTTTCTCCGCCTCCGGACTTGTGTCGAGAAGGAGTGTTTATCATAGTGGTGTGTGATTGGCATCGCTAGGGTTAGCTGACCCAATCCGTGGAGTAAGGAACCTTTGGTTCGAACCACGTTAAATATTTGTGTTCTTGTTGTGTGTTGTTTATTTCGTTATTGTATTATACTATTCCTGCGCTACTTGAAATTGTAGAGAGAGACAACACGATCAATTCCATCTACGAACACTACGCTATTCACCCCCCCCCTCTAGCGGCTTCAAATATCCTACAATTGGTATCAGATCCTGGGGCTCTTCTACGGATTAACCGCCGGGAGCTAAAAGGCTAGAGGGAAGATGGAATTCCAAAACAAACTTGGATGGGACATCAACACTCCACCGCCATATGATCAAGAAGACTTTTCGGCGTGGAGAACAAGAATGGAGACATTCTTCATGATGGATATAGAGGATTGGTTCATCCTCGTAGAAGGTTTTGAACCTCCTCGGAATAGGAAGGGACAAGTCCTCAAGTTGAAGAAATGGGCCCAAGAGCAACGACAAAAATTCAAAATCGAAGCCAAGGTAACAAAACTTTTAGAAGATTTGATACCTAATGATGTTTTGTCTAGGCTAAGTGAATATCTTGATGCCAAGGAGCTATGGGACAAATTAGCCAAGTTCAATGAGAAGCCCCACTTGGCACAAGTAGAAGAAGATAAGGAAGAGGATGAAGAGAGTTCATCTTCCTCACGAGCAAGTGAGGAATCGGAAGTTGAAGAGGAGTCAACTTCCGGATCGGTGGAAGAAGAAGTAGAAGACACCTCCACCTCTAGGATTGAGGGGGAGGAAAGAATTTCCACTCCAGAGAAACAAGAGAAAGCTTCGACATCTAGTCAAGATGAAGAAGTTCCAATTCCGGTCTCAATTAACCTAGGTAACTCAAACACTCTAATTTCAAATAAAATCCATATATTGTGTTTTGAGTGTAGATTGTATGGGCACTACAAGAGTAAGTGTCCAAAGAAGGTTAAGAAGACTCCTCCGGTGCCTAAAAGTCAACAAAAGTCAAAGGATGCTGGTTCCCCATCACCTAAAGACAAGGAGCACATCATTTGCTTCAGGTGTCAGCAACCGGGGCATTACCGAAATCAATGTCCTAGGGGGAGCAAAAAGACCCAAGAAGGAGCATCACAAGTAGGGGGAGCTACTAAGGCAAACCCTAAGGTATATTTTCATAATGCTCATTCTTTAAATTATAAGCAAAAGCATGCTATAATTAATTCAAATAACTTTGCTATTACTCATGAATCAAAGCATGCTAGGAATGATAACTCTAGATCTATTTCAAAGAAGGAGAAATTTGGGACTAATGTCCCTAAAAATGTAATTCCTAAGAAAGCAATTAAGAAAATCGAAAACCATTTAGGTATCAATCCCAATAAGGGTAGACACATGTCTAAGGTGAATGGTAATGCCCAAAAACCTAATCAAAAATCATTTGGGCAATTAGAATTAGAGAACCAAGCCTTAAGGTCAAGGCTTGAAAAACTAGAAATGACCCTAAATAAGATACAAAATCAATTTCAAGGGTCTAATGGTCAAAGTCAAGGGTCAAGATCTCAAAGTCAACATCTAGGACCCAAAAGACAAAAGTCAACCAAGGGCAATCAAGGTTTGGGTCACAAACCTAAGCCTAAGGTGGCTTACCATAGTGTTCCATTTGATTATGGAACACAAACTAGGTCTAGGAAGACCAAGGTCAATAGGGAAGTCATCCCTAGAGTTGACCAAGGTTTGTGCCTAGTGGCTAGGGTTTCTAGGAAACCTATGATGGCCATTAAGAAGGTTGCAAGGAGAGTTGCCTCTAGAGTCAACCTAGGTAAGACCACAATGACCAAGGCTAACAAGCCTAGGAGGGTCATTAGAAAGGTATCTAGGGAGGTTATCCCTAAGGAATACCTAATTAATTCAATGAGCTCAAATAGATTTTGGGTTCCAAAGAGCGTGATTGATTCACATTAAATGGGTTAGAATGTGCCAACCATGATTGGATGGGTAGTTAACTCAACCATGGTAAAGGTGGCACTTTAGGTTATTTTCAAGGTTATGGTTACCTTGGAAATACATTTGAGCTTTAATCCTAAAAGATTTTAGGATGTGCTAATATATTTTTGAAATCATGAAAATCAATAAAATTGGCACAATCTAGATTTAGAGGTCATAGTGTGTAACCTTGATCTTTGGCACACTTTAGGAATCAATGTATCAAGAGAAGTGTGTTTAAGATGTAGAAGTAATATCAAGAGTGATACTCAAGTGTCACACACCTTGATGTCTTGCACTTACCATGCTTCATGTGTTTCACCATGTGTTTGCATGGAAGGAATGTCTAGGGTGGATTGCATCTCGAAAAATAAGTCTTTTACCTTGATTGTGTATTTCAACACTTAGAAAGGGTGGGATGTTAGGATTTTGAAACCATTGGATGTTAATGTTTGCTAAAATGAAATAAGATGTCAAAATACATTAACGAATACATAAACATAAGCATAACATCAATATATTCAATATACAAGATTAAACATGAGAAAATGAAATTGTTGGATAAAGAAATCGAGATTTTTTGAATTTCAGAACTGGAAATCATATATCAGTCGACTGATATAGTTATTAGTCGACTGATCATACTGTAGCGCGATACGATGCATCCGAATGAAAGTGCTATTTCAGACTCGATCATTGCACATTAGTCAATCGATGTGATACATCGCCGATCGATGGTACTATTCACCGAGGCAGGATCATCCCGAGTGCTCACGAGCGAGTGGTGATCACACCCCGATCGATGAGCAACATCGCCGATCCGATGTTACCGTAGCACGAGACGAAGACTCGCGATGATCACGAGCCGAGTAATGATCCGCCGGCTCGATAAACCGCCATAAGCGGATCACCGATCGATGCTACACATCAGTCGAATGGTGTCGCAATTTTATAACGTCGAACCGCTAAGGTTCAGCGTCTTCATGCGTCGACCTCTCGTTTCTTCCTTCTCTCCGGTCGCCACTCCTAGAGCATGAGTTGTCATAGGTCTGCATGTATCCGTATGTATTAGACCAAGTAACTCTCCCACCGGTTCACCTTTTCCAGTAAAAGGTAACTCGGTCATCTTGCCTTTTAAGCATGATTCGCATGTATCGAATGAATTAGATTCAAACGATTCCAGAATTCCACATCGGTGTAATTCGGACATGCGTTTCTTGCTTGCATGGCCAAGACGACAATGCCACATATAGGAGTCTAATTGATTATCCTTTCGAGCATGCTTGTTGCTTGCTTCGATATTGAAAATGTCACTAGATACATCCAATGTATAAATATCATTGCTTAAAGTTTCAGTCCCATAAAATATATCATTCAAAGTTATATAATAACAATTGTTACTAAACGTCAAATGATAGCCATTTCTATTTAAGCAGGAAATAGAAACAATGTTCTTTATTAGAGAAAGAACATAATAGCAATTGTCCAGTTCTAAGACTAGTCCAGTAGGGAGCTTCAGCAAATAAGTTCCGATGGCGACCGCAGCAACCTTTGCACCATTGCCAACTCACAAATTTGACTCCCCTTTGACGAGTCTTCTTCTATTCCTTAGCCCCTGTATGTCATTGTAGGGGCGATGGTGGCCGGCTAGAGGGGGGTGAATAGCCTTTCGTGTACGTAGATGGAAGTCGTTCGTTGATTGCTCGTCCACAAACTTAATTAGCGCAAGCGGAATATACTAAAACAATTAAAACAAGGAAAAGTAAAAAATAGATAGCATAAACGCTAACACCACAATGTAACGTGGTTCACGGCCTCGCCGCTAATCCACGGTCCAATTCATCCAAGCTGAATCACCTCAAGCTTTCCACTATTCTCTCCTTTGCACCAAGCTAGGTGGAGGTAACCTTTTACACAAGAACCACTCTTCTTACAATAGAATGAATATGAGCACAAGTAGAAGAGTGGAAAATATTTAGGGCACTTTGGGAGTTGTTAGGAGTTCAAGCATTAGGCTCTCAAAGTCCCTCACCCCTTCTCTTTATAGAGAAAGGGAATTTCTTCCTGTTAACAGCAGTAGTCGACTGATGCCCCGATCAGTCGACTGATCCTGTAGTCGTTGCCTAATAACGGCTTCTTCCACATTGGATTCCAACCAACAACTCCCACATCAATCGACTAATCTTCCCATCAGTCGACTGATGGAGCTGCCAGTCGAGTGTCGGAAATGAGCACTCGACTGCTCACCATTTTGTGCACGAAACCCTTGCGACCAGTCTACTGATGCTTTCATTAGTCGACTGGTGGTCTCAGCAGTCGACTATCAATCCATGGCAGTCGACTGTTGGCACATAAATCGGACTCGAACACTAGTCGAGTCATAGTCGACTTAGTGTAGTCGACTGTCATGACATGGCAGTCGACTGATGTCGGGAAATCTCATCCGACACTTAGCCGATTGGCCAAGTTTCACCTAAGCACACTACCCCTTTCCGGGTTACATTCGCTCACTCTCATTTCTTGAAATCCCTCGCCTTTGAAGGTATTTTTGTCCGGCCACATCCCTCGGATGCACCAAGCGCACGACTTTACAGCGCCATCCTTCGCATCTCACCCTGAAGTCTACTTCCTCCAGCTTCACTCCAATGCTCCTCATCCTATGGTCCCTCGGATGCTCCAAGCGCACGGCTTCCGCAAAGCTATCCTTCACCGACTCAAGGAACGAGTCATGAGAGATGAAACTCGTCAATGCTCCATGTGCGAATTACTAAGTCCTGCAAGACTCCAACGCACATATCAAATCCAATCATCCTAACTTAAACCCTTTGTCACACACATCAAAACCATATCACGGGTTGATTGCCCTAACAATCTCTCCCTTTTTGATATGTAGCAATCCGTTTAAGTTAGGAAAACATTTGATAAAAATATTAAGGTAAGAAAGCGTGTAAATGAACATGATTATCAACTCTCCCCCTTAATACATGAAACTCCCCCTAAATGCAATTCTCCCCCTTAATATAACTTACTTAAACATACATATTTCTCCCCCTTTGACACCATCAAAAAGATTAAACTAAGTTATTCAAACATGGCATCAAGTCTAGGAAACAAAAATCACTAAAACATGCCTTAAAATCTGATATTTTCAATGATCAATGATCGTTCGTACTACTAGTCGACTGACACTCTGATTTTATGATTTTCGGCCTGAATTTTAGAAATGCATAAAAAATTCCATAAAATTCGAAAAATCATGAAATTTGGGGAACACATTTCTTGTAAGTTACTTTATCAATGAAAAATAGTTTTCCATGAAAAATCATTATATTTTTGAAAATTAGGCAAAATCTTAAAAGTTAAAAAATATATAAAGTTTGTATCAATTTTAAAGCCTAGTTTTGCCTTGAAGCTTTTCAAAACATGAAAATTCAGTTTATGAAACAAGAAATGGTTTTCAAAACATTTGAAATATCCAACTATGATCTTTGGGCAATATGTCTATAAATTAAACATAAGTCTTCCCCATGATTGGTCTATTATTTCTATTTTGATACTTAAAATGACCATCTAAATGTCATAGGGATTAGTGGACCATTTGTATCATTCTATCATCTCACCCATACTATCTTTTCAATCAAGGTAGCCTATAGTGAGTGTGAGATGTTCCTAAAGGTATTTATATACTTAACCTTCAATTTCATGCAATTCTACCCATGGTTAAGTATCATCCTAACATACCACATGATCATAAAAATATATATAAATTAATTTCACATTATGATCATGAAACACATGTATCAATCAATTTTTAATCATGCATTAGTTATAAAAACATGATAATAAGTCAAGTATTACCCAAAGCATGATTTATCTATTTATGGGTGCATTATCATCACCCAATACTATTTTAAAAATTAAGTCCCGTCATCCTAAGTCAACCAAATAATATGATATAAGTCAAGTCCACTATGGTTGACTATCCTAGGGTTTTCCTAACCCTTAAGGATGGATTTAGGAACCCAAAACAAATTCTTTCCTATGGGGTTCACTAAAAATTCCTTAGGGATCCATTTTCTAGCTATTGTTTTCTTTTTATCTTGACCCCTAGCAATTAAACATTTATAGTCCTTTTCATTTTTATTTTCCTTATATCCTTTTCCTTTCTTATTGAAGCTTGCTCTTTGGCTCCCTATGATCATGTTAAGGGTGTTGGAGCCAATTGTGAATTTTTCTAGGGCTTTAGTCAAATAGTCTACCTTTTCCCTTAGGACCCTATTTTCTTCAATGCATGCATCATTAACATTAAAAGGCATATAGTTATGTGAGCATGCATCATCATTATTAACATTTAAACATGTTTGTTCTAATTTATTTTCTAAGGCCTTAATTTGATCTAGCATGCTTTTATTCTTTTTCTTAGCCCTAAATAAATCCTTAGTAAGGCTAGAAATCATATAAACTATTTTATGGGGCGAGAGATTCGTTACCATAGTCTCCATGTCTTCTTCTTCGGATGAGGAGGATAATGAAGAAGCTCCCCCTTCACTAGAGCTCTCCTCACTTGTGCTTCTTTCTTCTTGCTCGGAGGATGAGGTGGAGTCTAGATCATCAAACACCATCAATGCAAGGTTTGTCACAAAGGTGTTTTCTTCCTCCGATGATGATGAGGAGGAGGAAGGATCATCCCATGTCCTTGCTTTGAGTGCTTTGGCCTTCCCCTTTTCCTTGGTCTTCTTCCTTCTTCTTCTTGCTCCCCTTCTTCTTTTCCTCTTTCTTTCTCCTCTCTTCTTTGCTCTTGTTCAAGAGGGGACAATTATCCCTTATGTGTCCCTCTCCTTGGCAATTATAGCAAATTATTTTCCCCCTTGGTCTTCTTTGTTGGTGCAACAATGCCCCAAGCATTCATGTGTTTTGATGTTTGGATAATCATCTAAGTTAGGCAATGCTTTGTGATCTAATTGTGAGCATGTTTAAGTGACAGGGAAATCCAAGTGAACCTTGGCAAAGGAAGTCTAAGTATGATCTTGGCAAAGGAAGTCCAAGGGATGGACTTGGCAGCGTAAGACCAAGCTTGTAGTCTTGGCAGCGTAAAGTCCAAGTGAACCTTGGCAAAGGAAGTCCAAGTATGATCTTGGCAAAGGAAGTCCAAGGGATGGACTTGGCAGCGTAAGACCAAGCTTGTAGTCTTGGCAGCATAAAGTCCAAGTGAACCTTGGCAAAAGAAGTCCAAAGTAAAGTCTTGGCAGCATAAGCCCAAGCTTGTAGTCTTGGCGGCGTAAAGTCCAAGCTTTTGGCAACCCAAGACATGACGAGGCCGAAGGAAACTCTTTAAGGTGGGCGCAAGGATGAAAGAAGAGTTAGAAGGTCAAGTCTAGGTCTAGGGAGTCAATTCAAGTATGAATTATTCATACTTGACTAGTATCAGTCGACTGATACGATGTAGCAGTCGACTGATAAGGTGCTCGACTAAGTCAGCCGAAAATCGACTATCACCGACCGACAGAACCGATCCGATCGATGAGGCAATCCGATCGCCAATCCAGGTAGTCGACTGATCAAGTCGAAAATGGGCACAGAATGGAGTCTCACTTGACTCCTCGCGGTGATCACTCGACTGATTGCTTCATCAGTCGATTGATGAAGTAATCAGTCGACTGATAGGCCTCCCGTTGGAAATGGCAGATGCGAATCCCCATGGATCCGCTCTGTCAGAAGCCGTTAGCTTCGACGGCAGTCGACTGATGGTGAGCATCAGTCGACTGATCAAAGCTCAACGGGAAAAACAGCCCTTCTTCTATAAGAAGAGGCCTTGGGGAGCTTGGTGAAACTAGTGCTCTCATTCCTAGCTACACCCTCGTGCTCACCAAGTTTTCTCCAAGTGTTTTTTTGATTCTAAACCTCCTCTTCTCTAGTCTTCATCTTCCATCATTGTAAAAAAGAGGAGTGCATTGTAAGACAAGGTTTCTCCACCTTGGTTCATCCAAAGGAGTATTTAGTGAAGCTTGGCTGGGGCTAATCCACCTTACGGATTACCGTGGAGTAGGAGCATCATCTCTGAACCACGTACATCGGGTGTTAGCATTGTTTTCTTGTTTCTCATTCTTATTTGTATTTGTATTTGTATTGCTTCCGCTAACGTACTTGTAGAAACAAAGAAAGGCTAATCACCCCCCCCCCTCTAGCCATTACAAAGATCCAACAAGTGGTATCAGAGCCCGGATAGCTTGGAAGATTTCACTGTCAACCAAGGCATCAATGGCTCTTCAAGAGGGATATAGCACCGCCAAGCCACCGCTCTTCGATGGGAGTCACTTTGCGTATTGGAAAGGTAGGATGAAGTATTATCTAATGAGTAATATTGAGATTTGGCATAGCGTTGTCGATGGCCTTGAGGAACCGGTGGATGAACATGGAAACTCTATTCCAAGCAAGGATTGGACAAGGGAAATGAATAGGAGGTTCGAATCAAATGCAAAGGCGGTACTCACCATTCAATGCGGTATTACAATGGAGCAACTCAACAAGGTGGGGCCTTTCGAATCTGCCAAGGAGTTATGGGAAAAGCTCATTGAGCTAAATGAAGGATCTAAGGAGTCAAAAAGGGCCAAGAAGGACTTGCTAATTGGACAACTTCAAGCCTTTCAAATGAAGACCCATGAAACTGTAAGCCAAATGCATGGAATGTTTAAGGAGATTGTGAATGGACTCCACATCATAGGTGAGCGAGTTGACAACCGGGATTTAGTAAGGTACATTCTTCAAGCATTTCCTAGAACTTCTCTATGGACTTCTATAGTTGATGCTATTAAGGTAACTAGGGATCTTTCTCAAATTAAAATTGATGAATTATTTTGTGAGTTTGAATCTAACATGTCCCCTAAGGAAATGGGTATAGCTCTATTTGTTGAAAAGAAGTAAAAGAAGAAGAAATAAAGGAGAGAAGTGTCATCATCATCCGAGTCGGAGCATGATTCAAGTAGTAATCGAGACTCGTCTAGTGAGATGGCCCACTTTGTCAATAAGCTCTATAGAAAATCAAAGGAGTTCAAGAATAGAGAAGAAAGGAAGGGATCTCATTCTTCAAGAGGTAAGTTTAGTGGTAATTCAAATTTTAACAACAATGTGATTTGCCATGCTTGCAATAAGAAGGGGCACATAAAGCCAAATTGCCCGGAGCTAAAGAAGAAGGAAGAAAAAGAAAAGAACAAGAAGGAAAGAAAGGAGAAGAAGAAGGAGGAGGCCATGATGGCTCAAACCACATGGGACACACCAAGTGTTGAAGATTCCTCCTCCGATGATGAGCTTTACCACGTCACACACCATGTGGCATTCATGGCCCAAGGAGATGACTCCGGTACATCAAGCCAAGAAGAAGACTCTTCAAGTGATGAATCGTTATCTAGTGACAATGAGATAATGAACTCTCCTAAAGTTAAGCTTCTTTATAAATTAATTGCGTATCTTAAAGAGGCTCTAGATAAGTCTAAATCTAAGGTTAGAAGCATGAAGGTAGAACTAAAGGCCATTAGGAATGAAAAACCTTCACATGTTGATTCTTGCATACTTAAGGAAGAGAATGACAAACTTAAGGATGAGGTTAGTTACTTAAAGGCATGCTTAGAGAAATTTACGAATGGCTCAAAATATCTTGACATGATCCTTAGTTGACAAAGAGCCGTTTACAATAAGGCCGGTGTAGGATATAAGCCAAAAGAAAAAGAAGTTGCTTATATCTCATTGATTAATAGAAAAGCAACCACTAAGGGTAAGGTTAAGAAAGCATGGGTACCTAAGAAGTTTTTACTTAATGTTACCGGTCCAAATGTTTGGGTACCAAAAGCTTGTGTTTGTCATGTGATTTAGGTAGGAGAGCAAGGTATGTGGATCGTGGATAGCGGTTGCTCAACATACATGACCGGGGATGTGAGCAAGTTCTCCACAATTAAGTATGTGAAGAAGGGAGCGGTGTTTTTTTGGAAATAATGGAAAACTCAAGATATTAGGTAGAGGTACAATTGAGGTATCCCCCAAAATTGCCATTCACAAAATTTTACTAGTTGAAAATATGAAATTTAATTTATTAAGCGTTAGTCAACTTTGTTATGCAAGCTATCATGTTTCTTTTGAATCTTCTAAATGAATGATTAGACACAAGGAATTAAATGATTGTATGTTAGTTGGATATAGGAAATCAAATATTTATTATGTTGATCTTTCATATGCTTCTAACATTTCTACTAAGTGTCTTGTTGCAAAAGAAGAAGAAAGTTGGCTATGGCATAGGAGATTGGGGCACATCAACATGAAAAACATAGCCAAGGTAGCTAAGTTGGAGTTGGTCAAAGGGCTACCAAAGATCAAGTATGTCAAGAACAAAATGTGTGATGCATGCCAAGAAGGAAAACAAACAAAGACATCACAAAACCTTAACTAATACCTCTTTACCGTTAGAACTATTGCATCTTGACTTATTTGATTGCCATAGTACTCCTTCTTTAAATGGTAGAAAATATTGTTTAGTTATAGTAGATGATTTTTCTAGGTATACTTGGGTCTATTTTATGAAACATAAGGATGATACTTTAAAAATAATCATAGGATTTAGTAAAAGGGTTGAAAATGAGAAGAGTCTCAAAATCAATCGGATCCGTAGTGATCATGGCGGTGAATTTGAGAATTCTAAATTTTCACAATTTTATTTAGAGCAAGGGTACAAGCATGAGTTCTCTTGTCCTAGAACACCCCAACAAAATGGGGTGGTGGAAAGGAGAAATCGTGCCCTACAAGAGGCGGCTAGGACTATGCTTAATGCATATTCTCTACCTAGCTACTTGTGGTAGCGATTAATACCGCTTTCCAAAATAGGGTTCAAATCTATAGGTTTTTAGGAAAGACACCATTTGAATTATGGAATGGGACTATTCCCACAATTCATTATTTCAAAGTCTTTGGATGTAAAGTTTATATTTTAAACACCAAAGATAACTTAGAAAAATTTGAATCCAAAGCGGATGAGGGAATCCTAGTTGGATACTCATCCACGAGTAGAGGATATAGAGTCTACAATAAGAGAACCCAAGGGATTGAGGAGTCCTCTAATGTTCAATTTGATGAAACCACTAGTACCTACCCTAGAAAGTCCTCAATTGATAAGGATATTAATGACAATAATGAAGACATTATCCAAAAACTTCAAAATTTGACCATAAGGGGTAATGATCAAGGGAGAGGAAGAGGAGATTCCGATGATGAAAGGAGGGTAGAAGATAACAATGATCAATTTGAAGCCCCTTCTAGAACCCTAAGAATTCATCAAGATCATCCACTGGACCAAGTAGTAGGAGATCTATCTCAAGGAGTAAGAACTAGGTCATTTCATAGAGCTCCTACTAGTCAAGTTGCTCTTATTTCACAAATTGAGCCCAAATCGGTCAATGATGCATTACATGATCCGGATTGGATTTTGGCAATGCAAGATGAATTAGCTCAATTTGAGAGGAGTCAAGTATGGGAGTTAGTTCCTAAACCCAATGACAGCACCATAATTACTACAAGATGGGTCTTTAGGAATAAGCTAGATGACTAAGGAAATATCACTAGAAATAAGGTTAGGTTGGTTGCTAGGGGATTCAATCAAGTTAAGGGGCTTGACTATGATGAGACTTATGCCCCGGTTGCTAGGTTAGAATCTATTAGAATTCTCTTAGGGTATGCTTCCTATATGGGATTTAAACTTTATCAAATGGATGTTAAATCGGAATTCCTAAATGGTTATATTAAGGAAGAAGTATATGTAGAACAACCACTCGGGTTTGTGAACATAGATTATCCAAACCACGTATATAAGCTTAGGAAAGTATTATATGGGTTAAAACAAGCTCCCCATATAAAATACCGGAGAAAAAAAAATAATAAAAAAAATAAAAATAAAAATATTCCTCGATAATTGATAAAACATCTTGTGGAATTTTTCAAAATTTTTTAGAAATTTTTCTGGATTTAAATGGAGGTTCTATAGATATTTTATAGGGATAAAGTAAACAGGCTTTTGTAAAGCCTGTTTAGACTATAATGAGGTGTTAAATTTCCCTATAAAGTCGATTTCCTTCCGCGACTTCTCATTCCCCATCGATTTCTTTTTCTCCGCGACGACTCCTTTCTTCTTCTCGCGATCTCGCGACCGGTGGATTGCCGAGACCGTGACCTCGCCGGAGCGCGGAGAAGTGGCGATTGCGGCTGGACCATCCTCGGCGATCTTGCGGACGAGCAAAAGCAGAGGGCGCGTGAGTGGTTGGAAGCTTGGATCGACGGCGTCCGGTTGTAATCTGCCTTGGTGATCTCTACCGGAGCAAACTCAGGAATGGGCGGTGCTAGGGCAACTCGATCCCTCTTCTCCAGGCTTTTGCTGGTCCCTTTTGTGTGAGCCGATTAGCGGCGTGATCGCCGCGACAGAGAGTGGCTTCCATGGGTTTCTGCCGATTGTCGCCGGAGCAGGTGATCTTGGGCCTGGATTTCTCCGAGGAACAGGAGATCAGAGGAGATTTGCGTCGGTGGAGTTGCTAGGGCAGGGAGGTGGCGTCGGCAGTGGGTCGACTGGAGGCTTTCACGGTCAACTGTTGCTGGAGCAAGGTAAGGAGTTGCACTTCCTTGTTCTCCCTCGATTTTGGAAGGAATCCAACTGTTAACGCATTTTTGTGCGTTTAAACGTAGATTGCTGGTGAAACTAGGGTGTTGGCATTGGCGTTGTTTTTCCGGCAGACCGAGCAATTAGGGAGGAGAGCTACCCAGAGGAGGTTCCAATAACTGGTATAGTTGATCCGTCTCCTTCTATTAATCCACTGTTGATTGGATTTCTAGTTATCAGGATTCGATAGTTGCCCTCCATTCTGTTCGGCTGTGAGCATGAGTGTGTGGGTGTTCTGTAAGGGAAATTTGGGGATAGTAAAAGGTTGGCTGTCGGTTGTTGGGGACTTGGCTGTCGGTGGGGTTCAACATCTGGTAAGGAAGAGAAATTTCCTTTGTTTTGTTCTGTGAAGTGTTGAACGACATACGAGGGTTGTTGGCTGTAATGTGTTGTGAATGGGTTTGTGTGGGTTGTGAATAAGGTTGATTTTGGGTCTAAAAAAGGGGGCTGTGAGGTGAGGTTTTGACCGACTGTGAGTGAGCCATAAACGGGTCTATGGTTGTCAATGTAGTTGTTCATAGGTTATGATCGGCTGCGAGTTGAGGTTTGATCATATAGGGTTGTCAGATTTTATATCTGTATAGTGCGCTGGGGTGAAGCCCTATTTATGTTGCGAGTGGATTTGTGAACTTGGTTAATTATGGTGTTAAATGGTCAAGTTTGGCTATTTGGGGTTTCTAATTCGTATTCGATAAAGGGACACGAATATAGAAATGATAGAATAGAGAATTTATATATATTTGTATGCTTGGATTTGATTGTAATTGACCACAATGTTTGAAATTTGCAGGATGTGGATACGAGACTGATCCGCGGACGTGAGGACTCTATTGCTACGAGTATTGACATCAGGTGGGTAATTTCCTACCTGGTCCGGGTAGATGTACTGCATTCAGATTTAGTCATAGATATGAGCATGTTAGGTGTTCATATTACCTTGACCCTGCTCTTATTATCGTATGCTTGAACTTATCGTTGGATATATTTATGCTCAATTGTTGATATCACATATACCCTATCATGATTTAGGAGTTATAGATGTGATGTAAATTGGCTTAGATGATTAGTAGGGTGTAAATGTCAGTACGGGTGATGACCCAAATTATAAATTGGGAAAAAGGTCATCTATGGGTAGGTAATGTCCTAAATGTAGGATTTATTTCCAATACCCGTATGTTGCATACTGTTACCAACCATGAGTTGTGTAATGGTTAAGTGAAGGGTGATTAGTATGTCGCTGCGGACCGGTGGTCCCAGCTTGATATGATTAGTCGAGTATGACTCTCTATCGGATAGAGAGTGCATCGATCAGTTGAGTACGACTCTCTATTGAAAAGAGAGTTATGATCAGTCGAGTACGACTCTCTATTGGAGAGAGAGTTATGATCATTCGAGTACGACTCTACAGGATAGAGAGTGCGTCGATCAGTTGAGCATGACTCTCTATTAGATAGAGAGTTATGATCAGTTGAGTACGGCTCTCTACAGATAGAGAGTCCGTCGATCTATTGAGTACAACTCTCTACAGGATAGAGAGTATTGATTAGATGGGTATGACTCTTTGCTGAACAGAGAGTCTGTGGTAGATGATTGTACGTGTGACAACATACACATGTCATTTGCATGCATTCTGACGACATAGTCTCCCTTGGGGTTGTGAGAGAGTCGTCAGTCATCTAGCCTCCCTGAGCACTCCCCGAGGAGTAACTGGTGTGAGGGCAGAGCATCTGTTGTGCCGCACTCTACCACTATAGACGGTGGTAGTTGGAGTTGCGTGCAGTTGTCCTGGGTGCGTGGTACTCGACCACTCATTGGTAGTGTTAGTCGGAGTGGCCAGCAGCAAGGACCCCCGTTGTGTAGCGAGCTCTTTACGCTCATATGCTACTTGATCATACTGCCCACTCGGCCACTCTATAGCAGTGGTTGGTGTGAGTTGGGACAGTTGTCATGTCGTGCCACCTAGGCCACACTGGGGTCATGGTAGCGAGTAGGGGTGAGCAAGCATGACCATGCATGCTGCATTGCCATATCTTATGGCGCTTTGCATATTACCATATATAGATACATATATGTATGTATATATATATATGGATGGTTGAGATTAATATATATATAGATGTGGTCTATATATATATGATTATTGTGATGTTGCATTTGATTGTACTATGCTTGCTGCATTTGGGTGTACATCATATTCATGCATGTTTCTTGCATTTGTTATACGATTGTGTCGAATACTGGTATGGGTTGGACAAACCATTAGATACCTTGACCTGTAGCTAGAGTATATTGTGAGTTGATCTACTCTTCCTGTTATATATATATATGTTTGATATATTTTCAGGTTGGATCAGAGTAGCGTAGTAGACTTCAGGTATGTCTGCATTTTTATGTTGTTTATTTGGTTAGACGGTATATGCTTGTATTTATATACTATGTTGATATACCTGTTGTACCTTTAGAGTATGTTGTTGAAAATACATGTGATATGACATATATACATGTTTTTCTATTACCTGCTGAGTTTTACTCACCACCCCCCCACGGACCCTGGGTTTTTCTGTCGCCCAAGTAACAGGTAGAAGACTTTGTGACAGCTTGGAGCACCGCTGGCTGACATCTCATCTCACCTCCGAGGCTCCCGTGTGTATTTGGGCTTTCCGTCCATTGTATATTGTATTTTGGAGTTTTCGTGATGTACATGTTGTATATTCGAATTTTTGTCGAAGTTTTGTATTGTTGTGATGTGTTAGTCATATCGGTATGCATGTGTAGGATTGTATTGTTGTTGTATCATTTCCGCTGTGTGTAGTTGTTTTGATATATATATGTTGTTGTGGTTTGGTGATATTGTTATATATATTGTTGTTATTGTGGGCCTACGGGCCTTGTATTAACCCGAAATGTTGCCACGTACAGGGGAGATGTCGTCCGTTTGATTTTCGGCTCGGCATGCTCTCGGGGCGTGACACCCCAGGCATGGTATGAAAGATTGTCATCTTTCTTAATTTCTAAGGATTTTAGAAGGGGCCAAGTAGATCAAACCTTGTTTATAAAGTCAACATTAAAGGATATCTTTATAGCCCAAATATATGTTGATGACACTATTTTTGGGTCAACAAATGATGATCTTCTTCAAGACTTTATAAAAAACATGGAGAATGAATTTGAAATGAGTTTGGTTGGAGAGCTTAACTTTTTCCTAGGGTTACAAGTCAAGCAAACCAATGAAGGGATTCATATTTATCAAACCAAATATGCAAATGAAATGATCAAGAAATTTGGTTTGGAAAATGCCAAAATTGTAACCACTCCTATGACCACTAGCACTAGAATAGATAGTGATCATGATGGTAAATCAATTGATCTTAAACTTTATAGGAGTATGATTGGTAGCCTACTATACCTAACCGCTAGTAGACCCGATATCTTATTTGCGGTAGGTATGTGTGCAAGATACCAATCTTGTGCCAAAGAATCACATTTAGTAGCCGTTAAAAGAATTTTAAGATATATTAAAGGCACCCTAAATGTAGGACTTTTGTATCCTAGGACTAAGTCCTTTGAGTTGCTTGGCTATATCGATTCCGATTATGCCGGTTGCAAATTGGATAGGAAGAGTACTGGTGGTGGATGCCAATTTCTTGGGTCCTCCCTAGTTAGTTGGAGTAGTAGGAAGCAACATTGTGTTGCTTTATCAACCACCGAAGCCGAATATGTGGCTATGGGTGGTTGTGTAGCTCAATTACTTTGGATGAGACATACTCTTGAGGACTATGAGCTACACTACTCTAACATTAATGTTTATTGTGACAATGTGAGTACCATCAACTTGACTAAAAATCCGGTACATCACTCTAGGACCAAGCACATTGAAGTGAAACATCACTTCATAAGAGATCATGTGGCAAGAGGGGACATTGAACTTAATTATGTAGAATCTAAGTCCAACCTTGCCGATATCTTCACCAAAGTTCTTCCCGAAACCGAATTTTCATCATTAAGGAGAGAGCTTGGTATGTGCTTTGTAGAGTAAAATTCTAGGTTTGCATGATCTCATATTCATATGTTAGCCTTATACCTTGATGCATCTCACAAAAAGCCTTAAAAAACCTTGATTCTTGTATTAAGACACTTAGGAACATGTGAGATGATAGGGAAGGTGTACTTGGTTCATCATGCTTGTTATGATGCATTACTATGAGCCAATGACACACCTAGAGACATGAATACTTCATGGACCAATCATTGGAAAGGCTTGTATTCAAGTAATGAATACATATCTCCAAGAACATGATTGGAAATATCAAATAAAACATATTTTAAACTATGTTTATCATATTTTGAGAAACAGTTTTCAAGTGGAACACAAAAGTGATACAAAGTTTGCAAAATTTTTAGAACTTTTGTTAGTTTCCAAGTTTGTATCAATCTTGAAATCTGGAAAACATATATTTTTCAAACTATTTTTTTTAATAAAGTATGATCTCAGAAATGTGTACACAAAATTTCATGATTTTTCGAGGTTTCTAGAATTTCTAACGCATTTTAAGTTGAAAAAATTTGAAATTGGATTTCAGCGTAGCGATCGATTGGTTCGAAACCAGATCGTGATACACTGTGTTTTCTGATAAATAGCTCCATTTTATGATATTTAGTGTATCTTTGATGTCCTAAAACTATAGCATGATAATATTGGGTATAAACAAATTTTTAGGACTGGTTAATGCAGTGTTTTAGGGGGGGTTTCATAATATATATCTTTTCATCCCCAAACTTACATTGTTGGTGCAAAGTTAGGACTTAACTTTCGAACTTTTGTTATGCTTTGCTTCAAATGTTATTCACACATCATGAAGCATATCTTGGATTAAGGGGGAGCTTAATATCAATCTTATACCTTAGTCCAAGATACAACAACTTTAATTCTTTCATGAAATTTATGAATCCTTCTCTTTTTGATATATGTCAAAGGGGGAGAAGGAATGTTTAAGTTAGAATTCATATTAAAAATATGATTATATGCATATGGTAAAGACCTAACTTAAATGATTGCCAAACATCAAAAAGGAGGAGATTGTTGGTGCAACAATGCCCCAAGCATTCATGTGTTTTGATGTTTGGATAATCATCTAAGTTAGGCAATGTTTTGTGATTTAATTGTGAGCATGTTTAAGTGACAGGGACATCCAAGTGAACCTTGGCAAAGGAAGTCCAAGTATGATCTTGGAAAAGGAAGTCCAAGGGATGGACTTGGCAGCGTAAGACCAAGCTTGTAGTCTTGGCAGTATAAAGTCCAAGTGAACCTTGGCAAAGGAAGTCTAAGTATGATTTTGGCAAAGGAAGTCCAAGGGATGGACTTGGCAGCGTAAGACCAAGCTTGTAGTCTTGGCAGCATAAAGTCCAAGTGAACCTTGGCAAAAGAAGTCCAAAGTAAAGTCTTGGCAGCATAAGTCCAAGCTTGTAGTCTTGGCGGCGTAAAGTCCAAGCTTTTGGCAACCCAAGACATGACGAGGCCGAAGGAAACTCTTTAAGGCGGGCGCAAGGCTGAAAGAAGAGTTAGAAGGTCAAGTCTAGGTCTAGGGAGTCAATTCAAGTATGAATTATTCATACTTGACTAGTATCAGTCGACTGATACGATGTAGCAGTCGACTGATAAGGTGCTCGACTGAGTCAGGCTGAAAACCGGACTATCAGTCGACTGACAGGAACCGACAGTCGACTGATGAGGCAATCAGTCGACTGATCAAGTCGAAAATGAGCACAGAATGGAGTCTCACTCGACTCCTCGCGGCGATCACTCGACTGATCGCTTTATCAGTCGACTGATGAAGTAATCAGTCGACTGATAGGCCTCCCGTTGGAAATGGCGGATGTGAATCCCCGCGGATCTTCTCTGTCAGAAGCCTTTAGCTTCGACGGCAGTCGACTGATGGTGAGCATCAGTCGACTGATCAAAGCTCAACGGGAAAAACAACCCTTCTTCTATAAGAAGAGGCCTTGGGGAGCTTGGTGAAACTAGTGCTCTCATTCCTAGCTACACCCTCGTGCTCACCAAGTTTTCTCCAAGTGTTTTTGTGATTCTAAACCTCCTCTTCTCTAGTCTTCATCTTCCATCATTGTAAAGAAGAGGAGTGCATTGTAAGACAAGGTTTCTCCACCTTGGTTCATCCAAAGGAGTATTTAGTGAAGCTTGGTTGGGGCCAATCCACCTTACGGATTACCGTGGAGTAGGAGCGTCATCTCCGAACCACGTACATCGGGTGTTAGCATTGTTTTCTTGTTTCTCATTCTTATTTGTATTTGTATTGCTTCCGCTAACGTACTTGTAGAAACAAAGAAAGGCTAATCACCCCCCCCCTCTAGCCATTACAAAGATCCAACATTCTTCTCCTATCATTAGATTTATTAAATTTAAATTTTTTCAAAGCACGTCTTACCTTCCTTACCATGTATGCTTATTCCATGCTATCCATGGAGGAGGAGGAGGATGCTTCATCGGAGGAGGAAGGAGTCTCCATCTTCTTCTTCCCCTTGTTAGCTAATAGTGTCACTCCCCTTGATGGTTGAAATCTTGACTCTTCTACTACTCCTTCAAGCCTTATTTCATGGAGCTCCATGGTGGAGAAGAATTCCTCCAAGGTGCTAACTTCTAGATTCTTGGAGATGTAGAAAGAATCCACCATTGAGCTCCATCTTGAGGACCAGGGAAAGACATCTATAGCCTTCATTACCATATCCCGGTTGGAGAGTTTTTCTCCTTCACTTGTCAAACCGGTTAGAATTTCTTTAAACCTAGAATGTAGAGATTTTACCTTCTCTCCCTTTTCGAGTTTGATGTTGTTTAATTGGGAGCGTAAGACATCTCTCCTTGCTAGTTTGGCCTCAGATGTGCCTTCATGAATCTCTATGAGTTTCTCCCACATTTCCTTGGCACTTGCACACTCTCCTATCCGATTCACTTCTTGTTGGGGGAGTACGTTGTAGAGGTGATGTTTGGCTTTTGAGTTCGCCAAGTACTCTTCCCTTTGCCTCTTACTCCACCTTGATTTCTCCAATGGCTCCCCTTCTTCATCCCTAGGTATCTCGAAGCCATTTTCCATTATTAACAAAATTTCGAAATCGGTTTCGAAAAATACTTCCATGTGTTTCTTCCACCACGCAAATTCCCCCTCGAACTTTGGCGGATGAATATTTGAGCCGGCCATCTCTTGACGTAGTGCTTGTTGTGGCGGTTAGTCCTCGACAAGCAACCTTGCTCTGATACCACTTGTAGGGGCGATGGTGGCCGACTAGAGAGGGGTGAATAGCCTTTCATGTACGTAGATGGAAGTCATTCATTGATTGCTCATCTACAAACTTAATTAGCGCAAGCGGAATATACTAAAACAATTAAAACAAGGCAAAGTAAAGAATAGATAGAACAAACGCTAACACCATAATGTAACGTGGTTCACGGCCTCGCCACTAAACCACAGTCTGATTCATCCAAGGTGAATCACACCTCAAGCTTTCCACTATTCTCTCCTTTGCACCAAGCTAGGTGGAGGTAACCTTTTACACAAGAACCACTCTTCTTACAATAGAATGAAGATGAGCACAAGTAGAAGAGTGGAAAATGTTTAGGGCACTTTGGGAGTTGTTAGGAGTTCAAGCATTAGGCTCTCAAAGTCCCTCACCCCTTCTCTTTATAGAGAAAGGGAATTTCTTCCCGTTAACAGCAGCAATCGACTGATGCCCCGATCAGTCGACTGATCCTGTAGACATTGCCCAATAACGGCTTCTTCCACGTTGGATTCCAACTAACGGCTCCCACATCGCGATCGGTGATCTTCCCATCACCGGTGATGGAGCTACCAGAGTCTTGAGCGAGCACTCGATCGCTCACCATTCTCGCGAAACCCTTGTGACCCCGATCGATGCTTTCATCACGATCGCGTGGTCTCGATACGATCACAATCCATGGCGATCATGGTTGGCACATGAACTGGACTCGAACACTAGTCGAGTCATAGTCGACTTAGAGTAGTCGATTGCCATGACATGGCAGTCGACTGATGTCGGGAAATCTCATCCGACACTTAGCCAATTGGCCAAGTTTCACCTAAGCGCACTACCCCTTCCCGAGTTACATTCACTCACTCTCATTTCTTGAAGTCCCTCGCCTTTGAAGTTATCTTCGTCCGACCACGTCCCTCGGATGCGCCAAGCGCACGGCTCTGCAATGTCATCCTTCACGTCTCGCCCTGAAGTCTACTTCCTCCGGCTTCACTCCAATGCTCCTCGTTCGACGGTCCCTCGGATGCTCCAAGTGCACGACTTCTGCAAAGCTATCCTTCACCGACTCAAGGACCGAGTCATGAGAGATGAAACTCGCCAAAGCTCCATTTGCGAATTACTAAGTCCTGCAAGACTCCAACGCACATATCAAATCCAATCATTCTAACTTAAACCATTTGTCACACACAACAAAACCATATCACGGGTTGATTGCCCTAACAGTCATTACATATATGTGAGCCACACCCAGTATCCAATACCCAAGTGTCTAAGGAAATAGAATGACAATCAATAACGAAGATACCTGAAGAGGATGGGGCATCAGATGTCTTCTTCTTCTTCACGGACTCAAGATAAATCTTGCAGTTTCTTCGCTAGTGGCCCTCCTTGCCATAATGATGGCAAGTGCCCTTTTGTGCTAGTTCTGCCTTCTTAGCCTTTTTCTTCTTCTCTTTCTTCTATTCCTTTGACTTCCTCTTAGAACCTTTCTTTGAGGAATCAACTAACAGAACCGCCTTCTCTTCATGCTTCACAGAAGGCTCTATAGTCTTCAGCATGTTGAGGAGCTCAGGAATAGTGGATTCAAGTTTGTTCATCAAGTAGTTCATGACAAATTATGAGAAACTCTTGGGCAAACAATGCAGAATTAAGTCAATACTTAATTCATGATCCATCACAAACCCGAGGGTAGCTAGCCGCTCGATGTACCCATTCATCTTTAGTACAAACTGTACTACAGATGAACCTTCTTGCATCTTAGAGGTGAAGAGGAGCCTAAAGACTTCGAACCTTTCAGATCTCGCTTGCTCATCAAACAACTCATGAAGATGGAAGACTATGGTATTAGCATCCATATGTTCATGTTTCTTTTGCAGCTCGGGTACCATCGTGGCTAGCATGATGCAACTCGCCAGTTCATAATCATCCACATGTTTTTGATAGGCCAACAGTTGGTCTGGAGTTGCATCATCCTTAGGACGGTTAGGAAGAGGGTCTTCGAGGACATACACAAGTTTTTCTGCCTTGAGAAAAATTCTCAAGTTTCTAAGCCAGTCTAAGAAGTTAGGCCCAGTCAATTTATTCGAATCCAAAATAGAGCGCAAATTCAAAGATGTCATGATCAATCGATTAACCTAGAAATACAAATCAAGCATATATGAGAAAGATGGAAAAATACATCAACATACATTTACAAATCCCATTCATTTTTCGAATTTAAAAACCCCAAAATCACTTCGGGAGATCGTATGTTCATCTCCGAATGGGCTGATATCCAACATAGATATGAACAACCTTGGAGAGAGTCCATCAAGCCATTCAAAGCTACGATGGTAGGTATCAAGTATACCAATTTCATATCACATATATGCAACTATCACAATGTGCTATCAACTAATTGAATGTTCACACATACATCGGGTTGTTAACTCATTAACAAGCATGTATCATATGCATAGCACTCAACTTCACCTCCCTTCACATCGACCTTGGAGAGAGCCCAACAAGCCAATACTCCAGGTTAAAGTCAACCCATTAATCGAGAAATAGTTTTAATATGATTAGAATGCATTCAACCAATTAGCCAGGCTTGGAGAGAGTTCAACAACCCAAACTAACGATTGACCTCTAACTCTTACCATATTAGTAATAAACTATTCCAATGGTTTGAACATGTTCAGGTTCGAGTCGGGCTTAGAGAGAGTCCAACAACCCAAATAAGAAACGGAACTCTGGTTCTAACCATATTAATGGAAGGTGTAAGCTTTAATGTTGTGTAAGGGATTTAATGTTTCATCCTCTTTGCATGCAAATAATTATTATCTATATGGCATGACACATGACATACATCTACATGTCACGACACACATGACATAATGATATGCATCTAATGCAATTACATGGCATACAATTATGACATGTACAAATAGTTTCCTTATTTATCATAACTATTTATGAAAATAAAATATGCTTGAGATTTGATTCTCCAAATCAAATCATGATTAAATTAGAAATAAATTTCCAAATCTAATCACATATTTTATTTATGGAAAGTGTTAATTAAGGAAAGTCAAATTTAATTTAGGAAATAAATTTCCTAAATTGTCAAAACTATTTATGGAAATAAAATATATTTTAGATTTGATTCCCCAAATCAAATCATGATTAAATTAGGAAATAAATTTCTAAATCTAATCACATATATTATTTATGGAAAGTGTAAATTTCCATAAATACTTCTAAACTTTCCAAAAGTAGAAAATTTCCATAAATACTTCTAAACTTTCCAAAAGTAGAATATTTCCATAAATACTTCTAAACTTTCCAAAATTAGAAAATTTTCATAAATACTTCTAAACTTTCCAAAAGTAAAAAATTTCCATAAATATAATTATGACTATCGCAAAACAATTTTACGATTATGTCGAAACACAACTTGGCTCTGATACCACTGTTGGGTTTCCTCGTTACCACGATGGGTGTGTGTTCGAACGTGTTTCGTAAACATATGCACAGTGGAAGAAATAAAAGCAATAAATCTAATTTATTATAATACACACACCACACGCATGCAAGATACATCATGTGTAGATATAATCGCAGTTTTAAATTTAGCAATAAAAGGAAATTACGCTAGTTATACCTGACGTATCACGTGCAGCGGGAATGACATCAACCGAAACAACTCACGCTAGAATTGTCTCTATCCGTATCCACGCCAAGCACCGTCAGGATAGCTTCGCCAAGTTATGAGCCTCGTCTTCGTAGGAGTCACTAGCCTCGTGTCGAAGACATGTGATCGAGAGAAGATCACAATCCGAATCAAAATTCGGATGCAAAAATGAGTACCCAAAACTCGCTTCTCCGAAGAGGTATTCATTAATCGATTGACGAATCCTTGGTCCTCCACTTATGAGGATTGCCGGAGATCCAATCCCCGACAAGAAAGTTGTTTTCGGAGCTCCAAACGCCGTCCAAACGACGCTTTGACAAGAAGGAAGCAAGCTGTCCAAAAATTGGACAACTTGGTGGAGGACTTGCCGTCGGCCAAAGGAGAAGGGTCGGTCGGTCCTTGATCACCGGAGCCAAGGATGGTCGCCGGAGGATCGCAGGCAGCAGGAAGCCGGTGGCAGCAGGTGGCGTCCGTGGCAAGAGCTGGCGTCGGCGGCAGCACCTCTTGGGCGACAATGGCTTGGACGGCAAGAGCAAGGAGGAGAAGGAAAGGAGGCTAGGGTTTCCAAAACCCTTGAACCAATTAATTCTCTTAGAAAAACCCTTAAGCCGTGTTTTTATAGAGAACACATTCTCTTAACGGTTATTGGTTCATAACCAAAACCCGTTGACCCGCTCCAATAACTTAAGTTAAAATAAACTAAACCGCATTGGTCTATTTTAAGTTAAAACAAATCGAACCAACTTTGGTTCATTCATTTAAAACAAACCAAACCCCTTTGGTTTATTTTCCACCATTGGATTAGAACCAAACCAATTTGGTTTATCCATCATGTCTTCAAAAGACATGGCTCATCCATGCTTCCGTTGCGACTGAAACGATTTCATGCTCGCTCCTTGTTTGGTTCAACCAAATCTAGTTTCTCTCGTTCTGAGAATCTCATTCTCAAGCTCGTTTTAAATCCTTCAGATTACACTCGTTGTGCGTGTGACCAAATAGGTTCCCGATTTATGTTAGTCATCTATAATTAACCATTAATTATAGAACGATCATGAGTGACACCTAGTAGTACATCATGGTCCCTAATTAATCGAAAAATCAATGGTTGACTCCAGAATGACTTCTGAAACCTTTCAGCAACCACAGTGAATCGTGCCCCGTTCTCTTCACGCATCTTATACCCACTTGGTTCAAGACATGGTCTATTATGTCAGTCCCCACCAGGCTGACTACGTCACACCTAGCCCAGGTATGATTTCCTCATCCTTCGAATTCTAGTTACTGCACATGTACCCAAGAGTACATTACTCTAAACATGTAATGCTTTGACCAAAGATTTTAGTAACAATCCAATGAGAGGCCCTGGGTATACATCCCCCCACAAGGAGTGGTGAATCCTTTATAGGCTATTCAAACACCTTCGGACACTTCGACTTATACCCAATCATCCCGGGTCCATGTCTTCTTGGAGATGCTTGCTTAATATGTCAAAGCATAAGTCTCCATGACCAAGATGACTTGAATGTCGCAAGTCAAAGGAACATCGCACTTAAGCTGCAGTAAGAACTTCATTGACATATCCATATATGCAGAGAACCATATGAAGTCTTACAACTGGTCATTCCAATGAACTAGTTACCATAACTAGCATCCACGATTAACTCCGGACATCACAATGTCTCCAGTCAATCAAAATCAACTGCTTGCATACACCAAAGAGTTTATCTCGTGCTAGTCTCGACAGAATTGATGATGTCCAAATCCATCAATTTATCGACTAGAGATAATTCCAATACATCACAATTACACATGTAGAGATACTCACTAGTTGTGATCCAATCACAAATTCTCTCATGTTGTGAATCGTATTGTGGACATTCAGTAAATGAGTTTAAGATATAATCAAATGCATGAAAATATGTATACTAAAATAGTGAATCTTCATTTATTATATAAATGGTTTAAACATAAGGCGATTGTCTTATGACACCTCTCATATATAACTAACATGATTGATATCTATGCACCAATTTGAGGGGGAGTGTTGAAAAATTAGGAGATCTTGATTGCATAAAATCAAGAAATAATCTTTGAAAATCAAGAAATAATATGTGGAAATCAGGAAATAATCTTTAATTTTAATAATTTTTATTTCTTAGATTTCCTTCTTTTATTTGTTACTATATTGTGCTCCTTGATTTAAGGAAGCTAGCATCTTGTATCTCCTATTTATTAATGTATTTTCTAATTAAAAAAGTGAGTAAAAAATTATTTCTCTTCCTAATCTTTTCTTCAACAAGAATTATATTTTTCCTTTCAATGTGAATTTTTGAAAAGTCTCCAAATAAACAATGTCTTTCACTTTTTTATCAAGCTCTATGAATTTATCTTGGTATCCACACATATAATTGTTTGTGCCATTATCTAAGTACCACAAGTTTTTTTTATCACTTATCTCTTCTTTGATTTGTAGCAACAAAGTTGACTCTTTAGTTTCTTGATTGTCAACAACAAGAAGAGCCTCTTCTTTAACATTAATGGTAGCACCATAACATTTCCAATTATAACGACCCATCTTATGGCCCGTATAACATTCGATTTTAAATTTGTCATATCTCCTTCCATTTGAAATTGAAAAATACCCTTGCACTTTTCTCTTGTTCTACCACAGATCTAGCTTCTTTCTTCTGGATTAGAGTTGTCTCTATAACCCCTACGTGGTTCAATTTGGCCATGTTCGCATCTTCTTTCTTATCCATAGCCTCTTTCAAGCCCTCCAATTCTTCAAGTCATTTGATCTAAAACTTTTTGTTTCTTCTATGTTACATACAATATAATCAAATTTAAGAGTTAAAGAATGAAAAACCTTTAGTGCATCTTCTATTTTATCTCCATATTAATTAATTGGCAATCGCCTTCACCTATGAATAATAATTGAAAATGAATTTAGACTCATTCATTAGCAATGCTTCAAAATTATGTCTTAGCAATTGAAGTTTTATTTTTTTTACTTTGTCACTGCCTTGGAGAGTGTTTGCCATCTCCCAAGCTTATTTTAAAGTAGCATCAACCACCTACTCAGACATTGAATCATCCACTGGTGCAAAAAGTGTTAACTCACACCCTGTGGACTCTCTCACGTCAGTCCCACAGTGAACATTGAATCATCCACACATTGATGGATATGGGTGAGGGTTTATTGATTTTTCTTCCTTATCTTTGACAAAGAATCCTTCTCTATTTGAGGTAAATCATCTTCATCTCAAGGCTTCTCATACTCTTTCTTTATAACCTCTCAGACACTTAGAGAGCCAAGCAAGACTTTCATCCTTGATACCATGTATCATAATTCTCCTTTGTGAGAGGAGGAAGATAAAAAGAATAAACTTCATTGTTGGCCATCACTTGAACACTCTAATCCGACTCTGATACCAATTTATTAAAGAGAAAGAAGATGAACATTTTTGTAGAAAAGAAGAGAATATAGAAGAATTTAACGACACTTATTTCTAATATTCTTGATGATTGTAAATGAGTGCAAGGGATATTTATACCTACAAAAGACACTTCCAGAGACACTTCAAGTGACTCTTCACGATTCGTTATACTAGGAATATACTCTAAATATTATGAAGTCCACTGACAAAATATAGGTCACTGTGAAAATTCAAGAGACTGTAAAATGGCATGATTCAAGGTCACTGTGGCCTCTCTGAAAAAAAAAAAATCATAATGGTAGAAGTCCACTCTATTAAAACCATTTTGTAAAATTTTTTTTCAAGCGAGGTCAGTGAAAATTCTTTTCTTTTCACTTATTCTTTTGATTGCTGCTTCTGCAAATGTTGTAGATCTTGTGCTAATAGTAAGAAAGGGTTAACCATACAATTTATCATTCTTGCAGTAGGCTAAATATAGGAATGATATTAAATTTCCAAATACCATACAATTTAAATTTGGCCGATGAGTTTATCATCGTTATTTTGAAAAATTGGTTTGCTTGTATGCAGTGCTAGTGTATTTGGTGTCTCGTCTGAGTCCATGCAGTGTTCTCTCGACTCCAAGGGCAACAGCGTCCCCGCCATCCTACTGCTAACATGAGAGGCTACATGTGCAAGGAGGTTTGAAGGGTAATCTGATCCTTTTAGAATTTAGGCATTCAATCTCAGTTATTAAGAATACAAGTTTTTGTTAGTTGACATCAAATATTTAAACTTTTAACCCGACTAATTTTGAGAGAGATCAATTCGATTCTTTGAAAAAAATTTATTGATCGTCAGAATAAATCGAAATACGCTCACAGTGGACGATTCAATAGTCTAGCGTTCTAAAGTTTGTCATCCCATTAAAAAAAAAAATCTCTATTGAAGATCAAATTAGAGATGTCTCGTGGCACTGTAGCAAAAGATAAAATAAAAATGCAAATCCTTTGAGCTGGCGCAACTTACAGGCTGAAGGAATATTTCGGATACACCCAGAGAACAGTCAAGGGGAACTTTTAAGAAAGCAACTGAGGAAATAGGACGTTCACTGTTTGCCGAGTCTAATTAAGGTAAGAGACTCTTAGGAGCATTAACCTTTATTGCTTGCAATTAAGTGGTTACAATCAGTAAAATGTCTAGTGCTAATTAATACCCTTTTTGCTGTTAACAGAATTTATCAGTCTAACTGAAACTATAATGTTTTTGTGTCCTTGAAGGATTTATAGACTAAGCTACATGATTATGCCAACTCTGCAATTTGTTGTAATATGATTCAAAAGTTTAAAAGTACACACGGTAGAAGTACAGTTCATGAATTCTATCATCGTAATTTTCATTTTAATTCATATTATAGATCCACATTTGTTCTGTTATCTCCATTTAAAAGTCTCCAAAGATTTAGCACTTTGTTTGGTGGAGCTCCACAAATTTAGATTGCTTGACTGCAGCCTTGTTCTTGTTACTTTTGTTTCAGGCATGGTTTAGCGAACTTCCAGAGGGTATGCCAGACAGCCTTTCACCTGAACAAGTTCTCCAGAGCAACACCAAGGAGGAATCCGTTCGATTAGTAAAACTTCTTCTACCATCAGAAGCTTCACTTCTCAATTGGGTTATTGAGCTCGTGGTGGATGTTGTAGAAGAAGAAATAAACAAAATGAATGCAAGAAATATCACAATGACTTTGCTCAAAACATGACTCAGGTGCCAGCTAAAACAAATCCTACTTTTATAATTTACCAATCATAAAAGTTTAATTTTATAATGACTGAATAAGAATGAGATAAAAATCAAGAGGGTATTGCAATTGATGTATATATAGAAAAATAATAAAGCCCTATGATTTCCTGAATTGAATCGATTAGGGGTAGTGATGCAACTAGAGGTAAAGAAATAAAAAAAGATTAAAGGAACTATATCATTATGGAATTGAGTGTAAATGACTTGACAAAGTGCTCATCAGAGGTAGTAAATTTACAGAATTCTAATAATTGCAATATCATGTTATTGGGTTTCTTCCTAGCAGATGTCAGATCCTTTAACAGCTCTCATGCACGAGGATAAAGTTATGAATTTGCTCAAGATGCTGATTCTGAAATCACAGAGAACGTGAAGAGGCACCCATGAGCTGTTATTCAGATTTTCTCATGATCTTTGTCTCCAAACTCAAGAGAGGACAATGATCACTACAGCCAGAAAGATGCAGGCAGAGTGATGAACCCAGCAAGATCACATCAGTAAATGAACTGGAGAATCATCTATCTGCTGCAAGAAGCATTTCAGCTTGGCATACAAGTGACCAACATTGCAATGGCAGCCTCACAGAAGATGAAGATGATTCTTTGACAGAAATAGAAGTATGTTTGTTGAGACAACTGGAATGGAAATCAAAGGGAGGAAAGCATTAACAACTGACAACATTCAGATTTTAACTCTGCGAGTTGCCTCCTATTGAGTGAAAGAAAAGAAGAAAGCTCAGTCACAAATCGTGGCGAGTCTGAGGTTGAACTGAAGAATAATACATTGAAGCAAAATGAAAGCTGCTAGGTAGAAATCATTAAATGAAAGGTGGGCTTCCTACCTAACAGTTCTATTGTTTACTGACCTATCTGATTTAGTTGTGTTAGATTAGGTCACTTGTATGGTTATAACGGTTATGGTTGATTATTGGTGTTGGTTTCTGCTGAACAATTTGCAGAATTATGTAGGCAGAATGTGTGAATATGCCATGGAATTCCAATGGTAGCTGGTTATTTTGAAGCACGGATGGTATTTAAATTCTATTTAACTTATAGCTCAATCTCTTCAACTGATGGCCACATAAAGTAAGGAGTAGACATTGCTATCAACTAGTTTGAAGCTCATAAAACAATCTCAATAACAAGTCTTATTAATATTAATTATTATTGCTGTTGCATCGATCCAAACTATGAACTTAATCACATCCAAATCCATTTAAGGATCTTATTTTCCACAAGAATCCTATCTGGTATTTGAACAACTAAGTTTGACTTAAATAATTCCTGTTTTGATTAATAAATTCATAAAGGAAAGAATGTGTGAACATTTAAACTTATTTAGATAGAAAATTTGTAAAAAAAAAAAATCCTTCAAAAATAACTACTTTGGCAGCATAAGCAACTGAATCCTATAATTTGCAATTCATGCCAAACCAGTATGGTCAATTTGATTCTATCCATCAAAATTGAATCTTATGAGTCAATCAGCAAGTTTCACAATAGGAACTTGAAGATTGTTGTAGGATTTGTGGTAATCATAGCATCTATAAAGTTGACTATGAACCATACTGTTTTTGGTAAGGAATCATCTTTTCTCCCCTTATTGTTCACATACAATCATTTTTGCTTTGCATTGTTCACCTCATTAGATCATGTACAATTGCTATTTCCCTTCGGCAATCTTCATTTACTAAACCCACTCTTGTGCTCTTATGGCACAAACCCTTCCGTTGAGGGAGACGAGGCTTTATCCAAGATGAAGCACAACATTGCAACTCCAACCACAACGTGCCAAAACAAAACCACCATTGATGACTACCAGAAGCTCTGTGCATCTTTTTTTAATTAGAGGATCTTGACAAAGTTACCAGAAATCCCTTCGATGAGAAATTGCTAAACAGGACAATCTTCCTGTAATAGGCTTGTAAGTCTAGAGAAGTTGGGATATCTTATGTCAATGACATATGCCTTTGATGAAATTGATAATGCTAATCTGGAATAGCCTGAGATTAGTGTATCAAGCTGAATTAGAAAAAGTTGAATTTGAACGTGGAGATCATAGAAATTTTAATAAACCTAATAAAAATGATTATAAAAGTGGACTAAGATCATTCATGATAAATTCTATGTACACACTTCATTTACGTTTCATTTTTTTTCTCCCCTCTAAAATCTCCATTTTTATTTTTTTCCCTTTTCTTGAACACAAGTTGGTAGAAAGTTGAGTCACTAATTTCTCTGAAATTCATTAAGAATCAAGAAGAATGGAACATACTTCACAAGTCATCATCTCAACAATCCTAACTGGAGAAAAGGGCATGGAGATTCTTGAGCCCCTATGAATTTATTCTTCTATTGGTGTTGTGAATCACCCAGAGGTACTTCCGAACAACACAACACTTGGAAATATACCATCAAAAGCATGAAAGCAAAAAAGCCTACTGCACAAAAAAATTGCATAGATGATGACAATGCATGTGCCTCACAACACTAACCGAAGTCAGAGTGGTTGGCATATTGATTCGCAAACCCAATTACTTGAACTGACCACCAACTTTCTCTTATCCGCATTAATGATTGTCTTTGAAAATCTGGTGTCTGGAGAGAATAGAATGAGAAATTGTCACTAGTCAGAAATGCAATCACCGGGGTTCTTAGAAAAGTTGCAGTACCTCTCATATTCCAGCTTCTGAATGACTAGACCATTGAGTAAAAGCTCAGAGCAGTAGACATCAAATCCTGTAGTGTTTTTATTTTTCAACATTGAACTTCAGAACGAATCTATTGCCTAGATTAATCAATATTTGAATCAAGGGAGACCACCTTTTTGGAGCAGAGGAAAGCAGATAGAGTAATCTTTCTCACATGAAATAACAAGTAGGCTATCCAAAACACCACTTCGGACCATTGCAGGCATCCCAATCGTCTTTACTACCTGAGTAATATCAGATTAGTTTAGTCCATCTGCACAAGAGGAGAAAGATGAGTATGAACAGAATACATAAGAAAGATAAAATAATAGAGAATCACTTTGTGCTGCAGAACAAAGGAATGGTTATTTCACCATGAGCGAGCATTAACTAAACTAATCTGAGATTAATGTATTATTTGCTATAGCCAAATTTGTTAAGTGACTCTTGAACCATCTCAGAAGTCCTAATTGTGTCTTTTCCTCATGTGTTAGTAGATTGTTAATGAGTTTGACTAGTGAAAGGTAATGAGTTTGAGGAATACAGTAAATGTCTTGTCTTATCTAACTAGAATAAAAGCAAATCACTCTATGGCCAGACTTACCAAACGGTCATTTTGTCATGAATAAGCATCAATTATGTATATCAGAATAACCCAATATCTAACTTTAACACTGAAAGTTAGAATCTTCAAGAAAGAAAAGGATCAATATGACAACCAATATTAGAGGCAATTGCAAGAAAGGCAGTACATGAATGATTTAAGAGCAAAAAAAAAAAAAAAAAAAAAACTCACTCCACTTGCAGATAACCTCATCATATATCCTTCATTCCTTTAAGGAAGGCACAAACAGTATAAATAATTACTCAAGTTGCTGCAGAGCTTATGAACAAGAGCATATGGATATAATATAGAGGGATTCATGAAACCAAAAAGAAATACCACTAAAGACTCAACATTTCATGGGCTGTTGCAGTTTAAATTCACATAACCACTGATCAAGCCTCCAAATTCCATAGACAAAAGAAGGCAAAAATCTATATAGAAGGATATTGATAATAACTTGGGATTATAGTCATCAAAATAAAAAAAAATTAAGAAGCAGTTCAGTTACCAAAAACATTAAAAGGGCAGTCCGGTGCATGAAGTTCCTGTCAATGCGGAGTTCCGAAGAAGGGTCGACCACATTGCATAATAAATAACAAACAACTTGATTAAATATCTAGGGAGCCTTCAAAATATCTAAGAAAATATTGTGAACCAAGTTCATCTTACCTAAATTAAATTATCTCAAAAATCAAGATCTTTTATCCAACAGCAACAAATGTAATGTAACAAAGTGCCACATAATCTACTTAAGCTAATTGTCATACAAAAAAGGGCATCTATCTATACACAAGAAACTGGTCACGTTTTTTAGAGATAATGACAAACAACATGAATAACCTGACCACACGATGCCTGAGCCAAGTTTGTTATAAGTTCTCGACTAGGTTCAACATTAGGTGTTACAAACACCATTTTGCCCTGCAATAAGTTTATCCAAATGAAAAGAAACCATCAGTTTTTATAATTTGATCAAGTGTGTCAGATGCAATTTTAAATTAAAAAATACCCATTTGGAATTTGCTAAAAATAGAAAGTTTTAGATTTTATGGGTTTTTTAAAAGTTAGGTTTTATTCTGTTAAAGCCAAGATAGATTAGGAAAATTTATGTTAGTAGGATAAATTGCTTTATCCTTTAGTTATTTATGTACCAAGTAATCAAAATTTATATTAGTTAGATAAATTACTTTACAATTTAAATATTTATTTACCAAGTAACTAGTGATAGATTATTTCTTGACAAATCTTTAGGAGAATCAGTCGATGATACGACCTTTAAAAAGAAATCCAAATGCCTATGTTTGGATATCTTCATTCTCCAAATTAGTAAAATTTGACCTCTCTTTGTGAGTTTAAATTTCTCAGTGAAATTGTTCAATTTTGATGTCACATCGAGTGTATAAGAGCTCTATGTAAGTTTTATCTGTTTCCAAGTTGCATTAGTATCACTAAATAGTCCAAAAAATCATCATAACTCGAAAACAAGACAGCAAATCTTAGTGCAATGACACTCACCTGCAAGAGTGGACATTGGCGTGCACGAGACAATGAAATAGACATGTTGAATCCTATTTCCTTTTCCTTCTTATAGTCCCTCAATATGTAATTTCTTTCATCCATAAAACAACTTGCTTGTCCACAACTCTCAAGCCACAAAGGAGTAACAATTGCCTTTCCCATTGCTAATGCTTCCAGCATGTTCTGTGTACGAACGAACTTGTCCGTAACAAAGTGTGTAGCATCAGAAATTGAAGATGCCAATGGAAGTTCAAAGCGTGCCAAGATCTTCCATTTAAAAAATCAGAAGAGGCATCATATATAAGCTATCTTGAGATAGGGCAATATCCTGTGTCAAATTAAATGGAATTTACCTTTTTTTGTTGCTTGATTGTACCCTTATCCAAATGACGACTTAATAAAACACGAGTACTAGACAAGTCTTTTCTTCTGCGAAAATCTTTGGGCACTGGAGTTGGTGGTGCCTCAATGACTACTGATTTGAGTTCTTTATAATCCAAGGACATTGGCATAGGCTTGTCACATAATGTCAGAGAATTTTGAACAACAAAAGCAGGTGAAGCTGACTTTCTTTTGGAGGAAGCATCTGATGCTTGAACTTCTCCTCTAGGAAAACTTTCTTCTGCTCCTAACTCAGCATCTGAAATTTCTTCTGACTGAATTTTTTTAGCCCTATGATTGAAATTAAAGTTTCTTTTGGCTGAGACAACTTTGTTGGTTCTTCTTCGTTTAGGGTGGACAAAGGCAGCATCTTCTTCCAATTGGTTGTCCATTGTCCTGCTCTTTGAACTTCTTGATTCATCAGAGAGGTTTGTTGGTGAATCAAGGTTCACATTCCTTGATTCCACAAAAAGCAACTTTCTAGTCTTAGATATCCTTTTGATGCTCTTTAAATTTGCAGTAGAAACTCTCTTTTCAAGAAAAATATTAATCGAACCACTTTTCAAGTTTGGATTCTTTCTAGAATTCTCCATCAAGATCTCTTCTGCTGGATTAATACCATCCTTTCTTTCCATGTTAAATGGTTTCAGATGACATAAGGCTTCCATAGCCTCAGCTGCAATTTGAGTATCAACACCAACAACATACTGATTCTGCAAACCCTCCTCTGCATTAGGTGTTTCTAAATGAGTCTGTATAGTTATTGATTTTACATCCACACCCTTGATGAATTTTTTCATTGTTTTCATCATTGAATCAGACTGAACTAACCTACCGACTTTCTTACAAGCTTCAGATGCTGCTCCTTCCATCTCTCTGCTCTTAACACATTCTCCAGTACACCATGACTTATGGGGATGGTTTTGTTTCTCCCTACCTATAGATGAGAAGGAATCTCTTCTTTCACAAACAAATTGGCATCCTCCCTCCACCTCAAGATTGTCACTCCAATCAAAGATATTTGCCTTTCCATCTGGGAATCTACGGCACATCTTCTCAGCAAAAATTTTAGCTCTTGTTGTACCAGAAACCAGAACAGGATTCAAGGTATCAGTTTGACCATTTGTACCTTCTTGAGATGATTCTACACAACCAATTGAAAGAAAATTATCTACAACTTCCATTGCATTTGCTTGGGTGAGATTTCCTAGCACATGAGAACCAACATAGCTTAATGCTTCAACACCATAATTTGATGTGAGCAAATATGGTGATTCTTCTTTTTGAACTTTATTGCCCATCTTAAGTGTCCAGCAATTATTCTCACAAGGTTTAGCCTCACTCAACAGTTCCAGCTTACCATTGCCTGCACAAGACACAAATGGAGTTACATTAGGGCACACAAGTCCATAAAACTAATTGCTTCAAAGGATCATCTGTTCTTCCTCGTCACAGCAGTTCTTATGTTGGCATTATTGCGAAAATTAGCTCAAAGAAGTAGAAAACACGGGGACAATATAACCTATCCCGCAAATATACAAGTCTAAGAGGGGAAGAAATTTTGGCAGTTTAGGCATAAAATTGCACAGGCCGCAGATCGAAAACCTGACCAGCCTCATCATCCGTGGATGCATCAGGATCGACCCAAGTATCCTTCTTCCCCTCCCCATTCACCCCGTCAAGCTCATCATCGGTGGAAGCATCAGGGTCGACCCAGCCGCCATTCGTCTGCTCCCCGCTCACTCCGTCGCCTTGATCACTACAGTTAACCCCATCGCGAGTTGCTCCCTGCTCGTCTTGGCTCAACGCTTCCGTCTCCCCGCCAGCATCATCCACAGCAGCCTTCTCATCCCAAGCCTCCAGCAGCTGGGTCTTGCCGTATAAATCGCGACTCCAGGCGGCATCGTCCTGGAGCGGCTGGGTCTCGGCGAGCAAGATCTGGGTCTCGTCGCCGGCGACATCGCCAGCCTCGCGATCTGCGAAATTAAAGAGCAGAGAAAGGAATTAACGAAGAGGAGCAAACGTGGGAAAGGGATTGATAGCGAAAGAGTACCGCAGAGAGGAGAATCGGAGTCCAAAACTTGCGTGTCGCCAGCGGCAGTGGTCGCCATGGATAGATATTGCAAACGGAGAAGAGAAGGATTGTTTAGGGTAATTTTGTTGTGTGAAACATTGTGTATCGACGGTAAATTCATCAAAATTCGTGAATACATTTAATATGTTCGCTTGAGTAGAACTTAATATTCGATTCATCAATTAAATAATCAATGTCATCCTAGTTTTTACCGATTTAGGATTTTTGACAAATTGATTTAAAATATAAATCACTGCAAAAATAAATAAATAATTAATTAATATAACGATGAATTTTAATAATGATAATAATTCGTCGTAAATTTACAACGGATTTAACGATAAAATTATTAAATCATTTCAAATTAGTAACGAAATTTGAAACAAAAAGATTTTGTCACAAAAATATCAATAAATTATATATTTGATACAAAGTTTCAACAAATTTAATTTCGTCGTGAAAATCGTCATAATTTTTGCAACGAATTTCATTTTTATTGTCAATTTTACGATGAAAAATAAAAAAATCGTTGCAAAATTTTGCAACAAAATATGAAGTCGTCGCAAAATTTACAACTAAAATGGAATTCGATGCGAATTTTGCGACGAAAATGGAATTCGTCGCAACACTTTGGGACAAATTTCATTTTCGTTGCAAATTTTGCAACGAATCTAGAATTCATGCAAATATTTTGATAAATTTCGCGATGAAATATTTTCGTCGCTATTTTTCAATTATTTGTAAAAAAATAGGATCATTTTTTGTTGGAGATGACCGGTCATCAAACGAAAAATTTACGATGAATTTCATATTTGTTGCTAAATCGATGATGAATTTTAATTTTTGTCGCAAATTCTGTGATGAAAATTAAAATGTATTGCAGAGTTCGCCCGTGCAGGTCTCGTGCCCCCCCACCTCGCCTTCGCGTGGACAGAGGGGTTTTGTCTCCTAGCCCCCACACTGCACGCTCATAGGGTCGCGCACGCGATGCACCAATCCCAACGTGACACAGGCTAGTGGATTGGCATGGCACGTGTTTCCTACCATCAGACAGTCGAGATGCATGCTTACCAATTGTGCGGTCTTTTGCCTACATACCGGTCGGTTGCGCTGGCTGGTGCCCTTTCAGCCCGCGCGTGCTAGCCTTGGTCAGGCAACCTACACGGGTCGCTAGGTCGCACGGTTTATCGAGCTAATGGGTCATTGAAATTCTTTAAAATGTTTAATGTTTTATATAAAGTGTACAATTTTAATATTTTATCTCCTTTAGATTTGTCGTGCGGTTGTTCATCCTTCTAGTGATTGATACGTACGTAAAGGCTTCTGCTGTCAGCTCATACATTATTTACACCTGTGATGGCACTTTCCACTCGAAAATTTTACAATTATTAATTTATAATATAATTTTTTATTATATATTTCTTTTACTATAAATAATTCATTATTAGTTTGATATATTATAGTCTATAACTTAATATCATACTAAAAATAGATTTGTATTAGAAAAAATTATTTTGGATATAAATTAGTTGTTTAATTAGTATCAATGCAAAATGATGAGAATATAATTAATCATTGATATAAATTTGGAAATAGAAAAAATAGAGAAAGAAAGGAGTTGAATGTATTAAAAGAATTTATTTGAATGTCAGAGTTTAACGGATGAATTTATTATTAAGCTAAACCAATTTTTAAATTTTTCTTGTAATAATGTTGAATTTATAGATGAGAATAAATTAAGGTGTCCGTGTAAAAAGTGTCATAATAGTAATTGTTATAGTATGATACAATTCGAGAACATCTTTATAGATTTAGTTTTACCCCAAATTATTATAATTGGGTATATCATGATGAACCATTCATATCCAATGACGTGGGTGGACAAAACATACAAATGTTACTTAGTGGGGATCAGAGATATTATGACACAGGCGGAGTAGAGGGGCGATGCTAAAAACCTTCCATGCATCAGGTTAGAATAGAGGGGGCAGAGAGAATCGAAGGAGAAGGGGAAATTTCCCAACAAAAGAGGGACACCTCTTAGTTCAAACGAAAAAAATATTATTAATCAAAATTGAATATCTTACAAGAGTCTAAACCTTTTGTTTAAATAGGCTTAAAAAGAGAAGTATTCTTAATGCTAAAAAAAATAAAACTGCCTTTAATAGAAATTTCTTACCAAATAAGAAAGTTAAAAAAATAAATAATAAAAAAAAACTAAAACAAAAATTTCTTAACAAATAAGAAAAGTAAATATAAAAATTTTAAAACTAAAAAAAATTAAATTAAATAGAAAATTCAAACTAAATAAAAGTAATAATAAAATATTAATAAAATTCTAAATAGTGATGGTAGCGCATCATAGTCGTGGTCTGGTCCACGGTTAGGTCGTGGTGGGAACTATGATCGTCGACTGATCCACAGTTAGGTCGTGGTGAGGACCACGACTGTGGTGGGGAAACACGGGTAGGGTGTGGTCCCTGCTGGAGGTCCTATGTTGAGCCATGGAATGATCCACACCTATGGTGATGACCACGGGTAGACTATGGTAGCCTTTAGAAACTTCTTTACGCCTCATTCCAATCCAGAATGAAACATATCCATATTAGGGGGCTATGGAGGTGTTGAAATCCTTGTTTTGGGGCTCAATTGCTTCGTTATGGCTTGGAAAAAGACAAGGTCGCATCACGAGATAAAAGTTAATTAAACTATTAGATGCACCTACATCAGTCACTCGGGATAGAAAAGAACTCGTCCTCGAGTTCGAACCGGTGTCATCCTCTTCTTTGGCATAAGGACTTTTGTTTTCTCTTTTATCCACTAGCTCTGTTATGCCACTCATGTTAAGGGGTATGAGCATGTCGTGTTGTGATGGATGCACCTGCATCAGACTCCTAGGATTGAAAAGAACTCGTCCTCGAGTTTCGATTAGGTAGACTTGATCCTAGGTGGAGAAATCTATATTTGAGTTGAAGAGGCTACTTGGATGAAGTGGTAGGATATAGATTGCTTTCTCTTGTGTGACCACCTTGAAAACCTAGACGTAAAAAGGAAAGAAGAGGTAGAAGGTACCAAACGAAGAGTGGAATCCTCTTGTCGGATTGCTAGTATAATATTTTGTCCTTCTAATGTAGGTGTTTGTTGTCATTAACCAATCATCCCTCGTTTCGTCTTTGGGCGAGAGATCAAACATTGTCTTGTGGTCATATTCGCAAAGTACCACATCATCATCATACTCGTCGTAGATGAGATCACCAATGACCTTGTCAATGTCATCATCGTAGACGGGGTCTTTAATTTCCTCGTCAATGTCATCATTGTTGTAGATGGGGTCTTTCGTGTTTTCATCATCATCGTAGAGAGGGTCATTTGTGTCTTCTTCAATTTCATCACCGTAGATAGAATCTTCAATGTCTTCTTGGAACTTAGTGCTATCAAGGTCATCCTCGTCGTAGATGAGATCTTCTATATTTTCTTCAATGTCGTCATTGTTATCTTCATTGTAGATTAGGACATCCATGTCTTCTCTGAACTCGGTGCTCTCAAGGTTGTCCTCGTCGTAGATAAGTTCTTCTACATTTTCTTCAATGTCGTCATCGTTATCTTCAACGTAGATAAGGTCTTCCATGCCTTCTCTAAACTCCGTGCTCTCAAGGTTGTCCTCGTCATAGATGGAATCATTGTAGATGGAGTCTCCTTTGTCTTCTTCAATCAAATACTGCTCCTCCATCTTTCGTCCCATTTTGAAAAGAACTCAACCTCGAGTTCGAGTCGTGGTCATTATCTGAGACTGCTCCTTGATTGTTCGGGTGTCCTGTTTCAAGGTAGGAACATGAAATAATGATTGTATATAGCTAAGAGAAAGAAAATGACCTTTCATCTTCTCCCAATCAGTAATCTTGGCCTTGCCCTGTTTCTTTCGAGAGTGTCATAATAGTAACCACCAAGCGAAGGCTTCTCCCTTAAGTGTCATAGCTACCAACTTTACTTCAGCATGATTGGGAACTTCTTCAAAATAAAAAATCTATTCGACTTCATCAATCCAATCAAGAATATTTTCTGTGTAATGTGCCAGAAAACTCGGGAAGCTTGATCCGAAAAACAAGGTCTTCATATTGTTCTTCACGATTACGATGATCTCGATGATACAGTTGTTCAAAATTCGAAGTAGTGTGTCAATTAAATAGCTTAAGATCTTTAAGATATAGACGCCGAGATAACTCTGTGACTTGTCTCTGTAGATCCCTGATAGTTTCTTGAGAACATTGATCCTAGGGTGCGACTTCCTCAATCAGAATTTGCCAATCATGTCCATAACCATGACCATAATAACCATTCATGGATCACCAAGATAACTCCGTGATTGGTCTCTATAGATTGATGAGCTCGTAGGTACTTTGATCTTAGGGTGCAACTTCCTCAAGCGGAACTTGTCGATCACGACCATAACCATATCCTCGTCGACCTTCCATGGATCTAGGGCTCTGATACCAACTGATGCAGGCGGGGTAGCAGGGTAGCGGAGTAGCGGGGCAGTGCTAAAAACCTTCCATGCGTGAGGTTAGGATAGAGGGGGGTAGAGAGAATCGAAGGAGAAGAGGGAATTCGCCAACAAAAGAGGGACACCTCTTAGTTTAAATGAAAAGAAATATTATTAATCAAAATTGAATATCTTACAAGAGCCTAAACCTTTGTTTAAATAGGAATAGAAAGAGAAGGTTTCTTAATGCTAAAAAAATAAACTAACTTTAACAGAAATTTCTTAACAACTAAGAAAGTTAAAAAAAATAAACTAAAACTAAATTTTCTTAACGAAAAAGAAAAGTAAATATAAAAATTTTAAAAATAAAAAATTAAATTAAATAGAAAATTCGAACAAAATAAAATTATTAATAAAATCCTAAATAGTGATGGTAGCGTATTATGGTCGTGGTCTGGTCCATGATTAGGCTGTAGTGGGAACCACAATCGTCGATTGATCCACAGTTAGGTCATGGTGAGGACCACGACTATGGTGGGGAAACACGGGTAGGGTGTGGTCCCTGTTGGAGGTTCTGTGTCGAGCCATGGAATGGTCCACACCCATGGTGGTGACCATGAGTAGGCTATGGTAGCCTTTAGGAACTTCTTTACACCTCATTCCAATCTAGAATGAAATATATTCCTATCAAGGGCCATGGAGATGTTGAAATCCTTATTTTGGGGCTCAATTGGTCTTCGTTATGGCTTGGAAAAAGGCAAGATCGCATCACAAGATACAAAGTTGATTAAACTATTGGATGCGCCTACAATTAAATCCATATCAGAGGATGATAGTTGATGCAGTGGGTCAGAATTTCATTCTCGAATCGAGCACTGTAAGTTTTAGTTTTCTTCAAACACTTGAGCAAATGTATAACATGTATGCATAACTATTAGAGGAGGTAGAAGTAATATGTGTTGATGAAAATGCAAATAATGAATCATATATCCAATTTCAGGAAGTATTAAGAGTTGCAGATGAACTCGTTTGGTCTGGTTGTTACAGTCACACTAAATTATCTCTAACTGCGAGGTTGTTGAATGTTAAAGCTGAGTATAATGTGTATGAAGATTGTTTTAATAATTTTGTTCAAGTTATTGGAGAAGTATTGTCGCATGATCATATATTGCCCAGTGATTTCTACAGTATGAAAAAACTTATGAAAGAATTAGGTCTTCCAATGAAAAAAATTGTGTTGGGAGTATGGGGAATACAATCAAAGTCCCACATTGGTAAGACATGGAAAAGATCATGTGCTTATAAGAAAAAAGATATCTCCATTGGTATGAGGCCTTTTGGGTAAAGCCCAAAAATAAAACCATGAGGGCTTAGACCCAAAGTGGACAATATCATGCCATTGTGGAGATATGTGGAGCTTATAAGCACTAACAATTGGTATCAGAGCCATGGTGCATGTCAAGCCATGAACCTCGAACGAAGGAAGTTGAGCTCCCACGTCCGGATCAAGAGAACCAGACATCAGGAAGGAAGTCTAGTTGGGTCGGGGGGACCGAACAACTGGCAGGATGTCCTGGTGGGTTGAAGATCGGACATCAAGCAGAGAAAATCCTTCGAGGAGGGATAGGCTTGAGGGGGGGCCCAATGTGGTCCTTCGTTTGAGGGGGGGATTGTTGGGAGTATGGGGAATACAATCAAAGTCCCACATTGGTAAGACATGGAAAAGATCATGTGCTTATAAGAAAAAAGATATCTCCATTGGCATGAGGCCTTTTGGGTAAAGCCCAAAAATAAAACCATGAGGGCTTAGACCCAAAGTGGACAATATCATGTCATTGTGGAGATATGTGGAGCTTATAAGCACTAACAAATTGATGTTTGCAGAGATAGTTGTATATTATATTGGGGAAATAATGTAGATGTAGGTACAAGAGTACCAGGAGGTTGGGTGGTAATAAATGACGTAAATCATACAGACAAATAGTTTATTTGTCTTTAATTCCTAGATTACAAAGACTTTATGCATCAAAGGTCACTGCTGAACACGTGACTTGGCTGCAAATCATGAAATAGAGAAAGGGCTAATGTGTTATCCATTAGATACAGAGGCATGGAAAATTTTTGATAGAAAATATCCTGAGTTTGCGAATGAGACTCTAAACATTAGCTTAGGTCTCTGTGTTGATGGATTTACTCCACTTGACAAATCAAAAAGAACTTATTCTTGTTAATCAATTATTTTAACTCTATATAATCTTCCACCCGATATGTACATGAAATCACTGTATATATTTTTAACATTGATTGTTTCTGACCCACACAATTCGAAGAAGTTAATAGATATTTACTTGCAACTGTTGATTACGGAGCTGAAACAACTATGAGATGAGGGTGTTTCTACATATGATGTTCATATTAATCAGATGTTTGTAATGAAAAGTTGCACTTCTTTGGACCGTAAATAATTTTTCGACTTATGATATGTTATCGAGATGGAGTACCGTTAGGATCTTGGGATATCTAATATATATGGAGAGATCAAAGTCATTCAAATTGAGACATGGGAAGAAGGCTAGTTATTTTGATTGTCATAGATACTTTTTACCATCTAATCATAAATTTAGAATGAATAAAGAAGAATTTATTAAGAATATAATTGAAAGAACACCTCCGCCATTGAGATTAACTAGCGAATGCATATGGTATAGAGTGCTTAACTTTCCATTTGTTATTGAAGAATAAAATGTTACAACATACAACTATGGAAGTACACATAAATAGACTAAATGGAGTATATTTTAGGATTTACTGTATTAGCAATCATTTGAGATTTACCATATTGACAGAGTCATTTGGGTTTTACTGGATTGTTTGCAAATGGTTGAAAGCATTGAGATTTCTTGATGGTTATGTCTCTAATGTTAAAAGAAGCGTCGATATGAAGGAATACAAATTGATTGGTTTGAAAAGTCATGACTATTATATATTCATAGAAATGCTAATTCCTATTGCTTTTAAGAAAATATTACCAAATTTTGTATGGGGTGTCATTACAAAATCAAACATTTTCCTTCATGATATTTGCTCGATACTTTTGAGACATTCACACATAGAGACATTAGAGAGAGACATTCTAATCATTTTGTATAATTTTGAAAGAATATTTCCACTATCATTTTTTGATTCTATGGAACATCTTTTGGTTCATTTATCATATGAAGCCAAAGTTGGAGGTCCTATTCAATTTCGATGGATGTATCCATTTGAAAGTTGAACTTTTTATCTTCTATACTTCGTTATCAATACATTATAAAACGACTAATTTTATTATATATTAATTTCTAATACATTTTGTTTTCTTACAATTATATTCCTACATCATTTGAAGAAAAAAGTGAAAAAAATAAGGCACGTATTGAGGCTTCTATTATTAATGCATATATTATGGAGGAAGTTACGACTTTTGTATCATATTATTTTGAGCTTCACATTCAGTGCAAAAGGCGAAGAGCAGAAAGAAATGATGAGGATCCTATTGATCCAAATTTGAAGTCATTCTCATTTTTTAACTATCTTGGTCAACCGAGTGGACCATGTACACGTAGATATTTAACTGGTCAAGAATGGCGGGCTACCCACATATATATTTTACTGAACTGTCCATAAGTAACGTTATTGTCAAGTCTCGGAAAAAAAATAAAAATAAATAAATAAATAAATACACGGGCGAAAATCATCGAAAAAGGGGGATAAAATTCGGGGTCTATTTACACCCTAAATAATCACCGTGAGAGGCATGAAAGGGAAAAACCCTAAACCCCAACTAACCGGCCGAACCCCTATATATATTTTCCTTTTCCTTTTTTTCTTTTGCCCGTTTCTTTTCGTTCGCGCAACCCGACTCCGCCCGCGAGCCGCCGCAGACGACGAAAGAGGCGATCCCTGCTGCCGGAGTCGACGCCAAGCTGCCGGAGCAACACGACCCTCCTCCTTCCTCTTCCCGGTGAGTAATCTTTGGCTAGAGTTGTCGAGGGCGGTGAATCCAGCAGCTTCTCATAGGGACGGTCGCGGCGAGTTGGAGTCGGGGTGTTAAGGAGTGAAGCTCGTCGGTGAGGGGGGGGATTTCCCGATTAGGTTCTAACAGGCGTCCGCAGCGGATTACCGGTGTTGTTGGGGATAGGTTGAGCTAGGGCGAACGGTGGAGTGGCTATCCGACGACTAGGTGGAGGCGATAGGCAGAGAGTTACGGGAAGGGGATTAGGGCCTTCAATCTTGGAGCTGAGGAAGGGGGTTCTCGATAGGGGGGAGGATTGGAATTCGGTGATTTTGGGGAATTCACCGTGTCGGTGGATTGGGTTACCAGTTGGTGTCCTAGCAGGGGCATAGGGGGGGAAGCGCGGAGGTTTGGACTGGATGGAGCAATGGCAACCAGCGAAGCTGTTTTTCCGTCGGCTTGAGGGAGGTGAGGAGCAGGGAGATCTCGGGAGGTGGCTAGGAATTAAATCATTGGGCTATAATGGGAATTCTGGATGGTGATGACCGAACTGGTGGATTAGGGTTCTTGGTAGGTGAAGAACAGGGGAAAGGGAAGGGATAAATAGATTGGTGTCATTGGAAGGGAAGGGGAATCGGTCTAGGATTTTAGGATCGTATTCGATGAATTTAAGCGTGGATTAGTATGGAGGGTTTCATCCGGTATGGGGAAAATAACGGAATATACACTTGTTGGGGTCCTAATGAATTGAGTGAACCGAATGATGTACATGAGGGTTAAATCTTCAATTAATAGCCAGATAAATGTTTAATAGAGGTAAGGGGTAGTTTGTTGGAAATGAATCAGCATGCTAGGATGGATAGAAAAGTTAGTATGTATATGAGCTTTATGTCTGTAGATGCTTCCTGTTATATGTGTTTTCAGCCAGCATGTTTAGTTAATCCTTTATAAGATCTTTTTGTTTGTAATGCTGTAAATGATTTATAATATGTGATAAATATCATTATATATGAGTAATTACCATCTACCTGTGTATGAGATTAGATGCTATATGTATGTGTGTGTAATTACCATCTACCTGTGTATGAGGTTAGATGCTATATATAAATATATATATTTGTTCACCAATGATGTTTAATGTTCTTATTTTCTTTAGCTAAAATGTTCATCAGATCCTTCTTATGCTTCGATGTTATGTGAATAAGTTATGTTAACATCTACCTGTGTATGAGGTTAGATGCTATATATATATATATATATACGTCCATTCAAGATGTTCTATGTTATCCTTCTATGACTGAGTATGGTAGAAAATGACAGAAATTATTAGTTAGCTAACTGTATGTACATGAGCATTAGTGGTGCCTGGACGGGTTGAGCTCCCCGGGTTGAGCTCCGGAGAGGGCCCACCCAAATTGACAGATTGACTGATGACTGATGACGGATTCCCTTAGTTTCTTCCTAGAGGTACCTCAGGATTGCACAAGAAATTAAGATATTTTGGTAGCTCGACATTTTAAATGCATAATGTGAGGTACCACGAGGGTTTATGGTTAGGTACAGTTAGCATAACAGAAAGGCATGATGGGGTTCATTGTACTTGTTATAATGATATGATGTTAAAAGCATTGGTTAGGTTTCATATGGACTTACAGAAAGTATAACCGAAAATGTATGTTGAGCTACAGTAATTTACATTTACAGTTGTAGAGATATATGTTTCTTTTGAATTATTCTCCTCCCTGTGTTATATCTCTGTCATTGATCTACTTACTGGGCTGTGAACTCATGATGTCACATAACAATTTCAGGTAGGGAACATGATACCCAGAATGAGATACAAGAAGCGGAGGTGGTGTAACTGAGGATGATGATGATGAGCATGACACACATTGTCCGGGGGGATCTACAAAACAGGGTTTCCAGATTGAGGGGAGCTGACTTGATGTTCTATTTTCTTCAGGTTCTGAGAGTTAAGTGTGTAGTTGAGACTGCTAAACTGGATGGAATAAAAAAATAAATTGTGTCGGGCATTTTGATCTTGTATATAATGGGTAATGTTGATGTGTGACTAGGGATTTAGTATGTGCATACGGGGTTAGGTCGTTTCAGTTATATTTTGAGTTAGTATATATTTTCTATATTATTTATTTCATATGTCATAAATTTTTTGTGTTATAATTTTTTTTTTGTAGGATTTTTCAAAACCTTTATTCTGAGCTTCCGATGCATGAGTTTGATCGTTTCTGCGATGACGAATTTACACCATGGCTGAAAAAATATATAAGTAGTATATAATAAATTATTTAAATTCTGATTTTAACACATATTTATTTGACTTTAGTGGATGATGATAATGATATTGAAGAGACCGATGATGAGGATGAAAATAACAATGAGGGCTTCAATTTTTTATTATGAGTAAGTTTTATTTAGTATCATAACAACAATCTAGTATCGATCTTCATATATGATAATATTAATTGAGTATGTTTAGTTGTAAATTATAAAAAATATAAATCTCATAACTCAAATAGTTATCTATTTACTATCTCATTCTTAATTTTATATATTTGATCTATTAATGTAATTTCTTTCTTATAGGTTATTAGAGGAATTTTTTGACATATTGGTATATTATTTCGTCCCTTTACTACTTCAATTTAAATATGGTAAGTTTTTTCATATTTTTTATTATACATTCGATGAAGATGTAATTATTTTCTACTTTATTATTATGATAATTATTATTGATAGTTTCGACGTGGCGGTCATAAACGAAATACTGATGGAAGATCACAATCTTTACTAGCACAATCCGCTTCAGCACCTTTGTAATCTGATTCCCTTGCAGTCACTCTACCATCACCCTCTCCTCTAGTTGTAGGATCTTCTCATTCTCAACAAAGACCTACTAATGTATCTTCCCTAGTAACTTCAGTGCAAGGCTCACTTGTTGAGAGGGAAGATATTTGAGAGTTGATAGCCCCTTGTGGAGATTCCTAATTACTCAATATTTAAATTTTACATTTTTATAAGATATTATTTGTTCAATTGTCTTATTTATTTGACATTATTTGTTTCTAGTTTATGATAGATTTATAAATTCTGAATATGTTATTCACAAGATTAATAGAATAGTGAATAACCATTAGGATGAAGCTTCAATGACTTATACGAGCACTCCGGAATAAACAAAAATTCTGTGGTGGAATAAGTTCAAGGTAAACTATTCTAATCATTTGATATATAAAAATATAGTGAATACAACCAATTGCATTTTTTCCCATTACAGTGGGTATTGATTTGGGACGAGATTGGAGAATTGGAAATAAGAATTTTTTTAAAAAAATGTAGCGATCACATTAGAAATGTACAAAGTCATGTGAATTCCAGAGGTAAAGAGCCAAACTGCATCACCGAAGAGAATTGGGGTATGATTGTTAAATCTTGGAAATCTAAGGAGAGCAAACGAAAGAGTGAACAAAATAAAAGAAATCAAACTTATAATTCTGGTGTTTTATCTGTGACGTATGTGGGAGACATAATCAATATTGATGAACATAGACATAGATTGACAATTTTTTTCAAACTTTATTTTTGAATCAAACCCATATTTTTTATTTATTTTTAACAATTTTTTTAGGCCTAGGAAATGGGGGTCGAGCTTTTATTCATAGATACTTTCATACATACATTTTAAAAAAAGACAAGACGTGGAGCGGAGAGAGAGCTAGAGCAACGAAGATTTGTAATTTCAAAACTTTTATTTAATTTTGATATGGTTTCATTTTTGTTGTGCCAATATAGGAGAAATATGATGAACTAGCACAGAGAAGTCTGGGTGCTAGTGATAATGCTGACAAATCTGAGCCATCTGTCGGTAATATGAGTCTATGGATTGAAGTGACTGTAGACCGAAAGGTAGAAGAATATTTGGAATTGGCTCTTTGAGTAGAACTTATGGAGTCGCTGGTACATCTTCTTCCACTTCACTGATAGTAAGAGAAGAAATAAATCAATTAACTGAAGAAGTTATCCATTTGAAGGAGTCACTAGTGCAAAAGGATAATGAACTTCAAGAAGTCCTCATATTACAAATGTAAAGGGATCAAGAACTTCAAGAGGCCCACACATTGCAAAAGCAAAGGGATCAGGAATTCAAATTGGAAATGATCGAATTCTGTAGACAACAGATGTTAATCATGCAACATCTTCAGTTAGGTTCTTCTCCAAGTCAAATTCCCCCTTCTGTATCGCCTCCTGGTGATGATAATGATGAATTTTTCAATGATGGTGGTGATGGTTATATTTGAATTGTTGTATTTAAATGTTATTTGACTTCTAACTTGATACTTTTTGTATTAAGTTTCTTAATTCTATTTTGGAGTCTTATGTACTTACAGAATTTTGCGACAAATTTTTTTCATTGCCAAATCTATGACGGAAGATATATTTTGTCGCCAAATATGCGATGAAAAATATTTTCATCTCCAAATCCAGAAAAATGGATGCCACCACAGAAAGGTCCATGACTTGGTCGTGGAGACCTCCACGACTGTGGTGGTCTTCACAGCCTAGCCATGGCAACAAAAATTATTTTTGTCAGAGATTTGATGATGAAATACTTGTTCGTTGTAGATTTGGTGACGAAAATTTTTTTCATTGCAAAAGACAGATTATCTCAATTTTAGATTGAAAATTTAATCGGTCACAAATTTCGTGGTGAAATATATTTTTCGTGGAAAATATTTATGACGAAACAATTTTTTGTGGCACATTTTTGCGATGAAAATAAATTTTTGTGACAAATATATGTCATAAAAAAATTATTTTATCGCAGATATTTGTGACAAAAATTAGTTTTCATTGCAAGTATCGGTGATGAATTTATATTCGTTGCAAAGTTAGTTTCTAATTCGTAATAAATTTGACAACAAAATAATTATTCATCGCCAAAATTGTAATGAATTTTTATTTTTCGTCTCTAAATTTTATGATGACTTATTTGCAACAAAAAAATTTTCGTTGCAAAATATTTTTGCAATGAATTCATATTAAAAATTCATTGAAAAATTAATAATTTTTTTGCATTGAATGGTGAACCAATCAAGTAGATTAGAATAGATTATTTTCAGAAAAAAAATAGACTTAACATGACTATTCAAATTCTCCTTGTTTCAGAATCTATTCAAAATCTCTTGCTTGTAAGTCTCATCCTGTCTTTGCCAATCAATTCCATCATCTATTTGTCGTCTCTTCATCTTCTTCTTCATCGGCTCATTGTGAGACAAAAGCAGGAAATGTAGAGGAGGCTACATTGTATTCCAATCCATCACAATTTGATCTCCTTGGGGCAAAAGGTGATGCACTCACCCAAGGTGTCCCTCATCGTCGATCCCACAACTAGATGAAGGGAGGTAAATTACGAGGAGCATTTTTGCCCAACCAAGGATTAACACGGCAGGAGGGTAGGCATTCCTAAAAGCTTTGTAACCCTAGGGGATTTATCCTTACTCTTTGGGACAATTCTATCGTCCATACTAACCACTTGGTGCTCTTGTGGGGACCATAATTTGACCTCCTGTATTATAGCACAAGAGGACAATGAATTATTATATCAACAAGACTAAGATTATTTTAACTTTGCCTCCCTGTTAGATGAAGGCTAATTTGTATTTGAGCATTTTAAAAATGATCACTCAAACACCATTGATTTCTATGCATTGAATGTTGAGAATGAAAGCTTTAATTTGAATGAATCTAATCTAATTGAGATGGCAATCCATCATTATATAGTCAAGGACACTTTTACAATGGATGTAGCTATCGGAGATGAGGAAAGCAGTGAAAAATCACTAAGAGTTGGTTGTTAATTGTTAGTACCCTAATTGATTAAGGGGGAGATCACTAGAACCTCAAGTGGTGAAGTCATGATGGTTTTGATGTATAGTCAACTAAGCTTAAATTATACCTTGCTTTTGTGTCTAATGTATGTATCTTAGTGTGTAGAGACTTAAGAGAATATACCTTGCTCAAGGTCCATTGGAGTACGAAGAAGAATGGTATAAGACATTCGAGGGACTAAAAATGACGAGTATCAGTGACAACACAACCTTAGTAGAGGATGCAAGTATATGAAAAGAATGGCATTGAAAGGGAGCTGGCAGGCTCGGTGTATCTAAGAGATGAAAAGATTGTGAAAGAGTACTCTAATGGAGTGAGGATGCATGGGAAGTGAGACAGAAGATGTAAGATATGGAAAAAAAAATTTAAGCATAGGGATTAACCCCTTTAAGTAGCCATTAGATTTAATTAAAGGCTAGGATTAATTGGTGGTTGGATTTGATTAGGGATTTGGCTGAACCGGTGGCTTGAACCGAACCAACGAATGCCCTTTAAAACCCAAATCTCGAACCCGCGATTCTCTCATATTCCTCACCGTAACCTTGATTTCCTCATCGCCCATCTCCGCATCGGCAAGACTCCGTCAAACTTTCCCATCTCAGCTCGTCGGTTTCTATAGGGTCGATGGTGGCCGGCTAAAGGGGGGTGAATAGCCCTCTTTCGTCGTATGATGAAAGTTGTTCATTGATCGTCTACAATTATTGTTAGCGCAAGCGGAAAATACAACTAAACAACAATAAAGATAAGCAAGATACCAAACAATGCTAACAAGGGATGTAACGTGGTTCACGGCTTCGCCGCTAACCCACAGTATGATTCATCCAAGGTGAATCACGCCTCAATCTATCCACTAGATCTCTCCTTTGTAGCAAGCTAGGTGGAGGTAACCTTTTACACAAGAATCACTCTTCTTACAATAGAATGAAGATTAGCACAAGTAGAAGAGTGGAAAACGTTTAGGGCACTTTGGGAGTTGTTAGGAGTTCAAGCATTAGGCTCCCAAAGGCCCTCACTCCTTCTCTTTATAGAGGAAGAGTCGATGCCCCGATCACCGACCGATCCCGTAGTCGTACCCAATAATAACGGCTTCTTCCACGCTTGGATTCCAACTAACGGCTCCAACATCACCGATCGATGAAGTCATCACCGATCGATGTCGACTTTCGATGAGTGCCCGCGAGCTCGACTAGCTTCAGATCTACCATTACAGGCGATCGATCCTTCCCGCAATGATCGATATCGACTGATCCGGCGTAACACCGATCGATTGCCAATTGACTTGGAGCAGTCGATTGCCATGACAAGGCAGTCGACTGGTGCCGGGTAAAACTCAAACTTAACATCCGTTTGAGCTTTTGGCGGTCGGGTAAACCTCAACCCTTGCGGTCGAGCTTCCGACACTCAGCCATTCGGCCAAGTTCACCTAATGAGCTACTTACAATTCACTCATTCTCTCATCTCACTCGAAGTCCCTCGCCGAAGCTCTCTTCGTTCACGGCCACGTCCCTCGGCAGCATCAAGCGCACGGCTCTGCAATGCTCCTTTGCGTCTCTTGCCCTCGAAGTCTGCTTCCTTGGCTTCGCTTCAAGTCATCTCGTCCGGTGGTCCCTCGGCAGCATCAAGCGCACTACTCTGCAATGCTCCTTCTCCGACTCAAGCACGAGGTCATGAGTGGTGACACTTGCCTAAGCTCCATGTGTGAATTACTAAGTCCTGCAAGACTCCAATGCACATATCAAATTCAATCATCCTAACTTAAACCCTTTGTCACACACATCAAAATCATATCACGGGTTGATTGTCCTAACAATCTCCCCCTTTTTGATGTGTGACAATCCGTTTAAGTTAGGTAAACATTTGATAAAAACTATTAAGGTAAGAAAGCATGTGAATAAACATGATTATCAACTCTCCCCTTTAATACATGAAACTCCCCCTAAATGCAATTCTCCCTCTTAGTATAACTCACTTAAACATACATATTTCTCCCCCTTTGACACCATCAAAAAGATTAAACTAAGTTATTTAAGCATGACATCAAGTCTAATGAAAAGGAAAAATACCAAAACATGCCTTAAAATCTGATAAAAGAAGTTACTGACATGTTTTCAGTCAATCAGTCGACTGGTTCAGACTACCAGTCATCTGGTACTCTGATTTTAGGATTTTCTGATTTTTGGGTTGAATTTCAGAAATGCATAAAAAATTCTATAAAATTCAAATAATCATGAAATTTGGGGAACACATTTCTTGTAAGTTCCTTTATTAATGAAAAATAGTTTTCCATGAAAAATCATTATATTTTCAAAAATTAGGCAAAATCTCAAAAGTTGGAAAATATCTAAAGTTTGTATCAATTTTAAAGTCTAGTTTTGCCTTGAAGCTTTTCAAAACATGAAAATTCAGTTTATGAAACAAAAAATGGTTTTCTAAACATTTGAAATATCCAACCATGATCTTTGAGCAATATGTCTATGAATTAAACATAAGCCTTCCCCATGATTGGTCTATTATTACTCTTTTGATACTTTAAATGACCATCTAAATGCCATAGACATTAGTGGACCATTTGTATCATCCTAACATCTCACCCATGCTATGTTTTCAATCAAGGTAGCCTATAGTGAGTGTGAGATGAACCTAAGGTATTTGTATATACTTAACCATTTATTTCATGCAATTTTACACAAGGTTAAGTATCATCCTAACATACCATATGATCATAAATACATATATGCATTGATTTCACATTATGATCATGAAGCAAATATATCAATCAATTTGTGATCATGCATTAGGTATAAAATCATGATAATAATTCAAGTATCACCTAAAGCATGATTTAAATCCTATTGCCCATGATTATATATTAAATGTCAAGATCATAAATCATGATTGCAAACATGTATAACAATAACATTAACTATCATGATTTAAGCATTACTATCAATTTATGGGCACATTACCATCACCCAACACTATGCTAAAAATTTATAGGTCATGAGTGTTAACATATATAACACTAAGCGTTGAGCATGATTTCTACTATTTATGGGGTGCATTATCATCACCCAACACTATTTCAAAAATTAAGTCCCACCATCCTAAGTCAACCAAAAATATGATATAGGTAAATTCCATATGGTTGACTATCATAGGGTTTTTCTAACCCTTAAGGATGGATTTAGGTACCCAATACAAGTTCTTTCCTATGGGGTTCACTAAAAATTCCTTAGGGATCCATTTTCTAGCTATTATTTTCTTTTTATCTTGACCCCTAGTAATTAAACATTTATAGGCCTTTTCATTTTTATTTTCCTTATATCCTAGGCCTTTCTTATTGAAACTTGCCCTTTGGCTTCCTATAATCATATTAAGGGTGTTGGAGCCAATGGTGAATTTTTCTAGGGCCTTGGTTAAATGGTCTACCTTTTCCCTTAAAGCCCTATTTTCTTCAATGCATGCATCATTTACATCAAAAGACATATAGTCATGTGAGCATGCATCATCATTATTAACATTTAAACATACTTGTTCTAATTTATTTTCTAAAGCCTTAATTTGATCTAGCATGCTGTTATTCTTTTTCTTAGCCCTAAATAAATCCTTAGTAAGACTAGAAATCATGGAAACTATTTTATTTGGTGAGAGATTCATTACCATAGTCTCCATGTCTTCTTCTTCAGATTCGGATGAGGATGGTGATGAGCCTCCCCCTTCACTAGAGCTCTCCTCACTTGTGCTTCTTTCTTCTTGCTCAAGGAGGAGGTGTCTAGGTCATCAAATGCCATTAGTGCCAAATTTATGACAAAGACATTTTCTTCCTCCGATGATGATGATGAGGGATCATCCCATGTCCTTACCTTTAGTGCCTTGGCCTTCCCCTTTTCTTTGGCCTTCTTCTCCTCTTCCTTCTTCTTGCTCCCCTTCTTCTTCTTTTCTTCTTTCTTTCTCCTCTCTTCTTTGCTCTTGTTCAAGAGGGGACAATTATCCCTTATGTGTCCCTCTTGTTGGCAATTGTAGCAAATTATCTTCCCCCTTGATCTTCTTCTCCTATCATTAGATTTATTAAATTTAAAATTCTTCAAAGCACGCCTTACCTTCCTTACCATGTATGCTTCTTCCGTGCTATCCATGGAGGAGGAGGAGGATGCTTCATCGGAGGAGGAAGGAGTTTCCATCTTCTTCTTTTTCCCTTTATTTGCTACTAGGGCTACTCCTCTTGATGGCTTGATACTTGATTCTTCAATTACTCCCTCAAGCCTTGTTTCATGGAGCTCCATGGTTGAGAAGAACTCCTCCAAGGTGCTAACTTCTAAATTCTTTGACATGTAGAAGAAGTTCACCATTGAGCTCCATTTCGATGACCGAGGAAAAGCATCGATTTCTTTCATAAGCATATCCCGGTTCAAAAGTTTTTCTCCTACACTTGTTAGCCCAATTAAAATTTCTTTAAACTGAGAGTGTAGTGAGGTTACCTTTTCTTCCTTTTCAAGTTTAATATTGGTTAGTTGGGAGCGGAGGAGGTCTCTTCTTGCAAGCTTGGCCTCCGAGGTACCTTCATGAAGCTCTACTAGCTTCTCTTACATCTCTTTAGTACTTGCACATTCCCTTATCCGGTTGATCTCTTGTTGAGGGAGCACATTGTACAAGTGATGCTTGGCCTTCGAATTTGCCAAGTACTCCTCCCTTTGTCTCTTACTCCACCTTGATTTCTCCAATGGCTCCCCTTCTTCATTCCTAGGTATTTCGAAACCATTTTCCATTACTAATAGAATTTCAAAATCAGTTTCGAAAAATACCTCCATTCGCTTCTTCCACTAAGCGAATTCCCCCTCGAACTTCGGCGGTTGAATATTTGAGCCGACCATCTCTTGATGTAGTGCTTGTTGCGGCGGTTAGTCCTCAACAAGCGACTTGGCTCTGATACCACTTGTAGGGTCGATGGTGGCCGGCTAGAGGGGAGTGAATAGCCCTCTTACGTCGTATGATAAAATTCGTTCATTGATCGTTTACAACTATCGTTAGCGCAAGCAGAAAATACAATTAAATAATAATAAAGATAAGAAAGATACCAAACAATGCTAACAAGGGATGTAACGTGGTTCACGGCTTCGCCGCTAATCCACGGTCCGATTCGTCCAAGGTGAATCACGCCTCAATCTATCCACTAGATCTCTCCTTTGCACCAAGCTAGGTGGAGGTAACCTTTTACACGAGAATCACTCTTCTTACAATAGAATAAAGATTAGCACAAGTAGAAGAGTGGAAAATATTTAGGGCACTTTGGGAGTTGTTAGGAGTTCAAGCATTAGGCTTCCAAAGGCCCTCACCCCTTCTCTTTATAGAGGAAGAGGGTTTCTTCCCGTTAACACGATCGATCGATGCCCGATCGATCGTGATCGATCCTGTAGTCGTTGCCCAATAACGGCTTCTTCCACGTTGGATTCCAACCAACGGCTCCAACATCAGTCGACTGATGAAGTCATCAGTCGACTGATGTCGACTTCCAGTCGAGTGCCCGCGAGCTCGACTAGCTTCTGTGCCCATGCACAGTGCGATCAGTCGACTGCTTCCCTTAAGCAGTCGACTGATGTCGACTTGATCCAGCAGCTAACACCAGTCGATTGTCGATCGACTTGGAGCAGTCGACTGGTGCCGGGTAAAACTCAAACTTAACATCCGTTTGAGCTTCCGACGGTCGGGTAAATCTCAACCCTTGTGGTCGAGCTGCCGACACTCCGCCATTCGACCAAGTTCACCTAATGAGCTACTTACAATTTACTCATTCTCTCATCTCACTCGAAGACCCTCGCCGAAGCTCTCTTCGTTCGCGGCCATGTCCCTCGGCAGCATCAAGTGCACGGCTCTGCAATGCTCCTTCATGTCTCTTGCCCTCGAAGTCTGCTTCCTTGGCTTCGCTTCAAGTCATCTCGTCCGGCGGTCCCTCGGCAACATCAAGTGCATGACTCTGCAATGCTCCTTCTTCGACTCAAGCACGAGGTCGTGAGTGGTGACACTTGCCTAAGCTCCATGTGCGAATTACTAAGTCCTGCAAGACTCCAATGCACATATCAAATTCAATCATCCTAACTTAAACCCTTTGCCACACACATCAAAACTATATCACGAGTTGATTGCCCTAATAGTTTCCTCGCGCGAGCAGCACGAAGACGTCACCGCCACGAATGGACGCTCCGATCGGAGGATAACTTGATTCCTTTCTTCCAGGATTTCATCGATTCCTTCCTGTCGCGGCTACGACACCATGGATTTGATCGCGCGAAGCTGCCGGCATAGGTGCTGCGATTTTTGGGTTAGGTTTCAATCGTCGTTTCCTCTAGATGTAGCTGTGCATTCATCGTTGGGCTTCAATCTGTGGTTTGGTAGTGGTGGAGCTTGGTTTTGTTCTAGTAAATAGGGGACGAGGAAGGAGGGCTGTTGGTGGAGATCTAGGACCGGTAAACTTTGTTTAACCCTTTTGTTTCCTCTGTAATTGTTGTGAATTCTATGATGTGTCAATGTTGTGAGATTCCGATGAATTTTGTCGATGGATTATGGTATGGCAGCTGTGGTTGGAGTGGTGGAAACCGTGATCTGAGATTTACCCTCTAATCAACGTGAATCGATCTGTGAGTAACCAAGCTACTTAGGGAATTGATTGTATCATGTAAGGAAATTGATGGTGGTGGTTTTGGATTTACAATAGAATGATTGGTGCTTATTATTGAAATCACATCACTGAACTATCAGGTATTTATGATTTAAACATAGAGTCATTGATAGAATTGGGTGATTTTGTCATTTGAGATATGTGGACTATTGGATGGTTGTGCCAGCTGTGAGTGGGAAGGAGAAGACAACTTGGTTTGAGCTGAGAAATCCAATTGATGATTGGTTGATCCGTGAGTGTAATAGATATTGATTTGCCATTGGTAAGGTGTGTGTACGGTGTTGTGTATGTGTTGTACATGGGTTTTTTGTGAACGGGATAAAGGTGATCTATAGTATCAGAGGAGTTTCTAACTCGTAGACGAGGAAAGGATGCGAATATAGAAACGATGTAGCCTTTAGTTCGTATATTGGTCGGACACTTGTATTTAATCATTGTTTGCTATTATGTGCATGTTTGGGATACGAAGCAGGTCCACGATCGTGAGGATTAGTTCGAGCTTCGTATCAGGTGGATAATATCTACCCTGGTTAGGTAGTTTTGATCTGAATCTGGTGCATGAATTTGGATTTATACTGAATTCTTTTACCTGGGCTCCACTCTTATTTTATCATGTGCTTGTACTTAGCCTTGACCTTTGAGATATATTGTAGTATACGAAAAAAAAAAATATTAACCCTTTAATTAATTAGGATTAATTGGGTTTAATTAGTGGGCTAATGGGTTAATTTTCTAGCTGGGCTGAAATTGGGCTTGGGCTAAATCGGATTGGATTGGATTTAGGTTAAGGGGCTGAACCAGCTGAGCTGAACCCAATCAGATTGGGCTTAGAGTTGGCTGGGTTAACCGGATCACGTAAACAACATTAAAAGCTGTCGAACGAACCCAGCGCATTCGCGATCCCCATTTCTTCTTCGCGACATTTCTCTGCTCCGCGCGGCTTTCGTCACCGACTTCCACTCGTCGGCATCCGGGCTAGCAGTTCGACGATGCCTCACTGGATTGATCTCCGGCCGGGGATCAGTGGGGTTCTCGCCTGGGAAAAATCGCATCGATGCTCCCAGCAGACAACGGCGTCGTCGTCGCGACAGCGAGCTGCCATCGGAGGTAAGGATCGAGTGTCGTCTTCCTTTTCGAGTAGAGATCTTGTTTTTGGGATTGTGTTTGCTGAGATCTATGGGTTGGCAGTGATCAGGAGTTGGTTTGATTTGGCGAGCAACTGGGATTGGGGGAAATATCACCGCCGGTGAAGGTTGGACTCGGTAAGTTGGACCTAACCCAGTATATCCATCTGTGGTATCCATTGATTGAGGTGTTGTTATACTGTGATTGTTGGATTTGGTTTGTTTTGGGAATTTGATTGCCGATGAGTATTTGGGTGTGATTCGGGTATTGGTGCTCGGGTAATTCCAGTGATGGTTGATTTGTTTAGATTGTTAGGGATTGTTAGCTGTGATTACGGTAATCGATTGATAGGGTGTAGGTGGTATCCTATGATTGCAAATGTTGTCGATGGGTTGATTTGGAGTTCCTTCAGTTCTGTAGATTTGGATTGTTTGATAAGGGTTGTTGATTGGGTATAGGTGTAGGTTCGGTGGATGGCCTGGTTAGGTGTATGGATAGATTGTGAACTGTGATCAGGAAATGGAATTTGTGCTTGCCGATTGTTCTTTGGATGTCTATGGTGTTTCGGTTATTTTAGTAGATGACTGATATGCTTTGATTTGGAGATTTCAGTGTTTGGATCATATGGGTTGTGCTCAGTGAGGGAGATGATGATTAGGTTAAGTAAGTGTGGTGTGGTTAGATCTGTTCACCGTAATTAATTTTGAGGATGTCGGTGAGTTATTAGGAGCTGGGTTATGATGTATAAGCTCAGGAAGTTGTTAATTAGGTTTTCTTGTAGTTGACCTATGTTGTGTATCGGAGTGGTTAAAATGTTTTCAGGAGAGAATACGAATATAAAATGAATTAGTAATTTGTTCGTATAAGTACCGGTGATTTGTACTTAATCGTAATTTGCTACTATTGTGCAGGTTTGGGATACGAAGCAGGCCCACGGCCGTGAGGATTATTCGAGCCTCGTATCAGGTGGGTAATATCTACCTGGTCCGGTAGTTTTGATCAAATTCTAGTGCATGATCTTGGATTTATGTTTATACCTGTTTACCTTAAATCCACTCTTATTTAATCATATGCTTGTACTGCCTTGACCTTTGAGATATATACTCTGTTACTTCATTGATTATCTAGCACGAATAGGAACTATAAAACCCTATTATGTGTTAGCTGATAGATGTTTGGTAAGTACATGTGGTTAGGGTTATTTTTATGACCTCAGATTGGGTTACTGGGTTGCATCACTAGGTTAGGTGATGAGTCCAAATTATGAGGTCGGTCGTTGTATCGTATACATATCAGTGTGTTAGTTTGACGGATCTATTTATCTGTACATAGGTAAATAGGTTGTGATTATGGATTAGTCATCTTTGCATGGTTGACTAGGTCTCCCCGTGAGTTAGGGAGTGTTGCGAGGATTTGTGTGTGAGCTATGCATCATTACATTTCATGCATGCTGACGACTGGGTCTGCCTTGTGATTGAGACGGGTCGTTAGTCATCCTGCCTCCCCGACCACTCGGGGTAGTGGTTGCAAGGTTGAGGGTAGAGCATTGTTGTGCGTGCCGTTCTTGGCCACTATGGATGGTGGTAGCTGGAGATGCGCACTTGGCCACTGTGCGGAGTGGTAGTTAGCACACTCACCCACTATAGACGGTGGTCGTGTGATGTGCAGTTGTCCTGGGTGTGGTGCTCGTCTACTCATGGGTAGAGACGGAGCGACTAGCAGCAGGGACCCCCGTGTGGGTAGCATATAGCTCTATGGCGGGCTAGCTACTATTTCATACTACCTAACTCTGTCACTCGAGAGTGGTGGCGGCTGGAGTCGGGATAGTTGTCATGTCCTGCCACCTAGGCCACACTGGGGTCGTGGTAGCGAGTTGGGTGCGCAGGCATGACCATGCATATGCATTGCTCATCATGATACATGTCATCTGCATTTTATATACTGCTATGTGTTGAGCATGATACATGCGTTGATTCAGACTGGTGTATGCATTTGATTATCATCATGTCATTGTGTGGTACGGACCGGGTTATTTTTACAGGTGATCATATACTGTTCATATGTTGGAGTATTGGTCAGGTATGGGATTGACTTGGTACGTAATATGAGTTATGTTATTGTAAATCTGTTCAGAATAATCTAGTATATGGTGTTACAGACTGTCAGGTACATTGGTACATTACTTCATGTTCAGTTGATCAGTTTAGTATATACATTGAGTATGACTTTACTGTAGTTATTTGTTATTAGATTGGGATATGACTGTATGTCTATTGGACTCATGCTGTATACCTGTAGATCTTCACATGTATACTTATAGATCTCTATATCCTTATATGATGTTCATGCACTCTCTACATATTACCCCTGAGTTTATACTCACCACCCCGGGACCCTGGGCTTCCTGTCGCCCCGATAACAGGTAGAAGATTCCTTGGACGTTCGGAGCTCCGCCAGCTGATCCCATCTCACACCGGACGAACGAATGAAGGTGTATTTACGCTTTGTTGTATTCTTGTGGATTGATGTATTCCATATTATTGTTTTGGGTTTTAGTTTGTATTGTTTTCGTATTTGCGACATACGGATGTGTTGTATATATTTGGTCTTCGATTTGATTTCTGTTATGATTCTTGTCGTGTCAAGTCACTTGGTTTTTGTATCTTGTTTATCTGTTTGTATTGTTTCCGCTGTGTTTAGTATAATTGGTATGTTGATATCTTTATATCATATTGTTGTTGTGGGCCTACGAGTCTTGTATTAACGAAGAGGCTTTTCGCACGACGGCATACTCTCGGGGCGTGACAATTTTATTGGTATCAGAGCCCTAGGTTGCGAAGTCCATTTTTGGATTTTATTTCGTTCGGACATCGAGTTTTGCTTTACTCGGTTTTGATTTTGTGAGTTCTGGGATCTGGCTGTTGCGGACATCTCCGAGCTACAAGGTTTAAGGTATGTTAACTGATATTACATATCTTTCTGTTGGCTATGCATTTAGTTGCTTATAACATGGATAACTTGTAAGGTGTTGATTAGTATTCGTAACCGTGGTTTGAGTTGACCACGGGAACGACATATTGAGGTTATTAGACATGTACCTGCTGTCGAAAAGGTGAATTACCTTTGAGAGCCGACTGATACCGAGTCGGATAGCAGGGATTAATAGTCATATCTCTTGTGGAGATCAAGGATTACAGTCCTAAGATTTTCACTAAATATGTTAGTCAGATCATTACCTATGGGGTAATGGACATCCGAGTATACTATTGCTGATGCAGATAGTAGGAAATTAGTGGATGATATTCATGGGGATTTTGATCCCCGGACTGGTCGTTCTAGGTTGTATAACTTTGAGAGTACTTTTGAGTACTTAACTCGTGTTATATACGAAGATAGTAGTGTTAGTTGAATACCATTATCGGGATCAACCCGATACTTGGTGGAAGATATAGGAAATAGCCTTCGGGAAATCACACGTCACTTGGCCACGGTGTAGTGATGTTGGGAGAGAGTAATTCCCCATGTCATCTTCTTTGACTCATTGCCAGGGAATTCTTGGGCATCGAGTAGGGTGATCGTTTGGTAACGAAGGTACCATGCAGAGTCGCTAGACTTGTGAGGGTTACGACCACCTAATAACTCGAGAATGTGATCGATATGTCTTAAGCCACCTACGGTTTATCGGTTGACATCTTGATCAGGATGTTTGGATCTCCTACCAGATTCTACTAGAAGTGCATAGACCGAGCCATGTGTATAGAAATGACTCCGTAGCAAGTGTTTTAAGAGTTGGAGATTTGATAAGAAGATTTTGCGAGTCAAATTATTGGAATCCGAAATCTCCAAATGTTGGATAAAAAGGAGCAAGCTTAAAGTCATGAGTCACGAGCGACTATTGGAGAGTTTTTCGATCATAGAAGACCGATCGCCTTCTTATTTATCGTGAACTTCGGAGGAAAGACTCGAAAGGAGATTATGTGTGTGCGATGCAGTTCTGACGAGACACAGAGTCAGATTATCCGATGGACCATTGTATCTGTTTCTACTATAAACAGCTGGTATCTAAGAGGAGAGTACGTATTTTGAAGACTCAATTAAAGACTATGGATGATGCTTTCGAGCGGACGATCCACAACCTCGAAAGCTGAGATCATTATAGAAGATTGGGTTATCACATCAGTAGCGGTCTATTACATCAGATTTAGTTGGAGCTCTTTGATACTTTCATCCGGAAGAAGTAAGTTACTCGTGATATCGGTAGAAGACATCTCGAAGACTCGAGACGATCGGACAACAATTGTTACCTTCGAGCGACAAGCTGTTACCTTCGGCGTGGATTATGATTTGTTCGAAAGGAGAGAGATTTACGGCGATAGTCGTATCTATGCGATATTCTCGATTGCTATACCTTTCACGAGATGGGCGTGCTACGATGTTGGCGATTCTTGATATTTTACGCCGGATGTGTATCATTTGCGATCTGCGATGTTTACCATCTCCATTCGATTGTTTGATTTGTACCTCGGTTTGTGATTGATTTCAATTCCTCCATGATAGTCTTTGCATCTACATGAGCGCAGCCGTCCAGAACAGATGTTGGACAAGTTTATATAATTACTCGAGAAGAAGTATAGAAGACCGAAGGATCGGTCCTTTGGGGTATTACTTTAGGTTATTCTGTTTGCGGATATATCGAGAGATCTTTGGTAGTTCTACGGTATCTTTGTCTAGAACATTCTTGGATAGGGTTCGAAGGGTTCCTATCGACTTGTGGGTTGGTGATTTTCTCTACCGTCAGGTGAGATGTGGATCAACAATCATGAAGTCAAGGGATACCCTTAGCCTTTGCTAGACATACCTCCACTATAGACATATCCTTACGGATAGTTGGATTGTTGGAGCGTTGGTATACTAGGACTCTCGGATGTACGTATAATCTGAGAGTATTCGGATATAGTTTCGGATGAACTCTCGGGCTTGCCCTTTGCATGGGCAAGTGGAATATGCGATTGAGGTGATTTCGGGAATAGTCCTGATATTGGGGACCTCATACCGGGAGATGATTTTATTGGTATTAGTGTTGCTAAACACCATGGGAGATTTATCTTTCATAGTGTTTTTTTTTCTTGAGAAGACTCGTAACTCTTGTTAAAAGAGAGACAGACCTTTGAGGTTATGCATCGATTATCGATGATTTGAACGCAGTAGTTGAGAATGAGTATCCTTCGTTGTGGATAGAGGATCTGTTAGATCAGCTAAATGACACCTGTGTATATCCTAGGGTTGGCCTACGACTGGAGGTGTGATATTGTAGTGACTTAGTGTCATACAATTATCATTGTCGGTGTGATGATTAAGCTATCTGTAGCTTAGAGTAAAAGGATACAGGTGTGTAGAAGATGACATTTCATACTTGGTATGAATTTTAGGAGATGTTGATAATGTTGTTAGACTTATCAACGATTTAGTTGTTCATGGACTTGAGGAATCAAGTACTCTTGGAGTATTTGAGATCGAATGTCATCATATCTATGGAGGATATATTCCTAATCTTGAGGGAAGTTGTGGTTTCCCTAGATTGATTTGATATTTACCATAGAAGAGGATAGGGTGTTTTAGCAATACCATATCGCTGACTTGTTGGACCAAGAAGGTGATGGAAATCACCTGGTCGAAAGTTTGTGAAGCTAGGTTTCAGGGCCTAGAAGGTGGCTGACTTTTGTGTCAGTGTTAGTTAATCCGTCCGATATGGATGGAAGAGTATTGTACGCAGATGCATCATTTCAGGGATTGGAGCGATTCCGATGCAGTTGTACGAGACGTGTCTTATGCTTACGTCAGTTGAGGAACTGCGAGATAAGCTGTCATATATATGACGTGGATCTTAGCAGTTATTATCTTGAGTAGTAGATGTATAGAGCAGGAGTGCTCAGGGAGTTTTGGCTAGCTACTGGGTAGCTGCTATAGGGTTTTTAGAGCACAGATAGATGCAATTGGGGAGATTAGTCATTATAGTCTTCCAGTTACTTTTAGTTCTGGGTAACAGAGTGAATTTTTGGACATTAGATTAATTTCTCTAGTGAGAATAAATCTCCGTCTCTGGAAAGGATAATGGTTCCCAGAGTTGCATTCGTTTTAGGAAGAGTTGTTTTAGGAGACTCTTCATTCGAGAGTGATGATTTATTCGGAGTGTATCCGAAAATAGTGAGTATTGAGACGCTCCAGTTGGTGGAACGATATGTGGGACATAGATGATTCCGTAGTTTGATGTTGGGTATACCCACAAGCAAAGGTGGAATATTGTGACCAGTAGGGTTATGTACCGAGATAAAAGTGGGAGCCTAGTGCGTTAGACTGTGTTGGGAGATTATCTAGAAATCAGAAAGGACTTGAGGTGATTTGGGTAATCGATGATCGATTAGCTAGGTCTGCTCATTTTCTTCCGAGCCGTAAGATGAATTTCGTTGGATCTCTTGATGGAATTATATCCATGGAGTATCCTTGAGTATCATATCTGACAGAGATCCGCGTTTTACTTCACGATTCTGGCAGAGTCTTCAGCATGCTATGGGCACCGAGCTTCGTCTCAGTACTGCATTTCACTCGCAGACGGATGGACAGTCGGAGCGTACTATTCAGACTCTGGAGGACTTATTGAGATCTTGCGTCATGGATTTCGGAGGCAGTTGGGAGGATCACGTTCACTTGGTGGAGTTCGCGTATAATAATAGTTATCACTCTTCCATTCAGATGGCTCCCTTTGAGGCTTTGTACGGTCGACCCTGCAGATCTCCAGTATTGTGGGAGGATGTTGGGGAGCGACAGTTATTGGGCCCTCAGAGTATTCAGCACGATGCAGAGTTAGTTCGTATTATCAGACGACGATTGTCAGAGGCTCAAGACAGACAGAAAAGTTATGCGGATCGGAGGCGAAGACCTCTGGAGTTTGTTATAGGAGATTATGTATTTTTGCGAGTATCACCTACAAAAGGAGTTAAGAGATTCGGAATTAAAGGAAAGTTAGCACCACGCTACATTGGACCCTTCGAGATATTGGAGCGAATTGGAGGTGTAGCATACCGGTTGGCTCTACCTCCGACGCTTGCGAGCGTCCATAACGTATTCCATGTGTCTATGCTAAGGAAATACATACCGCATCCGGATCATGTTCTGACGGAGGTGTCGGTTCCATTCCAGCCTAACACGACATATGAGGAGGTTCCTGTGTGGATTCTTGGTCGCAAAGAGCGTCAGTTACAGAACAAAACCATCCGCCTTGTAAAGGTTGGATGGCAGCATCACACTGATGAGGAGGCTATATGGGAGCTGGAGGATATCATCCGAGCTCGATACCCTCACCTGTTCACGTGAGGTATGTAGTAATTCAAGAAATTTCTTACGTTGATTACTGCATATAAGTACAAAAATTTAGGGACCAAATTTTATTAAGTGGGGGAGAATGTAGTATACGAAAAAAAAAATATTAACCCTTTAATTAATTAGGATTAATTGGGTTTAATTAGTGGGCTAATGGGTTAATTTTCTAGCTGGGCTGAAATTGGGATGATATTGGGCTTGGGCTAAATCGGATTGGATTGGATTTGGGTTAAGGGGTTGAACCAGCTGAGCTGAACCCAATCAGATTGGGCTTAGAGTTGGTTGGGTTAATCGGATCACGTAAACAACATTAAAAGTCACCGAACGAACCCAGCGCATTCACGATCCCCATTTCTTCTCCATGACATTTCTCTGCTCCGCGCGGCTTTCGTCACCGACTTCCACTTGTCGGCATCCGGGCTAGCAGTTCGACGACGCCTCACTGGATTGATCTCCGACCGGGTATCAGTGGGGTTCTCGCCTGGGAAAAATCGCATCGATACTCCCAGCGGACAACGACATCGTCATCGCGGCAGCGAGCTGCCATCAGAGTTAAGGATCGAGCATCGTCTTCCTTTTCGAGTAGAGATCTTGTTTTTGGGATTGTGTTTGCTGAGATCTATGGGTTGGCAGTGATCGGGAGTTGGTTTGATTCGGCGAGCAACTGGGATTGGGGGAAATATCGCCGCCGGTGAAGGTTGGACTCGGTAAGTTGGACCTAACCCAGTATATCCATCTGTAGTATCCATTGATTGAGGTGTTGTTATACTGTGATTGTTGGATTTGGTTTGTCTTGAAAATTTGATTGCCGATGAGTATTTGGGTGTGATTCGGGTATTGGTGCTCAGGTAATTCCAGTGATGGTTGATTTGTTTAGATTGTTAGGGATTGTTAGCTGTGATTACGGTAATCGATTGATAGGGTGTAGGTGGTATCCTATGATTGCAAATGTTGTCGATGGGTTGATTTGGAGTTCCTTCGGTTTTGTAGATTTGGATTGTTTGATAAGGGTTGTTGATTGGGTATAGGTGTAGGTTCGGTGGATGGCCTGGTTGGGTGTATGGATAGATTGTGGACTGTGATCAGGAAATGGAATTTGTGCTTGCCGATTGTTCTTTGGATGTCTATGGTGTTTCGGTTATTTTAGTAGATGACTGATATGCTTTGATTTGGAGATTTCAGTGTTTGGATCATATGGGTTGTGCTCGTGAGGAGATGATGATTAGGTTAAGTAAGTGTGGTGTGGTTAGATCTTCACCGTAATTAATTTGAGGATGCTCTGTGAGTTATTAGGAGCTAGGTTATGATGTATAAGCTCAGAAAGTTGTTAATTAGGTTTTCTTGTAGTTGACCTATGTTGTGTATCGGAGTGGTTAAAATGTTTTCAGGAGAGAATACGAATATAAAATGAATTAGTAATTTTTTCGTGTAAGTACCGGTGATTTGTACTTAATCGTAATTTGCTACTATTGTGCAGGTTTGGGATACGAAGCAGGCCCACGGCCGTGAGGATTATTCGAGCCTCGTATCAGGTGGGTAATATCTACCTGGTCCGGTAGTTTTGATCAAATTCTAGTGCATGATCTTGGATTTATGTTTATACCTGTTTACCTTAAATCCACTCTTATTTAATCATATGCTTGTACTGCCTTGACCTTTGAGATATATACTCTGTTACTTCATTGATTATCTAGCACGGATAGGAACTATAAAACCCTATTATGTGTTAGCTGATAGATGTTTGGTAAGTACATGTGGTTAGGGTTATTTTTATGACCTCAGATTGGGTTACTGGGTTGCATCACTAGGTTAGGTGATGAGTCCAAATTATGAGGTCGGTCGTTGTATCGTATACATATCAGTGTGTTAGTTTGACGGATCTATTTATCTGTACATAGGTAAATAGGTTGTGATTACGGATTAGTCATCCTTGCATGGTTGACTAGGTCTCCCCGTGAGTTAGGGAGTGTTGCGAGGATTTGTGTGTGAGCTATGCATCATTACATTTCATGCATGCTGACGACTGGGTCTGCCTTGTGGTTGAGACGGGTCGTTAGTCATCCTACCTCCCCGACCACTCGGGGTAGTAGTTGCAGGGTTGAGGGTAGAGCATTGTTGTGCATGCCGTTCTCGACCACTATGGATGGTGGTAGCTGGAGATGCGCACTTGGCCACTGTGCGGAGTGGTAGTTAGCGCACTCACCCACTATAGACGGTGGTCGTGTGATGTGTAGTTGTCCTGGGTGCGGTGCTCATCTACTCATGGGTAGAGACGGAGCGGCTAGCAGCAGGGACCCCCGTGTGGGTAGCATATAACTCTATGGCGGGCTAGCTACTGTTTCATACTACCTAACTCGGTCACTCGAGAGTGGTGGCGGCTGGAGTCGGGATAGTTGTCATGTCCTGCCACCTAGGCCACACTGGGGTCATGGTAGCGAGTTGGGTGCGCAGGCATGACCATGCATATGCATTGCTGATATATATGTATGCATGTATTTGATATATGTTTTACATATGCCTGTGAGATGCTGCATTTGATTGAGCTATGATTGCTGTATATGGTTGATCATCATGATACATGTCATCTGCATTTTATATACTACTATATGTTGAGCATGATACATGCGTTGATTCAGACTGGTGTATGCATTTGATTATCATCATGTCATTGTGTGGTACGGACCGGGTTGTTATTACAGGTGATCATATACTGTTCATATGTTGGAGTATTGGTCAGGTATGGGATTGACTTGGTACGTTATATGAGTTATGTTATTGTAAACTGCTTGGGATGATCTAGCATATGGTGTGCATGCGTTGGTACATTACTTCATGTTCGATTGATCGCTTAGTATATACATTGAGTATGACTTTACTGTAGTTACTTGTTATTAGATTTGGATATGACTGTATGTCTATTGGACTCATGCTGTATACCTGTAGATCTTCACATGTATACTTATAGATCTCTATATCCTTATATGATGTTTATGCACTCTCTACATATTACCCCTGAGTTTATACTCACCACCCCGGGACCCTGGGCTTCCTGTCGCCCAGATAATAGGTAGAAGATTCCTTGGACGTTCGGAGCTCCGCCAGCTAATCCCATCTCACACCGGACGAACGGATGAAGGTTTATTTACGCTTTGTTGTATTCTTGTGGATTGATGTATTTCATATTGTTGTTTTGGGTTTTAGTTTGTATTGTTTCCGTATTTGCGACATACGGATGTGTTGTATATATTTGGTCTTCGATTTGATTTCTGTTATGATTCTTGTCGTGTCAAGTCACTCCGAAGTGCACAGTTGGTCTTTGTATCTTGTTTATCTGTTTGTATTATTTTCGCTGTGTTTAGTATAATTGGTATGTTGATATCTTTATATCATATTGTTGTTGTGGGCCTACGAGCCTTGTATTAACCCGATATGTTGCCACGTACAGGGTAGATGCCATCCGTTTGCTTTTCGGCACGGCATACTCTCGGGGCGTGACATATATTGTTGTTACTTCATCGTTTATCTATCACGGATATGAACTACAAACCCTATTGTGTGTTAGCTGTTGGATGTTCAGTTAAGTACATGTGGTTAGGGTTATCTTTGTGACCTCAGATTGGGTTACTGTGTTATATCACTAGGGTTAGGTGATGGATTAGATTATGGAGTCGATTGTTATATCATACCCATATTAGTGGTGCATCTATGGTGGATCTAGTTGTCTGTGCATAGATAAGTGTGTGGTTGTCAGTATGTGGCTATGTACTGGAGGTCCTAGCGTGATTGTATATCTGTTATGGATCGTGTATCTGTGTATGGTTATATGGATTATCGATAGTATATCGCTACGGACTAGAGGTCTTAGCGTGATTGATTGTCAGTTGTGTATGACTTTCTGTGTGGTAGAGAGTGCCTTGTGTATTAGTAGTCCTTGCATAGTTGACTTTTGGTTGACCAAGACTCCCCGTGGGATAGGGAGTGTTGCAAGGATACGTATATGGAGATATGCATCATTACATTTGTATGTATGCTGTTGACTGGGGTCTCCCTTGTGGTTGAGATGGGTCGTTAGTCATCTTGCCTCCCCGGCCACTCGGGGTAGTGGTAGCAGGGTTGAGGGCAGAGCATTGGATGTGTTGCGCTCGACTACTATAGACGGTGGTAGCTGGAGATGCGTACCTGGCCAATGTGCAGAGTGGTGTTAGCACTCACCCACTATAGACAATGGTTGTGTGACGTGCAGTTGTCCTGTGTGCGAAGCTCATCTACTCATGGGTAGTGATGGAGCGGCCTGCAGTAGGGACCCCGTGGAGTAGTTAGCTCTTTATGCTTATATGATACTCATTCATACTACCCAACTCGGCTACTCGAGAGTAGTGGTAGCTAGAGTCGGGCTAGTCGTCATGCCGTGCCACCCGGGCTATACTGGGGTCGTGGTTGGATGGGTCTGCAGACATGGCCATGCATATGCATTGCTGATATATATGTATGCATGTATTTGATATATGTTTTACATATGCCTGTGAGATGCTGCATTTGATTGAGCTATGATTGCTGCATATGTTTGTACATCATGATACATTCCATTTGCATATTATATACTGCTATGTGTTGAGCATGATATATGTGTTGGTCTAGACTGTTGTATGCATTTGATTAGCATCATGTCATAGTGTAGTATGGACCGGGTTGTTATTACATATGATTATATACTGTTCGTATGTCTGAGTGTTGGTCAGGTATGAGATTAACATTGTATGTTATATGAGTTATGTTATTGTATACCTATTTAGGATGATATAGCTTATGGTGTTGCAGACCATCAGGTATGTTAGTACATTACTTCATATTCAGTTGATCAGTTTAGTATATGCATTGAGTATGTCTATACTGGTGGCTAGTTATCACAGTTATGACTGTATATCTATTGGACATTTCTGTATACCTGTAGATTATCACATGTATACTTGTAGATCTTTATATCCCTATATGTTGTTCATGCACTTTCTATATATTACCCCTGAGTTTATACTCACCACCCCGGACCCTGGGTTTTCTGTCGCCCAGGTAACAGGTAGAAGACTCCTTGGATGTTCGGAGCTCCGCCAGCTGATCCCATCTCACACCAAATGGTTGGATAGTATTTCCATATCGATGTTGTATTCTTATGGATTGATGTTTTTGGGATTTCTCCTGCATCATTTCCGTATTTATGGTATACGGATGTGTTGTATGTATTTGGCCTTCGATGTGGTTTCTATTATGATTCTTGTTGTGTCAAGTCACTCAGGAGTGTATAGTTGAGTCGTTTGTATCTTTATTATTTGTCAGTATCTTCCGCTGTATTTTATTGATTTATATCCATGTATATGTCATGTGATTGTGGCCGAAAGGCTTTATGTATATCAAGGAATTGTATCACGTACAGGGGAGATACTGTTCGATTATTTTCGGCTCAACATACTCTCGGGGCATGACAGAAGAGCTTGGTGCATCCAAGGGACGAGAAGTAGGGAGGAAGACTGCATAAGGTAAGTTGTGAGACGAGTTGAGTTAACTATATTTTGGAAGACCATAGAAACTTAATTTAGGCAGACTCAGTCGTAGTTGCCTTGAGTTAGAGTTTCAGACGAGAAGAATTGGGTTCTAGGCGATTGAAACTCCAAACGACCATATGCAATTGAACCCCTTATGCATATAATATTATCTATGTTTAACAGGTTTGCGATCTAAGGTATTTGCATATGCAAGCTACTGAAAGGATTCTATACAACTAGAAGCATGCACAGATTAGAGATCAGAGCAAGCAGATTGTGATTCGAGAAGATCACTAGTCCAAGCGCCTATAATCATACCACATCAGCAAAAGATAGACATATTCATGGATAAAAGTAGATGCCATGTCAACCATATTTAGGTGCTCAAAAGGCTTTCAATGCCCGAAACAGTGTCATGTCAACTTAATAGTTATATCAAGGAGACACTTTAAAAGAACCCCTAAAATTGGAAGTCTAAACACAATACACTTGAATTATATTTGTAATATTATTTTTATTTGTTTTAAAGTCATCTCCTTGTATCTAATTGATTTAAAAGAGGTTTCCCTATTGGTGCAAGGGCAACAGATAATTTCCTCTTGTTTTGATAATGGCAAAGGTTCAAAGTTAAGTTAAGTTAAGTTGTGCTTGTATATGTCGTGTTAAGTGTGCAGGACTTGAATAGTTTTAGCAAAGATCGAAGATACCCAGAGAGTCTCGGTGGATTAGCGGAGTCTGGACATCGGAGAAAGCCGAGGTGGTCTTAGGATCGAGAGCTAAGCAAGCAAATCCAAATGGGAAGAGGTAAGCAAGGTAAGAATCTTGTGTGTGGAATGGTAAGGTCACGTCCTTGATATGAGGACAACCTTAGGCATCGGTCTGACTAAGGATTCTGAGGGAATGCAAAAGTCAAGATCGGATAGTTGAAGACTATTATTACTACTCTATGTACTCTATTGCATTATTGTTCTAACTCTGTGATACAGGAAATTAGCTTGTGTCGATTAACCAGAACAATCTAGATGACCGAATGGACTCCAGTCAACTGGAAGGAAAGCCAGTCGACTAGACCAGGTCTAATTTACTGGGATAAGAGAAAATTATATCAACACTCGAAGCAGGATCAAGGTTGAGCCAGATAAAGCCACGTCTGCTCCCAGGCGATTGGACCAGGTCCAGGCGCCTGGAACCCGATAAATTTTGTTCGTATCAGATTAGATCTGGATGAAGCTGGAGTCACTTGGATCGGGTTCAGGCGACTAGAAAAGTCTATAAAGTGGTTTCAGATAGAAACCCTAGATATATATTTTTTCAAGTGCTTGTGCTGTCAACTACTGTGTTCATCGATCATTCTTTATGCTACAGATCAACTACTCTGACTACACACCTTAGTTACTTCATCTTGTGTTGGTATTGCTAAAGCTTAGTTTTATTATTTCCATTTGTACTTAAACTCTATAAGGAGCTGTAAGGTTGTTACCACCCTCTTAATATTTTGTAAAAGTGAGTCTCTTACCTCCAATGAGGAAGAGATATTTAGTGATTATCCATCGATAGCGATCTCGGATCATTGAGCTTTGGATTAGCAGTCTTTCGACTGTGAACCAAGTAAAATTACTTTGTCCTTGGTTTATGTCTTTTATATTTTCTACTGCATTTTATTTTGTGATTACGTGTTTTATCGAATGAAGAAAAAGAAAAGTTTCACGCTATTCACCCCCCCTCTAGCATGTTTTCGATCCAATAATTGGTATCATAGTGGGGTCGCTCAAATTCAGTGCAACCACCGGTTGAGAAATTTTTATTTTCCTTTTCTTTTCATTTGTTTATTTTTTTTCTGCACTACTAATCCAAGACCAAGTCTTGGCATATTTTTTTTCTTGATTTTATATTACTTGTGAGGTTATCTAAATGACCCATCAAGAAGGCTATAACACCATCCGACCTTCGTTCTTATGTGGAGATGACTTCCGTTATTAGAAAGGTTGGATGGAGTGCTTCTTGAAGATGCAAGTCGACATGTGGATTGTCATCCAAATGGGTTTCGACTTATCAACCAATGATCATGGAGAGATCCTGGAATGTGACAAATGGACAAACGCGATGAAATGCCAAATCGAAGCAGATGCAAAAGCCACCTAGATTCTATAGTGTGGCTTATCCAAAGAGGAACTCAACTGCATCGACCCATTTATTAGTGCCAAAAACCTTTGGGGCAAGCTCACGAAACTCCATGAAGAAATCTCAGACACTAAGGTATGTAAGAGGGATCTTTTACTCAATAAATTATTTAATTTAAAAATGTAGGACAATGAGATGGCAAGCCAACTCCATGCTCAGATCCAAGACCTCTTGAACAATTTTCACTCCATCGGGCAAAAGGTAGAAAATCGAGATATCATAAGGTATACTCTAAAAGCCTTCTCAAAGACCATTTTGTGGGCATCCATGTTTAATGATTGCAAGTTATCCAAGGACTTATCCAAAATTAGGATAGATGAATTGTTTTCCGAATTCGAATTACATGAGCAGTCTAATTTGGCCTTGGTCGAGAAAAGTATTATCTTGTTTGCAGGTTAAAAGAAGGGAAAAGGCAAGCCTCCTACCAAATATGATGAATCCGAATCGAAGTTAGACAAAGAAATGGAAACGAAACTTGTCAACCTAGTTCGGAAATTGATCAAGAGAAGAAGGTGAACAACTAAGTCAACTAAAGAGAAGAAGTCCGACTCGAGTCAAAATGCGAAATCCAAACAAGACTATAATGCTATGAGTATAACAAGAAGGGGCATTTCATATCCAATTGCCCGAATCTAAAGACCAAGCAAAGACAATCCAAGAAGGTACTCAAAGCTATGTGGGAAGAGTCATCGGACGAAGAAGAACAAGATCAAGTCATTAATCTAGTTCTCATGGCAAGACCATCCAAGTCCGAATCCGAACCCAACCATAATTCTGTGCTCGAATTGGAACCTGAATCAAATTTCGAGTCCGAGTCAAGCCACGAATCCATATTCAGTTCAGAAGGTTCAATTAAGGTATGTCACTCTTTAATTAAAAATTTATATGTCACAATAAAATATTTAAATAAAAAACTAGCTAAGTCCGAATCCAAGGTCGAGTCTTTACTTAAGGAAATTAAAATCCTTAAGAAAAAGGCTAGCCTAACCTCTTCAACTAGTCATGTTCAAGAGGGAAACTCAACTCGAGTCAAAAAACTTGAGGAAGAGAATTCTCTATTGAAAGGACATGTTCAAGGACTTAGGAAAATGTTGGAAAGGTTCACATTAGGCTCCAAGAGTGTTGACCTAATACTTGGATCTCAAAGAGTTGTGTACAACAAGATCCGACTTAGATTTAAAGCTAAGTTAAATAATAGATCATTTCTTTTGCTTGTAAACCGTAATCGTAAAAGAACCCAAGCATGGGTCCCTAAGTCAAGTCTAAAAATACAATTAGGTTCAACCGAGTATTGGGTTCCCAAGGATCAAATCTTCTTTGTGGATAGACTATACCAAAGCAATGATCTAGGGTGAATCAATACTAAATGTGTATGCATAATTATATGAAACATTTGATTGATTTAGTTTTTAGTTTATTTTACATGCTTAGTTTAACTTAATGTAGAATGGATAGATAGGAAATGATTAATTAATCTTGATAATATAGTATCAGGATGTGGTGAGATGATGTGCATTAGGGAAACTAAGTCAAGTGTATTCAGGTTGGATAAGGAGTATCTGGCTTGGTGCACTTAGCTAAGTGGAACTGACTGAAGCTACCTCATCACATCCTAAACTAGTTAGACTAGGGCTTGACTCTAAGTAAGTTAAGTGTATAATTTTCTAAGCTGGCATTGTCTAAAGAAGTGGTCATCGTTTAGATTAAAAAAGGCCTCTGTGCCTTGCCACGACCTAGAAGCTATCTTTCGAAATGTACACTTAGGTAACTAAAGGTTAAACCTAAATCTAACCCAAGGTTAATTAATTTTCAAAACATTAAAATTAACTAAGTAAAATTGATGGTCATCTCACAAATAAATATAGGAATAACTTTATTGATCACATAGAAAGGGTGAGATGATTCATAGGGCAAAGTTGGCTCTCATGTTTTTACGGGCACTTAGAAGCTATCTAGGCGCCTCAATAAGTTCCTGTGCTAAGTAGGTAACCAGGCTAGGTCCAGTGGCCTGAGTGTCGTGCATTTATTAATGGTAGTAAAAATTATATCTCCACCTTCAGACGATTAAAGATCTGACATGGTCAAATTGATGGAACGTATTAGGTGCCCGAAACCTTTCCAGGCACCTGGAACACCTCTATAAGAATGGGACCAGATAGATCCCTCCAGGAACTTGTTCCTATTCCAAAACCTTTCAAAAAATTTTCCTTCAAACCGTAAGTAATCCGATCTTGCCACAATGCCTAGATAATAGTTTAACCTTAACTTGTAAATTTTTTTTTTTAATATGTGTTTTTATTTAAATATTATAGGACTAAGAGATGACATACTGAGGCTGGCCCCTTTAGTATTCTTGGTTCTGATAGTCGATTTCCTACTAAAGAACTTAGACTTTGGTTTTCATCTATTACTTTCATACCCATGGCTACTAGATACCTTAGTTGATCATTCTTTGTTAGGACATGTCTACCTACTATAGAGGTTATTGACCACTACAGTTTAGGTAACCTAGTTTATTATACTAGCTCAATTAACATCGGGTTATGTGTTGAGTTGCACAATAACTTGGATAAATTAGATGTTCTTGTTGGTACAATCGGCTCAGGTCATAATTGACCAGACTCGAGTTTAACTTGAGTAGTATTTTGATGTTCGACAAAACGATTAACAATGTGATTGTCATGGGAAGCCCAAGAATGCTCTTGGCATTTGAGAAGTCCAAGTCATGTGTACTTGGTAGAGAAAGTCCAAGTCATGAGTACTTGACAATTGGAAAGTCCGAGTCATGGGTACTTGGCAATTGGAAAGTCCAAGCATGGGTCTTGGCATGGAAAGTCCAAGCATGGGTCTTGGCAATGGTAAAGTTCAAGTCATGGGTACTTGGCAAGGAAAGTCCAAAGGTATAATCTTGGCGGCATAAATCCATGCTGTAGTCTTGGCAGCATAAAGTCCAAGTGAACTTTGGCGGTGAAAGTCCAAGTATGGATACTTGACATTTGGGAAGTCCAAGGGTGTGAAATTGGCAGTGTAAAGTCCAAGTTGTAGTCTTAGGGGCATAAGTCCAATGTTTGGTAGCGTAAAGGTCAAGTGTTTGTCTTGGCAGCATAAGTCCAAATGTACCTTGGCAAAGTAGACCCGGTTAGCATGACAAAAATCGATGGAAGCACCTGAAGGCTAGCGTATGGATGAACAAGTCATGGATGACTTGGAGGGATCCGATAGGCGTGAGGCTGTTGGAGATGGATAGAAGGCTTAGGTCTAGGCTAAGGGTGGTCTATCAAATATGAGGGGATCATACTTGGGTTAAACCGTTGGTGCAATAGACCCAAGTCACGATTGACCAGACTCGAGTTTGACTCGAGTAGTGTTTTGATGTTTGACATTGATGTCTGACAATGTGTTGGGGAGATTGTTGGTGCAATCGACCCATGTCATGATTTTGATGTTTGATGATGGTTTGACCATTGTCATGGGAGAAGTCCAAGTCTTGTGTACTTGGCATGGAAAGTCCAACATGGGTTGGCAAGGAAAGTCCAAGCATGGGTCTTGGCAAGGGAAAGTCCAAGCTTGAGTCTTGACATTTGGAAAGTCCAACATTAAGTTGTCATGGAAAGTCCAAGGGTGTAGTCTTGGCCACGTAAGTACAAGGGTGTAGTTTTGGCGGCGAAAGTCTAAGTCATGAGTACTTGGCAATTGAGAAGTCCAAGGGGTGATATTGGCGGCGTAAAGTCCAAGGGTGGAGTCTTGGTAGCATAAGTCCAATGGTTGGCGACGTAAAGTCGAAGCGGAGTCTTGGCAGCGTAAGTCCAATGTGCCTTGGCGGTGTAGACCATATTAGCATGATAATAGATGATGGAAGCACCTGAAGGCTAGTGTATGGATGAACAAGTCATGGATGACTTAGAGGGATCCGATAGGCGTGAGGCTGACGGAGGTGGCTAGAAGGCTTAGGTCTAGGCTATGGGTGGTCTGTCAAGTATAAGGGCATCATACTTGGCATTAAATCTCATGGTTGAGGTTTGTTAGTCGACTGGTCAAGTGTTTTGACACTTGACAGCCGAGTCGACACTCAACAGTCGACTGGGATTATGACCAGTTGATTGTTGTGAGTCGATTGTGATTCGACTGCGGGAAAATGGCCTAGCAGTCAACTGCTAGCATTGGGCAGTCGACTGATGGCCTGATCAGTCGACGGCCATGGATGGTAGTCAACTAATGGTTCGGTCGCAAGCACAGAACGCTCCGTAGTCGACTGAGCAGTCGGCTACGGGCGTTGGCAGTCAACTGCCAATGTTGGCAATCGACTGATGAGAGTTCTGTTGGAACTTTTCTAACATGGATCGAGTCGTTGTCTCACAACAATAGTGTTGGCAGTCGACTGGGGCATTATGGCAGTCAATTGCCAGGCGCGAAAACAACCTGAGTGCAGGTTATAAAGGCAGATTGAAGGGGAGGTTTTTGCAGCGATTTCTTGGACGTTTTGAGGTGATTTGCTGGTGCAAATTAGGGTCTTCAAGCATGGTTCAAGCAATCAACAAGCAAGCATTCAAAAGAGCATTTGTAAAGTTTTCTTTACATAGATTGTTGTATTCATTTTGTATTTGCTTGTTTACTTCTTGTATTACTTTTGTAATCTTTGTACGAGGTTTCTCTGCCTCCGAATTGTGACCGAGAAGGAGTTTATTGGATTAGTGGTGTGTGTTTGCATCACTAGGGTTCTTACGAGCCCAACCCGTGGAGTAGGAACCTTGAGGTTCCGAACCATGTTATATCATCGTGTTGTGATTGTGCTTGTTCTCTTATTGTATTTATTTCATTATTATATATTCCGCTGCATATAACAACATTGTATAGCAAGCACAATCAAATTCCATCATTCGACGACAAAATGCTATTCACCCCCTCTAGCGGGCGCACATGTCCTAACAAGTGGTATCAGATCTTAGAGCTCTTCTACGAACTAACACTCGGGAGCAAAACAGCTAGAGGAAGAAGATGGAATTCGAAGAAAACTAGGATGAGATATCAACACGCCAGTCCCGTATATGCTTTATGGACGAGAAGACTTTAATTCATGGAAGGGAAGAATTGAAGACTTCATCATGATGAGGGACCTTGAAGAATGGTCTATCTTGATGGAAGGGTTCAATTATCCAAGAGGGCCAAAGGGAGGTTTCCTCAAGATGAAAAGATGGACCGAGGAACAACTCCAAAGGTTTGAGAAAAATAAGAAGGTAATGAAATTTTTGATTGATTTAATACCTAACAATATTTTGTCTAGTTTAGTGGACTACATGGATGCCAAGGAGCTATGGAGCAAAGTGGCAAGATTCCATGAGAACCCACATTCGGCTCAAGAAGAGGAGGAGGCCGAAGAAGAAAGCTCTTCCTCACAAGAAAGTGAGGATTCGAAAGTTGATAGGGAATCAACATCCGGATCGGAATCAATGGAAGAGGTAGAAGTAGAAGAAGTCTCCACCTTTATGATTGAGGGGGAGGAGATTAGATCATCTACACCGGAGAAACCTCAAGAAGAACCATCTACCTCTGGTCGAGAGGAAGAGGAAGCTTGGGACTCCCCTACCATGGAAGGTAATTCAAGCAATTGAATTAATATTAAAAATTATATCATATGCTTTGAGTGTAGGGAAGTAGAAAATTACAAGAGTAAATGTCCTAAAAGAGTCAAGAAAAGTCAACCAGTGCCAAGAGTTCAAAAAAGACCAATGAAGTCGGGGTCCCCACTAAGAAAAGCAATGAGCACATGGTGTACTTCAAATGCAACCAAAAGGGGCATTATATGAGTCAATGCCCTAGGAGGAGGAAGAAGACTCAAGAGAGAGCATCACATGTAGGAGGAGCCTCTAAGGTAAACCCTAAGGTATATTTATATAATGCTCATTCTTTAAGTTATAGGCAAAAGCATGCTAGAAGTAATCTTGCAATTATTCATGAAAGACATGTTGGGTTTCCGGCACCGCGGCGAGTGTGTGTTCGAACATGTTTCGTAAACATGTACACAACGGAAGAATTAAAAAGTAATAAATCTAATTTATTACAACACACACATCACATGCATGAATAGTACAACATGTGTAGACATAATCGTAGTTTCAAATTTTACAATAAAAGAAAATTATGCTAGTTATACTTGACGTATCACGTGCAGCGGGAATGACATCAACTGGAGCAACTCTCGCTAGAATTGTCTCTATCCGTATCCACGTCGAGTACCGTCAGGATAGCTTCGCCAAACTACGAGCCTCATCTTCGTAGGAGTCACTAGCCTCGTGTCTAAGACGATGTGATCGAGAGAAGATCGCAATCCGAATCAAAATTCGGATTCGAAAATGAGTCCCCAAAACTCACTTCGCCAGAGAGGTATTCATCAACCGATTGACGAATCCTTGGTCCTCCACCTATGAGGATTATCGGAGATCCAATCCCCGGTAATAAAGTCACTGTCGGAGCTCCAAACACCGTCCAAATGACGCTCTGACAAGAAGGAAACAAGCTGTCCAAAAACTGGACAGCATGGTGGAGGACTTAGCGCCGGCCAAAGAGAGAGGGTCGGCTGGTCCTTGGTCACCGGAGCCAAGGAGGGTTGCTGGAGGATGGTTGGCAGCAGTTGGAGGCTGACGGCAGCAGGTGGCGGCGTCCAGCAAGGAGGGCGGCAACAAGGTTGGGCAGCAACCTTGTTGGGCGGCAAGGAGAGGAGAAGGGCTTGGGTGGCTAGGGTTTCCAACACACAAATTATATACGAAAAAACCTTAAGCCATGTTTTATAGAGAACACATTCTCATAACAGTTATTGGTTCATAACCAAAACCCGTTAACCCGCTCCAATAACTTAAGTTAAAATAAACTGAACCGAGTTGGTCTATTTTAAGCTAAAATGAACCGAACCAACTTTGGTTCATTCGTTTAAAACAAACCAAATCCCTTTGGTTTATTCTCCACCATTGGATTAGAACCAAATCAATTTGGTTCATCCATCATATCTTCATAAGACTCGACCCATCCATGCTTCCATTGCGACTGAAACAATTTCATGCTCGCTCCTTTGTTTGGTCCAACCAAACCTAGTTTCTCTCGATATGAGAATCTTATTCTCAAGCTCGTTTTAAATCCTTCGGATTACGCTCGTTGTGCGTGTGACCAAATAGGTTCTTGGTTTATGTTGGCCATCTATAATTAACCATAATTATAGAATGATCATGAGTGACACCTAGTAGTACATCATGATCCCCAATTAATCGAAAAATCAACAGTTGATCCAAAACCATTTCTGAAACCCTTCAGCAGCTACAATGAATCGTGCCCTGTTCCATTCACTCATCTTATACCTACTTGGTTCAGGACATGGTCTATAGTGTCAGTCCTCACTATGCTGACTACGTCACACCTAGCCCAAGTATCATTTCCTCGTCTTACGGATTCTAGTTACTGCACATGTATCCAAGAGTACCTTACTCTAAACATGTAATGCTTTGGCCAAAGACTTTAGTAACAATCCGATGAGAGGCCATGGGTATACATCTCCTTGCAAGGAGTGGTGAATCCTTTATAGGCTATTCAAACATCTTCGGCTACTTCGACTTATACCCAATCATCCCAGGTCCACATCTCCTCAGAGATGCTTGCTTAAGATGTCAAAGCATAAGTCTTCCCGACCAAGATGACTTGAATATCGCAAGTCAAAGGAACATTGCACTTAAGCTGCAGTAAGAACTTCATTGACATATCTATATATGCAGAGAACCATATGAAGTCTTACAGCTGGTCACTCCAATGAACTAGTTACTGTAACTAGCATTCACGATTAACTCTGGACATCACAATGTCTTCAGTCAGTGAGAATTAACAGCTTGGATACACCAAATAGTATACCTCGTGCTAGTCTCGACAGAATTGATGGTGTCCAAATCCAACAATTCATCAACTAGGGATAATTCCAATACATAATAATTACACATGTAGAGATACTCACTAGTTATGATTCAATCACAAATTCTCTCATGCTGTGAATCGTATTGTGGACATTCAGTAAATGAGTTTAAGATCTAATCAAATATATGAAAAAATGTATACTCAAATAGTGAATCTTCATTTATCATAAAAATGGTTTAAACATAAGGCGATTGCCTTGGACACCTCTCATATATAACTAACAAACTCCCACTTGGCCTAATGCCAATCGCCATGGTATCCAATACCATAAGCTCTAACATGACCCTCAAACTTACTTTGAAGTAAGGCCTTAGTTAAATGATCCGCTAAGTTCTTTTTAGTGGGAATCTTCTCGATTTGAATTTCTTTCCTACCGATAATCTCTCTGATCAGATGATAGTGCCGAAGCACATGTTTGGATCATTGATGAGACCTTATCAAGTTCAAAGATGAACATCTCAATCCAAACTGCTTCCTTTGCTACTTCCAAAGCTGCAATGTATTCTGCCTCAGTGGCAGAATCTGCTATATTGTCTTGCTTGGAACCTTTCCAACTTATTGCACCTCTATTTAAGACAAATGCGTACCCAGACTGAGACCTGGAATCATCCTTGTCTGTCTGGAAGCTGGCATTCGTATACCCACGTATTACCTTATAACCTTCTCCATATATTAGGAACACATTCTTAGTTCTTTTTAAGTACTTAAGGATTGTCTTAATAGCCACCCAATGATCCATTCCTGGATCAGACTAGTATCTGCTCATGACACTCAGAGCATATGATACATCGGACCTCGTACATAACATAACATACATGATAGATCCTATTGCAGATGCATAAGGAATCTTATTCATGCAAATCCTTGTCTTCTGTGCGTGGATACATAGACTTCGAAAGGTGTATCCCATGCCTGATGGGTAGAAAACCTTTCTTGGATTCCGATATACTAAACCTCTTTAGCACTCGGTCTATATATGTAGATTGAGAAAGACTAAGCAACTGATTCGATCTATCCCTATAGATCTTAATCCCGAGAATATAGGTTGCTTCTCCCAGGTCTTTCATGGAGAATGTCTTAGACAACCAAATTTTAACTGACTGTAAAACAGAAACATCGTTTCCTATAAGTAATATGTCATCGACATACAATACTAGGAACACGAATGCACTCCCACTAACCTTCATGTATACACAGGGTTCGTCTGGATTTTGTGAGAAATCAAACCTTTTGATTGTCTCATCAAAATGGATATTCCAACTCCTGGATGCTTGCTTCAGTTCATAAATGGACCGTCGAAGTTTGCATACCTTGGTTTTATCAACCGATGTGAAACCCTCAGGCTGTATCATATACACGTCCTCGAGTAGGTTTCCGTTAAGGAAAGCCGTTTTCATATCCATCTGCCATATCTCATAATCATAATGAGCCGCTATGGCTAGGATCATCCGAATGGATTTAAGCATAGCTACCGGTGAATAGGTCTCATCATAATCAACACCTTGTTTTTGACGATTGCCTTTCGCCACTAATCTAGCCTTAAAGGTAATCACATTACCATCCATGTCGATTTTCTTCTTGAAAACCCACTTGCACCCTATAGGCTTAATGCCTTCAGGTGGGTCCACCAAGTTCCAAACTTGATTTTCATACATGGAATCCATTTCCGACTTCATGGCTTCAAGCCATTTGTCCCTTTCTAAACTTTTCAGAACTTCTTCATAATTGGTAGGCTCCTCATTGTCAATGAGTAACATGTCATTCGATTCACTTATGAGAAATTCATATCTCTCGGGAATGTTGCGTGTCCTACCAGATCTACGAAGATGTGGTGTCACAATAGGTTCAACCGATGTCTCATCACTATGAGTTATCAGTTGAGGTGCTTGACTAGGTATCTCATCAATGTCTATTGGAGTCTCTTGAACCTCCTCAAGTTCAACAACGCTCCCACTATTTTCTTGCAAGAGAAAATCTTTCTCTAGAAACACAAAATGCCTTGAAACAAACACCTTTTGTTCCACAGGATGATAGAATTGGTAACCCCTTGTTTCCTTAGGGTATCCAATAAATAGACATTTATCAGACTTAGCATCCAGTTTGTCTGATACAATCCGCTTCACATAAGCAGGACAACCCCATATCTTCAAGTAAGATAAATGAGGTTTCTTACTATTCCATATCTCATATGGAGTAGTAGAGACTACCTTGGTCGGGACTCTGTTTAACAAGTAAACAATAGTCTGAAGTGCATAGCCCCAAAAGGACTTGGGAAGATTTGCATGATTCATCATCGACCTAACCAAGTCCAACAAGGTTCGGTTTCACCTCTCAGATACACCATTATGCTGTGGTGTATATGGAGGAGTCCATTGAGACAATATGCCATTGTCTCTTAGATAATCCAGAAACTTTTGACTCAAATATTCACTACCTCGATTCGATAGAAGTATTTTAATACTCTTGCAAAATTATTTCTCTACTTCATTTCTGAATTCTTTGAAGCCTTTAAAGGCTTCAAACTTGTGTTTCATCAAGAACACATACCCAAACCGTGAGTGATCATTGGTGAAGGTAATGAAGTAGCTATAGCCTTCTAGAGCTTGAGTTGACATAGGTCTGCATACATCAGTATGTATTAGACCAAGCAACTCTCCCACCGGTTCACCTTTTCCCGTAAAAGGTAACTTAGTCATTTTGCCTTTTAAGCATGATTCGCATGCATCATATGAATCTAATTCAAACAATTCCAGAATTCCATATTGGTGTAATTCGGATATGCATTTCTTGCTTATATGGCCAAGACGACAATGCCACATGTAGGAGGCTAATTGATTATCTTTTCGAGCATGCTTGTTGCTCGCTTCAATATTGAAAATGTCACTGGATACGTCCAACGTATAAATACCATTACTTAAAGTTCCAGTCCCATAAAGAATGCCATTCAAAGTTATGTAACAACAATTGTTACTAAAAGTTAAATGGTACCCATTTCTATTCAAAAAAGAAATATAAATGATGTTCTTTATCAACGAAGGAACATAAAAGCAATTGTCCAGTTCTAAGACAAGTCCTGTAGGGAGTTTCAACAAATACGTTTCGATGGCGAGTGCAGCAACCTTTGCTCCATTCCCAACACGTAAATTTGACTCTCCCTTGACGAGTCTTCTTCTATTTCTTAGCCCATGTATGTCATTACATATATGTGAGCCACACCTAGTATCCAATACCCAAGTGTCTGAGAAAATAGAATGGCAATCAATAACGAAGATATCTGAAGAAGATGGGGCATCTGATGTCTTATTCTTCTTCACGGACTCAAGATAAATCTTGCAGTTTCTTCGCCAATGGCCCTCCTTGCCATAATGATGGAAAGTGCCCTTTTGAGCTGGTTCTGCCTTTTTAGCCTTTTTTTTCTTCCCCTTCTGTTGTTCCTGTTGGGGATCGATTGGCCGGCTAGAGGGGGGTGAATAGCCCTCTTACTTTGGATGTTGGAATTCTCTCGTTCGTTTGCTCGTCTACACAATCGTTAGCGCAAGCGGAAGCATAAACAATAAAAACAAAGCGATAAACGAAAATACAAATGCTAACAAAGGATGTAACGTGGTTCACGGCTACGCCGCTAGTCCACGGTCCCCGATTCGTCCTCGGTGAATCACTCCGCTAAACCAATCCACTAAATGGTCTCTCCTTTGCACCAAGCTAGGTGGAGGTAACCTTTACAATCAAGATCACTCTTCTTACAAATAGAATGGAGTAAAAGCAAGTAAGAAGAGTTTAGAACTTGTGGAGCACTTGGAAGATCACTTAGAGCATAAGCATTAGCCTCCACAAGCTCCACACCCTCTCTTTTTATAGAGAGGGCTGATTTCTTCCCGTTGGCCACCACCAGTCGACTGCTGCCCTTGGCAGTCGATTGCCGCCACTCCAACGGCCTCCGAACACGTCGGATCCCGACCGTTGTAGTCCAACAGAACACTTGGCGCCGATCGATGGACCTCATCCCGATCGGCCGCCTCGTAGTCGATTGCCCGATCGGCTCGAACGGTTATGTGGCTAAAACCTATTGACTACCGATCACGCCGCCTTCGACCGATCGATTCGATCATCGGCTATAATCCGGTCGGGCCGATACCGCCGAACTACATTCGATTATTAGTCGACCGCCATGACATGGCAATGACCGTGTCGGGAAAACCCATCCGACACTTGGCCAAATGGCCAAGTTTCACCTAAGAGCTACCCCTCCCCGGGTTACAATCGCTCACTCTCATCTCTCGTAGTCCCTCGCCTTCGAAGTTCTCTTCGTTCTCGGCCACGTCCCTCGGCAGCATCAGGCACACGGCTCTGCAATGCTCCTTCGCGTCTCTTGCCTCGAAGTCTACTTCCTCCGACTTCACTCCAAGCTTCTCGTCCGGCGGTCCCTCGGATGCTCCAAGCGCATGGCTTCCGCAAAGCTATCCTTCACCGACTCAAGGCACGAGTCATGAGATGTGAAACTCGCCACGGCTCCATGTGCGAATTACTAAGTCCTGCACGACTTCAACGCACATATCAAATCAACATAACACACTAACTTAAACCCTTTGCCACACCATCAAAACCATATTACGGCAAGAGATTGCCCTAACAATCTCCCCCTTTTTGATGTGTGGCAATCCGTTTAAGTTAGGTAAAAACATTTGATATAAATTTTAAAGGAAAGAAAGCATGTAAACATAAACATGATATAGCAACATGCAACTCCCCCTTAATCCATGAAACTCCCCCTTAATTTCTCCCCCTATCATTATTAACTTAAACATAATCATTTCTCCCCCTTTGACACCATCAAAAAGATTATCACTAAGTTAAAAGCACATGACATCAAGTCTAATAGAAAGAAAATACCACAAGTTGATTTAAAATCGGAATTCAGCCTTTACTGGTCTGATATTCAGGTCATCAGTCGACTGGTTCAGACTACCAGTCGACTGGCACGCTGTTTTCGGGATTTCTGATTTCTGGGGTGAATTTCAGAAATGCATTAAAAATTCCAGAAAATTTGAAAAATCATGAAATTTGGGGAACACATTTCTTTTAAGTATATCTATCAGTGAAAAATAGGTTTTCATGAAAAATCATTATATTTCCATGTATTTGCCAAAAATCCATAAGCTTTAAAAACTACTAGGTTTTTGATCATAAGAGTATCCATTTTAACACCTAGTCTTGCTTTGAATTGTTTCAAAACATGAATACTTAGATTTTAGATTAAGAAATTGTTTTGAAAACATATGAAATATCCAACCATGATCTTTGGGCAATATGTCTATGAATTAAACATAAGCCTTCCCCATGATTGGTCTATTATTGCTATTTTGATACTTTAAATGACCATCTAAATGCCATAGGCATTAGTGGACATTTGTATCATCCTAACATCTCACTCATGCTAAGTTTGCAATCAAGTTAGCCTATAGTGAGTGTGAGATGCATCCTAGGGGGTATTTGGATATACTTAACCCTTGTATTCATGCAATTCTATCATGGTTAAGTATCAACCCAACAACCTATATGATCATAATGACATATATGAATGAATTCTACATTATGATCATGAAACTCATGTATTCATCAAATAATAGTCATGCATTAGGTATTATATGATGATAATAAACAAAGTATCACCTAAAGCATGATTCAACCCTATTTCCCATGATTATGTGCCAAATATCAATAGCATAAATCATGATTGCTAACATACATAGCAATTACATTAATCATCATGATTTAAGCATTATTATCTATTTATGGGCACGTTATCATCACCCAACACTATTTAAAAATGTTGTCCCGCCATCCTAAGTCAACCAAAATATGATATAGGTCAATTGCATATGGTTGACTACCCTAGAGTTATCCTAACCCTTAAGGATGGATTTTGGAACCCAAAATAAGTTCTTTCCTATTGGGTTCACTAAGTATTCCTTGGGGATCCATTTCCTAGCTATTACTTTCTTCTTATCTTGTCCCCTAGCTATTAGGCATTTGTAGGCCTTTTCATTTTTCTTTTCCTTGTAGCCTAGGCCCTTTTTGTTGAAGCTAGCTCTTTGGCTCCCTAAGATCATGTTCAATGTGTTGGAGCCAATTGTGAATTTTTCTAGGGCTTTTGTTAAATAATCTACCTTTTCCCTTAAAGCCCTATTTTCATTTATACATGCATCACTAACATCTAATGGCACATAAAGGTCATGTGAGCATGCATCATTTAAGCTAGAAGAAATATTATCATTTAAGCATGCATTTTCTAGCTTATTTTCCAATGCCTTAATTTGATTAAGCATGCTTTTATTTTTCTTTTTCATTCCAAATAAGTCCTTAGTTAAACTAGAAATTATGGAAACTATTTTCTTAGGAGAGGCTTTCGTTACCATAGTTTCCATGTCCTCTTCTTCTTCGGATGATGAGGATGTAGAAGCTCCCCCTTCATTTGAGCTCTCCCCACTTGAGCTTGATCCTTCATTTTCGGATGAAGAGCAATCCAAGTCATCAAAGGCCATCAAGGCCAAATTGGTGACAAAGGCATTCTCCTCATCCGATGATGATGAGGAGGATGAGGATGGGTCATCCCAAGTCCTTGCCTTTAGAGCTTTGGTCTTCCCCTTTTCTTTTGTCTTCTTCTCCTCTTCCTTCTTTTTCTTGCTCCCCTTTTTCTTCTTCTTTTCTTCTTTCTTTTTCCTCTCTTCCTTGCTCTTGTTTAGGAGAGGACAATTGTCCCTTATGTGCCCCTCTCCTTGGCAATTGTAGCATATGACCTTCCCCCTTGGTCTTCTATTCCTATCATGAGATTTATCAAATCTAAAATTCTTAAATGCACGTCTTACCTTCCTTACCATATAGGCTTCTTCGGTGCTATCCATGGAGGAGGAGGAAGACGCTTCGTCATCGGAGGAGGAGGAGATCTCTATCTTCTTCTTTCCCTTATTTGCCAACAATGCTACTCCCCTTGAAGGTTGTATTTTTGGCTCTTCTTGTATTCCTTCAAGCCTAGATTCATGTAATTCCATAGTGGAGAAAAATTCATCTAGAGTACTTACCTCTAGATTCTTTGAAATGTAAAATGAGTCCACCATTGAACTCCACTTGGATGATCGGGGGAAAGCATCTATGGCCTTCATTATCATATCGCGATTGGAGAGCCTTTCTCCTACACTTGTTAGTCCATTTAAAATTTCTTTGAATCTAGAATGCAAAGAAGTTACCTTTTCTCCCTTTTCTAATTTAATGTTGGATAGTTGGGAGCGGAGGAGATCTCTCCTTGCTAGCTTTGCCTCGGATGTGCCTTCATGAAGCTCAATTAGCTTCTCCCACATCTCCTTGGCGCTTAAGCATTCTCCTATTCGGTTGATTTCTTATTGGGGGAGCACATTGAAGAGATGATGCTTGGCTTTTGAATTTGCAAGGTGTTCTTCCCTTTGCCTTTTGGTCCACCTAGATTTCTCTATTGGCTTCCCCTCTTCATCCCTAGGCAAAACGAAACCGGATTCCATTGTAATCATAATATCAAAATCCGTTTCGAAAAATACCTCCATTCGCTTCTTCCACCAAGCGAATTCTCCTTCAAACTTTGGAGGATGGATGTTGGAGCCGGTCATTTCGAAAATTGCTTGTTGTGGCGGTTAGTCCTCGACAAGCTTTCCTTGGCTCTGATACCACTTGTTGGGGATCGATTGGCCGGCTAGAGGGGGGTGAATAGCCCTCTTACTTTGGATGTTGGAATTTTCTCGTTCGTTTGCTCGTCTACACAATCGTTAGCGCAAGCGGAAGCATAAACAATAAAAACAAAGCGATAAATGAAAATACAAACGCTAACAAAGGATGTAACGTGGTTCACGGCTATGCCGCTAGTCCACGGTCCCCGATTCGTCCTCGGTGAATCACTCCGCTAAACCAATCCACTAAATAGTCTCTCCTTTGCACCAAGCTAGGTGGAGGTAACCTTTACAATCAAGATCACTCTTCTTACAAATAGAATGGAGTAAAAGCAAGTAAGAAGAGTTTAGAACTTGTGGAGCACTTGGAAGATCACTTAGAGCATAAGCATTAGCCTCCACAAGCTCCACACCCTCTCTTTTTACAGAGAGGGCTGATTTCTTCCCGTTGGCCGCCACTAGTCGACTGCTGCCCTTGGCAGTCGACTGCCGCCACTCCAACGGCCTCCGAACACGTCGGATCCCGACCGTTGTAGTCCAACGGAACACTTGGCGATCACGCCTCCGTAGTCGACGCCTGCGGCTTAAGAACGGTTCTGGCCAAAACCCTATTGACCCGATCGCCGCTTGGCTGATCGATTGGCGCCGACCGCCCATCGATGATCGCTGGCCACAATCCAATCAGTCGGATACCAGTCGAACTACATTCGACTCAGAGAAGTCGACTGCCATGACATGACAGTCGACTGGTGTCGGGAAAACTCATCCGACACTTGGACAAATGACCAAGTTTCACCTAAGAGCTACCCCTCCCCGGGTTATAATCGCTCACTCTCATCTCTCGGAGTCCCTCGCCTTCGAAGTTCTCTTCGTTCTCGGCCACGTCCCTCAGCAGCATCAGGCGCACAACTCTGCAATGCTCCTTCGCGTCTCTTGCCTCGAAGTCTACTTCCTCCGGCTTCACTCCAAGCTTCTCGTCCGGCGGTCCCTCGGATGCTCCAAGCGCACGGCTTCCGCAAAGCTATCCTTCACCGACTCAAGGCACGAGTCATGAGATGTGAAACTCGCCACGGCTCCATGTGCGAATTACTAAGTCCTGCACGACTTCAACACACATATTCAATCAACATAACACACTAACTTAAACCCTTTGCCACACCATCAAAACCATATTACGACAAGAGATTGCCCTAACAGTTCCTTTGACTTCCTCTTAGAACCTTTCTTCAAGGAATCAACTAACAGCACCGTCCCTTGCTCATGCTTCACAGAAGGCTCCAAAGTCTTCAGCATATTGAGCAGTACCACAAATGAACCTTCTTGCATCTCAGAGGTGAAGAGGAGATTGAAGACTTCGAACCTTTCGAATCTCACTTTCTCATCAAACAACTCATAAAGATGAAAGACTATGGTATGAACATCCATATGCTCATGTTGCTTTCGCAGCTTGGGTACCATCACGGCTAGCATGATACAACTCACTAGTTAAGAATCACTCACATGTTTCTGATAGACCAACAATTGGTCCAGAGTTGCATCATCACTAGGACGGGCGGGAAGAGGCTCTTCGAGGACATACACAAGCTTTTTTGCCTTGAGAACAATTCTCAAGTTTCTAGGCCAGTCTAAGAAGTTCGGCCCAGTCAATTTATTCAAATTCAAAATAGAGCGCAAATTCAAAGACATCATAATCAAGCGATTAACCTAGAAATACAAAATTGAGCCTATATGAGAAAGATGGAAAAATGCATCAACATACATTTATAAATCCCATATATTTTTTGAATTTTTAAAACCCCAAAATTACTTCGGGAGATCGTAGGTCCATCTCCGAATGGCCTGATATCCAACATAGATATGAACAACCTTGGAGAGAGTCCAACAAGCCATTCATAGCTACAATGGTAGGTATCAAGTATACCGACTGCATATCACATATATGCAACTATCACAATGTGCTATCAACTAATTGAATATTCACACATACATCGGGTTGTTAACTCATTAACAAGTATGCATCATATGTATAACACCCATGTAAAATACGAAAAAAAAAAAAAAATTTAACCCTTTAATTAATTGGGTTTAATTAGTAGACTAATTGGGTTGATTAGCTAAATGGACTAATGGGGTTAATTATCTTATCGGGCTTGAACCGGATTTGAAATTGGGCTGAAACTGGGCTTGGACTGAAATCGGGCTTAAATTGGAATTGGGCTTGGATTGAACTCGGATTAGACTTGGGTTGGGCTGGCCAAATCACTCGAACGACTGATTAAAAGCCGTCGAACAAATCAAGCAACCCAAATCCGATTAGCAGCCGCGTTTCTCCTCCTCCGATCGCGATTGCGATTTTCTCTCCTCCGCATTCTCGAGTGCGAAACCTCACTCTCCTCGCTCCCGATTTCCGCTTCATCTCCGCTTCTCGTTTTCTTTCGAACCCAGCTGCTGCCGACATTTCTTCCTGGTGGGAGATCCAGCTAGAGGGAGGAACGTCGAGCGGGCTTCGCCGGAGCATCTCGTCGGCCGCCAGACATTGTTTAGGGGCGATCATCGCTGAGGTCAAGGAGGGACCGACCCTCGATTCTGTGGTCGATTACCTCCTTCGCCTGCCATACCGATCACCTGCTCCGATCGAGCATCGCGAGCTCCTTCAGCCAGGGTAGTGGTCCTGCACACGATCGCCGTTGTTTCCCCCATCTCTGTCAGCCGTTTGCTCCAGTCAGCTCTGCCGCCAGTGTGCGATTGTCGCTGTGGAGTTTCCGATCCCGCATCTGACATTTTCTCCTTGTGTTGCTTAACGGTGAGCCGATCTGTTGTCACCTTCCTTATGTTCATCTTATCCTCATCGTGGGCAGAAATTCATCCATTTGAGTTCACCGAGAGTGGGAGCATTGGTCGGCTCCCCTGTTGGTTCTGCTGTGTTGATAGATTGTGATCGTCGGTGTTGTGAGGTAAGTCTTGGAGCATTTTGTTCACAGTAGTTGTTATGGATGGGTTCTGTTAATGGGGTCTCTGTTTCTTCCATTTATTTCGATTGTGGTTGATTATTGATGTCGATCGGATGGGTTGTGGCGTTGTGTATTTGTATAGCCATAGATATGCAGTTAATCGGCATTGATGGGTTGGGCAGAAGCTGGATCTAAATTGGATTAGTGAGGTAGGTGAATTTGGATTTGATATGGATGAATGGGGTAGATTGATTGATATATGAGTTCATTCATCTTATAGCAACAGATTGTTGATGCAGCCTATATGTTATTGAATTTTTGGTAAATTGTGTATGATAGGTCGTGAGCTCCAGAGTTCAGATTGGTTATGCTCTGTTAGGGAGATGATGGTTGGGTTAAGCAAGGGAAGGATGCGAATATAGAACAAATTAGTATTTTGTTCATATAATTAGAGGCTTGTGCTTAACCCTAATTTGTTATTATTGTTACAGGACGTTGATGGTGATGGATACATGAACGTGGATATGGATAGCACGGATTATTTCGAGCTTCGTATCAGGTGGGTAATATCTACCTGGTCCAGTAGTTTTAATCAATTCCAGTGCATGATCTTGTATATATATGTTTATACCTGTTTACCTTAAATCCACTCATGTTAATCATATGCTTGTACTGCCTTGAACTTTGAGATATAAACTCTGGTACTTCATTGATTATCTAGCTTGGATAGGAACTATAAACCCTATTATGTATTAGCTGATAGATGTTCAGTAAGTACATGTGGTTAGGGTTATCTTTGTGACTTCAGATTGGTTTACTGTATTACATCACTAGGGTTAGGTGATGGTTTGGATTATGGAGTCGATTGTTATATCATATCCGTATTAGTGGTGCATCTATGGTGGATATAGTTGTCTGTGCATAGATAAGTGTATGTTTGTCAGTATGTGACCATGGACTAGAGGTCCTAGCGCGATGGTATATCCATTATGGATTGTGTGCCTGTGTATGGTTATATGGACGGTCGATTGTATATCACTACTGACTAGAGGTCTTAGCGTGGTTGACTGTCCGATGAGTATGACTCTTTATGCGATAGAGAGAGAGAGTCTTATGGATTGTAGTCCTTGCATAGTTGACTTTTAGTTGACCAAGACTCCCCATGGGATAGGGAGTAAGGCGAGGATACATGTATGGAGCTATGCATCATTACATTTGCATGCATGCTGTTGACTGGGTCTCCCTTGTGGTTGAGACAAGTCGTCAGTCATCCTGCCTCCCCGGCCACTCGGGGTAGTGGTAGCAGGGTTGAGGGCAGAGCATTGGATGTGCCGCGCTCGGCCACTATGGATGGTGGTAGCTGGAGATGCGCACCTGGCCACTGAGCAGAGTGGTGTTAGCACTCGCCCACTATAGACGGTGGTTGTGACGCGGCGCTTTGTCGTGTGCGAGCTTGTCTACTCATGGGCGACGCCAGTGAGGACCCGGGGAGTAGTTAGCTTTTTACGCTTATATACTACTCATTCATACTACCCAACTCGGTCACTCGAGAGTAGTGGCGGCTGGAGTCGGGCTAGTTGTCATGCCGTGCCACCCGGGCCATACTGGGGTCGTGGTTGGACGGGTCCGCAGACATGGCCATGCATATGCATTGCTGATATATATGTATGCATGTATTTGATATATGTTTTACATATGCCTGTGAGATGCTGCATTTGATTGAGCTATGATTGTTGCACATGCTTGTACATCATGATACATGCCATTTGCATTTTTATTTACTGCTATGTGTTGAGCATGATACATGCGTTGATTCAGACTATTATATGCATTGATTAGCATCATGTCATTGTGTGGTATGGACCGGGTTATTATACAGGTGATCATATACTGTTCATATGTCTGAGTATTGGTCAGGTATGGGATTGACCTGGTACATTATATGGTTATGTTATAGTATACCTGTTCAGGATAATCTATCATATGGAGGACAGACCGTCAGGTACGTACATTACTTTATGTCAGTTGATCAGTTCAGTTTATACTATGAGTAGGACATATCTGTGATTACTGATTACTATGCTTAGGACTGTATGTCTATTGGACTCATGCTGTATACCTGTAGATCTTCACATGTATACTTGTAGATCTATCCTTATATGTTGTTCATGCACTTCTATATATTACCCCTGAGTTTATACTCACCACCCCTGGACCCTGGGCTTCCTGTCGCCCAGATAACAGGTAGAAGACTCTTTGGACGCGTTGAGCTCCATGGTGATCCCATCTCACACCGGACGAATGGACATGTTTTCCGTATTGTTGTATTTCTACGGATTGTCGTTTTGTGGTTTTAACCTGTATTAGTTCCGTATCTGTGATATACGGACGTGTTGTATGTATTTGGCTTTCGATGTGACTTCTATTATGTTTCTTGTTGTGTCAAGTCACTCCGGAGTGCACAGTTGGGTCATTGTATATTGTTTTATATGTTGTATGTTTCCGCTGCATTTTATATGTTGATATCTGTGTATATCATATTGTTGTTGTGGGCCTACGGGCCTTGTATTAACCCGATATGTTGCCACGTACAGGGGAGATGCCGTCCGTTTGCTTTTCGGCACGGCATACTCTCGGGGCGTGACAATTTTATTGGTATCAGAGCCCTAGGTTGCGAAGTCCAATTTCGGATTTGATTTCGTTCGGACATCGAGTTTTGCTTTACTCGGTTTTGGTTTGTGAGTTCTGGGATCTGGCTGTTGCGGACATCTCCGAGCTACAAGGTTTAAGGTATGTTAATTGTTATTACATATCCTTCTATTGGTTATGCATTTAGTTGCTTATAACATGGATGACTTGTAGGATATTGGTTAGTATTCGTAACCGTGGTTTGAGTTGACCACGGGAACGATATATTGAGGTTATTAGACATGTACCTGCTATCGAAGAGGTAATTGCCTTTGAGAGCCGACTGATACCGAGTCGGAAAGCAGGAGTTAGGTAGTCACATCTCTTGTGGAGATCAAGGATTACAGTCCTAAGATTTTCACTAAATATGGTAGTTAGATCATTACCTATGGGGTAATGGACTAAGCGAGTACACTATTGCTGATGCAGATAATAGAGGATTAGTTTGGAGATATTCATAGGGATTTTGATCCCTGAATTGGTCATTCTAGGTTGTATAACATTGGGAGTACTTTTGGAGTACTTGACTCGGGTTATACGAAGATAGTAGTGTTAGTTGAATACCATTATCCGGATCTAACCGGTACTTGGTGGAAGATATAGGAAATAACCTACGGGAAATGATGTATCACTTGGTCACAGTTCAGTGATGTTGTGAGATAGTATTTTCTCACGTCATCTTCTTTGACTCATTGTCAAGGAATTCTTGGGCTTTAGGTCAAGTGATCGTTTGATAATGGAAGGTACCATGCAGAGTCGTTAGACTTGCGAAGGTTACGACCATTTAATAGCCCAAGAATGTGATTGGGTTGGTTTTGGCCACCCACGGATTATCGGTTGACATCTTGATCAGGATGTTTGGATCTCCTACTAGATCCTACCGGAAGTCCTTAGACTGAGTCATGTGTATAGAAATGACTCCGTAGTAAGTGTTTTAAGAGTTGGAGATTTGATAAGCATATATTGCAAGTCAAATTATTGGAATTAGAAGTCTCCGAATGTTGGATAAAAGGAGCAAGATTAAAATCGTGAGTCACGAGCGACTATTAGAGAGTTTTCCGATCATAGAAGACCGATTGCAGATTGTCAGTAGCTTCTCATGTTTATCAGCGAACTCAGAGGAAAGACTCCGAAAGGAGATTATGTGTATGCAGTGCGGGTTACGACGAGACACAGAGCCAGATTATCCGATGGACCATTGTATTTGTTTCTACTATAAGCAGCTGGTATCTACAAGGAGAGTATGTATTTTGAAGACTCAGTTGAAGACTATGGATGATGCTTTCGAGCGGATGATCCACAACCTCGAAAGCCGAGATTATTACAGAAGATTAGGTTATCACATCAGCAGCGATCTACTACCCCAGATATAGTTGGAGTTCTTTGATACTTTCATCCGGAAGAAGTAAGTTACTCAAGATCACCAAGACATCTCGAAGACTCGATGTTCGGACAACAATCAAGCACTTCGCATAACAACAATCAAGTACCTTTCCCCGATATGGTTATGCTTTATACAGAGGAGAGAGAGTATACGACGATGATCGTATCTATGCGGTATTCTTCAGTGGCAGCTATACCTTTCACAGGGATGGAGCGTGCTTTGATGTTGACAGTTCTTCAGTATTTTTCAGCCGGATGTGTACCCTTTGCTAGTACAACAGTGTTTACCATATCCATTGCGGTTGTTTCAGTTTGTATCTCAGTTCAGCAGTTGATTTCAGTTCCTCCATGACAGTCTTTTGAACCTACATGAGCTCAGTCGTCCAGAACAGATGTTGGACAAATCTACATGATTACTCGAGAAGAAGTATAGAAGACTGAAGGATAGGTCCTTCGGGGTATTACTTTAGGTTATCCTATTTGCAGATATATCGAGAGATACGGGTAGTTTACAGGTACCTTTGTCTAGAACATTCTTGGATAGGGTTCGAAGGGTTCCTATCGACTTGTGGGTTGGTGATTTTTCTCTACCATCTGGTGAGATGTTGATCGACAACCAAGAAGTCAAGGGATACCCTTAGTCTTTGCTAAACATACCTCCGCTATGGACATATCCTTACGGATAGTTGGATTGTTGGAGCGTTGGTATACTAGGACTCTCGGATGTACGTATAATCTGAGAGTATTCAGATGTAGTTTTGGATGAACTCTCGAACTTGCCACTGCATGGGCAAGTGGAGTAAGCGATTGAGGTGATTTCGGGAATAGTCCTGATATTGGGGACCTCATACCGGGAGATGATTTTATTGGTAACAGTGTTGCTAAACACTATGGGAGATTTATCTGCCTCAGTGTTTCTTCTTGAGAAGACTTGTAACTCTTTATTAGAAGAGAGTCAGACCTTGAGTCTATGCATCGATTATCGATGATTGAAATGCAGTAGTAGTTGAGAATGAGTATCCTTTGTTAGGGATAGATGATTTGTTTAGATCAGCTAAAAGACACCTGTGTATATCCTAGGGTTGGCCTATAACTGGAGGTTTGATATTGTAGTGACTTAGTGTCATACAATTATCATTGTGGGTGTGATGATTGAGCTATTATTAGCGTGGAGAAAAAGGATGCAGGTGTATAGAGCTGATTGATAATGTGGTTAGACTTATCGACGATTTAGTCGTTCATGGATTTGAGGAATCAAGTACTCTTGGAGTATTTGAGATTGATTGTCATCATATCTGTGGAGGATATATTCATGATCTTAGGGGAAATTATGGTGTCCCTAGATTGATTTGGTATTTACCAGAGATAAGGATGTTTTAGCGATACTGTATCGCCGACTTGTTGGACCAAGGTACTATACCGCTGATTTGTTGGACCAAAAAGGTGATGGAAATCACCTGGTCGGATGTTTGTGAAGCTAGGTTTCAGGGCCTAGACGGTGGCTGACTTTTGTGTCAGTGTTAGTTAATCAGAGTATTGTACACAGATGCATCATTTCAGGGATTAGGAGCGATTCCGATGCAGTGGTATGAGACGTGTCTTAGGGCTACGTCAGTGGAGGAACTATGAGATAAGCAGTTATTATCTTGATTGTAGATGTATAGAGCAGGAGTGCTCCTAGAGTTTTAGCTAGCTATTGAGTAGTTGCTATATAGTGATGGAACGTTCTTGGTGGTAGAACGACATGTGGGACATGGTTGATTTCGTAGTTTGATGTTGGGTGTGCCAACAATTAAAGACGGAACATTAGTGACCAGTAGGGTTACGTACCATGATGGAAGTGGGAGCCTAGTGCGTTAGACTGTGTTGGGGGATTATCTAGAAATCGGAAAGGACTTGATAGGATTTGGGTAATCGATGATCGATTAGCTAGGTCCGCTCATTTTCTTCCGAGTCGTAAGATGGATTTCGTTGGATCGCTTGATGGAATTATATCCATGGGGCATCCTTAGGTATCATTTCTGATAGTGATTCATGATTCACCTTACGATTCTGGCAAAGTCTCCCATCGGTTACAAGTATAGAGCTCCACTCTGGTACAGTTATGTATCTTTGATAGATGGTCGATATGTTGAGAGAGTATATAAGAGCTGGGAATATAATATTCGAGCTCAGTACCCCACTTAGTCACTTGAAGTGTGACTTTGCTCCGGATACTTGAGATGATTATTGTGACATCTCGCTCGTACATGAGTCGGAAATTTGGGGACCAAATTTTTATAAGTGGGGGAGAATGTAAAATACGAAGAAAAAAAAAATTTAACCCTTTAATTAATTGGGTTTAATTAGTAGACTAATTGGGTTGATTAGCTAAATGGACTAATGGGGTTAATTATCTTATCGGGCTTGAACCGGATTTGAAATTGGGCTGAAACTGGGCTTGGACTGAAATCGGGCTTAAATTGGAATTGGGCTTGGATTGAACTCGGATTAGACTTGGGTTGGGCTGGCCAAATCACTCGAACGACTGATTAAAAGCCGTCGAACAAATCAAGCAACCCAAATCCGATTAGCAGCCGCGTTTCTCCTTCTCCGATCGCGATTGCGATTTTCTCTCCTCCGCATTCTCGAGTGCGAAACCTCACTCTCCTCGCTCCCGATTTCCGCTTCATCTCCGCTTCTCGTTTTCTTTCGAACCCAGCTGCTGCCGACATTTCTTCCTGGTGGGAGATCCAGCTAGAGGGAGGAACGTCGAGCGGGCTTCGCCGGAGCATCTCGCCGACGCCGGACATTGTTTAGGGGCGATCATCGCTGAGGTCAAGGAGGGACTGACCCTCGATTCTGTGGTCGATTACCTCCTTCGCCTGCCATACCGATCACCTGCTCCGATCGAGCATCGCGAGCTCCTTCAGCCAGGGTAGTGGTCCTGCACACGATCGCCGTTGTTTCCCCATCTCTCGTACCGTTTCCGGTCGGCCACCGCTGTGCGATTGTCGCCTGAGTTTCCGATCCCGCATCTGACATTTTCTCCTTACGTTGCTTAACGGTGAGCCGATCTGTTGTCACCTTCCTTATGTTCATCTTATCCTCATCGTGGGCAGAAATTCATCCATTTGAGTTCACCGAGAGTGGGAGCATTGGTCGGCTCCCCTGTTGGTTCTACTGTGTTGATAGATTGTGATCGTCGTAAGTCTTGGAGCATTTTGTTCACAGTAGTTGTTATGGATGGGTTCTGTTAATGGGGTCTCTGTTTCTTCCATTTATTTTGATTGTGGTTGATTATTGATGTCGATCGGATGGGTTGTGGCGTTGTGTATTTGTATAGCCATAGATATGAAGTTAATCGGCATTGATGGGTTGGGCAGAAGCTGGATCTAAATTGGATTAGTGAGGTAGGTGAATTTGGATTTGATATGGATGAATGGGGTAGATTGATTGATATATGAGTTCATTCATCTTATAGCAACAGATTGTTGATGCAGCCTATATGTTATTGAATTTTTGGTAAATTGTGTATGATAGGTCGTGAGCTCCAGAGTTCAGATTGGTTATGCTCTGTTAGGGAGATGATGGTTGGGTTAAGCAAGGGAAGGATGCGAATATAGAACAAATTAGTATTTTGTTCATATAATTAGAGGCTTGTGCTTAACCCTAATTTGTTATTATTGTTACAGGACGTTGATGGTGATGGATACATGAACGTGGATATGGATAGCACGGATTATTTCGAGCTTCGTATCAGGTGGGTAATATCTACCTGGTCCGGTAGTTTTGATCAATTCCAGTGCATGATCTTGTATATATATGTTTATACCTGTTTACCTTAAATCCACTCATGTTAATCATATGCTTGTACTGCCTTGACCTTTGAGATATAAACTCTGGTACTTCATTGATTATCTAGCTCGGATAGGAACTATAAACCCTATTATGTATTAGCTGATAGATGTTCAGTAAGTACATGTGGTTAGGGTTATCTTTGTGACTTCAGATTGGTTTACTGTATTACATCACTAGGGTTAGGTGATGGTTTGGATTATGGAGTCGATTGTTATATCATATCCGTATTAGTGGTGCATCTATGGTGGATATAGTTGTCTGTGCATAGATAAGTGTATGTTTGTCAGTATGTGACCATGGACTAGAGGTCCTAGCGCGATGGTATATCCATTATGGATTGTGTGCCTGTGTATGGTTATATGGACGGTCGATTGTATATCGCTACTGACTAGAGGTCTTAGCGTGGTTGACTGTCCGATGAGTATGACTCTTTATGCGATAGAGAGAGAGAGTCTTATGGATTGTAGTCCTTGCATAGTTGACTTTTAGTTGACCAAGACTCCCCATGGGATAGGGAGTAAGGCGAGGATACATGTATGGAGCTATGCATCATTACATTTGCATGCATGCTGTTGACTGGGTCTCCCTTGTGGTTGAGACAAGTCGTCAGTCATCCTGCCTCCCCGGCCACTCGGGGTAGTGGTAGCAGGGTTGAGGGCAGAGCATTGGATGTGCCGCGCTCGGCCACTATGGATGGTGGTAGCTGGAGATGCGCACCTGGCCACTGAGCAGAGTGGTGTTAGCACTCGCCCACTATAGACGGTGGTTGTTGTGACGTGCAGTTGTCCTGTGTGCGGAGCTCGTCTACTCATGGGTAGTGACGGAGCGACCAGCAGCAGGGACCCCCGGGGAGTAGTTAGCTTTTTACGCTTATATACTACTCATTCATACTACCCAACTCGGTCACTCGAGAGTAGTGGCGGCTGGAGTCGGGCTAGTTGTCATGCCGTGCCACCCGGGCCATACTGGGGTCGTGGTTGGACGTCCCATGACATGGCCATGCATATGCATTGCTGATATATATGTATGCATGTATTTGATATATGTTTTACATATGCCTGTGAGATGCTGCATTTGATTGAGCTATGATTGTTGCACATGCTTGTACATCATGATACATGCCATTTGCATTTTTATTTACTGCTATGTGTTGAGCATGATACATGCGTTGATTCAGACTATTATATGCATTGATTAGCATCATGTCATTGTGTGGTATGGACCGGGTTATTATACAGGTGATCATATACTGTTCATATGTCTGAGTATTGGTCAGGTATGGGATTGACCTGGTACATTATATGGTTATGTTATAGTATACCTGTTCAGGATGATCTATCATATGGAGGACAGATCATCAGGTACGTACATTACTTTATGTCAGTTGATCAGTTCAGTTTATACTATGAGTAGGACATATCTGTGATTACTGATTACTATGCTTAGGACTGTATGTCTATTGGACTCATGCTGTATACCTGTAGATCTTCACATGTATACTTGTAGATCTATCCTTATATGTTGTTCATGCACTTCTATATATTACCCCTGAGTTTATACTCACCACCCCTGGACCCTGGGCTTCCTATCGCCCAGATAACAGGTAGAAGACTCTTTGGACGTTCGGAGCTCCGCCAGCTGATCCCATCTCACACAGGACAAATGGACATGTTTTCCGTATTGTTGTATTTCTACGGATTGTCATTTTGTGGTTTTAACCTGTATTAGTTCCGTATCTGTGATATACGGACGTGTTGTATGTATTTGGCTTTCGATGTGACTTCTATTATGTTTCTTGTTGTGTCAAGTCACTCCGGAGTGCACAGTTGGGTCATTGTATATTGTTTTATATGTTGTATGTTTCCGCTGCATTTTATATGTTGATATCTGTGTATATCATATTGTTGTTGTGGGCCTACGGGCCTTGTATTAACCCGATATGTTTCCACGTACAGGGGAGATGCCGTCCGTTTGCTTTTCGGCACGACATACTCTCGGGGCGTGATAATTACCAGGATTCATAAACTTTAGTACTTAGCCTGGAGGTCTAGAGTTCGAATCCTGGGGAAGGCAAAAACCCACTTCCAGGGGTGGGAAGTCCAGGTGAGTAACGACGGACCAACAGGGGCGACGGTCGTCGACCAATAGGGGTCGCCGAATTCCGCCAATAGGGGCCAGGTCGTTACAATAAAAAGGCGCCTTTTTATTGTCGGCCCTATTAGCGAAGCGACATCGTCGCCCTATTAACGTCGACCTGTTCGACTACGACACGCCCTATTGGCCCGTCGTTACTCACCTGGACTTCCCACCCACAGTGGTTTTGCCTTCGGTTGAACTCTGACCTCGCTAAGTACTAAAGTTTATGAATCTGCAACCGTGATCCTTGATCACGGTTGCGAGATTCATAAACTTTAGTACTTAGCCTGGAGGTCTAGAGTTCGAATCCTGGGGAAGGCAAAAACCCACTTCCAGGGGTGGGAAGTCCATGTGAGTAACGACGGGCCAATAGGGGCCAGGTCGTCGACCAATAGGGGTCGACGGGCCAACAGGGGCGACGGTCATCGACCAATAGGGGTCGCCGAATTTTGCCAATAGGGGTCCGGTCGTTACAACCCAACTTCACCTCCCTTCACATCGACCTTGGAGAGAGTCCAACAAGCCGATGCTCCAGATTAAAGCCAACCCATTAATTAAGAAATAGCTTTAATATGGTTAGAGCACATTCAACCAATTAGCCCGATTTAGAGAGAGCCCAACAACCAAAGCTAATGATTGACCTCTGACTCTTACCATATTAGTATTAAACTATTCCATGATTTGAACATGTTCAAGTTCAAGCCGGGCTTGGAGAGAGTCCAACAACCCAAACAAGAAACAGAACTCTGGTTCTAACCATACTAATGGAAGGTGTAACCTTTAATATTGTGCAAGAGTTTTAATGTCTCATCCTCTTTGCATGCAAATAACTATTATCTACATGGCATGACATACATGATATACATCTACATGTCACGACACGCATGACATCATGATATGCATCTAATGCAATTACATGATATACAATTATGGCATGTACAAAAATTTCCTTATATGTCATAACTATTTATGGAAATAAAATATGTTTGAGATTTGATTCCCCAAATCAAATCATGATTAAATTAGGAAACAAATTTCCAAATCTAATCACATATTTAATTTTTGGAAAGTGTTAATTAAGGAAAGTCAAATTTAATTTAGGAAATAAATTTTCTAAATTATCAAAACTATTTATGGAAATAAAATATATTTAAGATTTGATTCCCCAAATCAAATCATGATTAAATTAGGAAACAAATTTCCAAATCTAATCACATATTTTATTTATGAAAAGTGTTAATTTACATAAATACTTCTAAACTTTCCAAAAGTAGAAGATTTCCATAAATACTTCTAAACTTTCCAAAATTAGAAAATTTCTATAAATTCTTCTAAACTTTCCAAAAGTAGAAAATTTCCATAAATACAATTATGACTATCGCAAAATAATTTTATGATTTTGTTGAAACACAACTTGGGCTCTGATACCACTGTTGGGTTTCCGGCACCGTGGTGAGTGTGCGTTCAAACATATTTCGTAAACATGTGCGTAACAAAAGAATTAAAAAGCAATAAATCTAATTTATTACAACACACACATCACATGCATGCATAGTACAACATGTGTAGACATAATCGTAGTTTCAAATTTTACAATAAAAGAAAATTATGCTAGTTATACTTGACGTATCACGTGCAGCGGGAATGACATCAACTGGAGAAACTCTCGCTAGAATTGTCTCTATCCATATCCACGTCGAGTACCGTCAGGATAGCTTCGCCAAACTACGAGCCTCATCTTCGTAGGAGTCACTAGCCTCGTGTCGAAGATGATTTGATCGAGAGAAGATCACAATCCGAATCAAAATTCAGATTCGAAAATGAGTCCCCAAAACTCGCTTCTCTGGAGAGGTATTCGTCAACCGATTGATGAATCCTTGGTCCTCCACCTATGAGGATTACCAGAGATCCAAATGTTGTCCAAACGACGCTCCAAGAAGAAGGAAACAAGCTGTCCAAAAATTGGATAGCTTGGTGGCATCGGCCAAAGGGAGAGGGTCGGTTGGTCCTTGGTCACCGGAGCCAAGGAGGGTCGTCGAAGGATGGTCGGCAGTAGCTGGAGGCCAGCGGCAGCAGGTGGTGGCGTCCAGCAAAACGGGCGGCAGCAAGGTTGGGTGGCAACCTTGTTGGGCGACAAGGAGAGGAGAAGGGCTTGGGTGGCTAGGGTTTCCAACACACAAGTTATATACGAAAATCCCTTATGCTATGTTTTATAGAGAACACATTCTCCTAACAGTTATTGGTTCATAACCAAAACCCGTTAACCCACTCCAATAACTTAAGTTAAAATAAACCGAAATGAGTTGGTCTATTTTAAGTTAAAACGAACCGAACCAACTTTGGTTCATTCGTTTAAAACAAACCAAACCCCTTTGGTTTATTCTCCACCATTGGATTAGAACCAAACCAATTTGGTTCACCGATCATGTCTTCATAAGACTCGGCCCATCCATGCTTCCATTACAACTGAAACAATTTTATGCTCGCTCCTTTGTTTAGTCCAACCAAACCTAGTTTATCTCGATTTGAGAATCTCATTCTCAAGCTCGTTTTAAATCCTTCGGATTACGCTCGTTGTGCGTGTGACCAAATAGGTTCTCGATTTATGTTGGTCGTCTATAATTAACCATTAATTATAGAACAATCATGAGTGGCACCTAGTAGTACATCATGATCCCCAATTAATCGAAAAATCAACGGTTGATCTAGAACCATTTCTGAAATCCTTCGGCAGCTACAATGAATCGTGCCCCATTCCCTTCACTCATCTTATACCCACTTGGTTCAGGACATGATTTATAGTGTCAGTCCCCACTAGGTTGATTACGTCATACCTAGCCCAAGTATCATTTCCTCGTCTTACGGATTCTAGTTACTGCACATGTATCCAAGAGTACCTTACTCTAAATATGTAATGCTTTGGCCAAAGACTTTAGTAACAATCCGACGAGAGGCCATGGGTATACATCTCCTCACAATGAGTGGTGAATCCTTTATAAGCTATTCAAACACCTTCGGCCACTTCGACTTATACCCAATCATCCCGGGTCTACATCTCCTCAGAGATGCTTGCTTAAGATGTCAAAGCATAAGTCTTCATGACCAAGATGACTTGAATACCGTAAGTCAAAGAAACATCTCACTTAAGTTTCAGTAAGAATTTCATTGACATATCCATATATGTAGAGAACCATATGAAGTCTTACAATTGGTCACTCCAATGAACTAGTTACCATAACTAGCATCCACGATTAACTTCGGACATCACAATGTCTCCAGCCAGTGAGAATCAGTTGCTTAGATACACCAAAGAGTATACCTCATGCTAGTCTCGACAGAATTGATGGTGTCCAAATCCATCAATTCATCGACTAGGGATAATTCTAATACATCACAATTACACTTGTAGAGATACTAACTAGTTGTGTTCCAATACAAATTCTCTCATGCCATAAATCGTATTGTGAACATTCAGTAAATGAGTTTAAGATCTAATCAAATACATGAAAACATGTATACTCAAATAGTGAATCTTCATTTATTATATAAATGGTTTATGTTAGGAACATTGCGCCTGCTAGAGGGGGGAGGGGGGGGGTTAATAGCGTTGTCGTCGCTCGATGGATTTCGTTCGCGATTGCGTCTACAAATCGTGTTAGTGCACAGCGGAATAATAATAAAAATAATAACATGATATACAATCACAAACATAAGAATATAACGTGGTTCGGAACCAAATGGTTCCTACTCCATGGATCGGGCTCTAAAAGCCCTAGCAATGCAAACACGCACTACTAATCACAAATACTCCTTCTCGGAACAATCCGGAGGTGGAGAAACCTCGTACAATAGTTCTTACAACAATAAGAAATAATAAACAAGCAAATACAAATGAAAACACAAAGATAATGTAAAGAACACTTTACAACTATTGCTTTGGATGCTTGCTTGTTGATTGCCTTAGACTAGCCTTGAAGACCCTGATTTGCAACAGCAAATCGCTCCAAATCATCCAAGAAAATTGGTGCCAAAATCTTTCTTCCGAGCTGCCTTTATAACCTGTAATCGGGCTGGATTTTTGCCTATCAGTCGACTGCTCGGGACCATCAGTCGACTGATGCCACTGTTGTCGTGAGACAATGGCTAGATCCACGCTAGAAAAATCCAACGGATCCATCATCAGTCAACTGCTGGCTCAAAAAGTCGAGTGGTCGGGCCGATCACTCGACTGGAGAGCCTTCTGTGCCCGAGAATTCGGCCATCAATCGACTGATCACCTTGATCAGTCGACTGCTCAGGGCAGCAGTCGACTGCCCACCTCTGGCAGTCAACTGCCAGGGCACTTCCCGCAGTCAAACCCTAGTTGACTCCCATCAGTCGACTGACATGTGGTCCCAGTCGATTGATACACCTCAAACATGAGGTTTTAACCCAAGTATGATGCCCCCATACTTGCTAGACCACCCGTAGCCTAGACCTAAGCCTTCTAGCCACCTCCGTCAGCCTCATGCCTATCGGATCCCTCCAAGTCATCCATGACTTGTTCATCCATACGCTAGCCTTCAGGTGCTTCCATCGGCTATTGTTATGTTAACGGTGTCTACACCGCCAATGCACATTGGACTTATCCTGCCAAGACTCCTCTTAGACTTTACGCTGCCAACCATTGGACTTATGCTGCCAAGACTCCCGCTTGGACTTTACGCCGCCAATATTCCCCTTGGACTTTCCAAATGACAAGACTCAAGCTTGGACTTTCCCTTGCCAACCCATGTTGGACTTTCCATGCCAAGACCCATGTTGCCAACCCATGTTAGACTTTCCCTTGCCAAGACCCATACTTAGACTTTACATGTCAAGTACTCAAGACTTGGACTTTTCCCATGACAATGGTCAAACCATCGTCAAACATCAGATACTAATTTGGGTCGATTGTATCAGCAATCTCCCCAACTCATGTCAGACATCCATGTCAAACATCAAAATACTTACTCGAGTCAAACTCGAGTCCGATCAATCGTGACCTGGGCTGATTGCACCAACAATCTCCCCCTTTTTAATGTTTGACAAAAATACCCTTGAGTTAGGCCCCAAACTCAAATTTCCTTACCAATTATCCCAAATTTGTAATTTTAACATTCTCCCCCTTTTTGACATACATCAAAAAGGTTCACCCCAAGGAGGTCAATGTCTCATATCCAATGAGATCTTACAATCTCCCCCTTTGTCCAAAAACACCTAGGATGCCTACAATCTTCCTAGTGATAAATCTCATATCACTTAAGAGAGACACTCCTATAAACTCTCCCAATTTCCAAATTGGGTATCTCAAATTCTCATTTTTTCCCCTCATGAGGAAAAATAACATCCATCATCCCATGATGGATACCTCCCCCTAAAGGCTTGCTCCCCCTTGACCATTGCACCAACAATGTCCTTGGGAAGTCCCTAAGCCAATAGGAACTCTAAACCATCAAAATTAAGGTTTAAAGTTCAACATTGAACTTTCCCATACCTTAAATTTGATACATCACCCTAACAACTCTCCTAATCCATATCCAATAGATTTCACCCTTTATAATGCTTCACAAAGCATATCCTAGGGTTAGGATTGGTTAGGGAACCCTAACATAGCTGAAAATGGGCTAAACATACCATGTTTTCCTAAAATCAGCTAATTAGTCGACTCTCTCAGAATTCAGTCGATTGAAATGCTCATCAATCAATTGCCGACAAGGGCAGTCGACTGATAATTGAAAAATTTGATTTTCAGTTATCAGAATTGATTTTGGAAAAACCATAAGTAATTCTACGTATATTGAAAAATTGTAAAAATTTATACGTACATTACTTATAAGCAATACAATAGGGGAAAAATGTTATAAAAATATTTTACCCATAAAATAGTGAAATTGACACAAAGTTCAAAAGTGAAGAAAAACTTCAATGTTTTAGCTCACTTTGTATCAACTTCATCAATGGTGATTGCTATCAAAATATAAACTTCACCAAGGTTTTCTAAAATGATTTTAAAATAGTTTTAAAACCTTATATTGGATCATATTCTTTGGGCTTAATGTACATGACTTGAACATAAGCTTTCCTAATGATCCACCCATGATTTTAGATGAGTTTGAGTTCATCTAGATGCAAAAACTATGCACCTTGAACTTAACTCATATCCTAACATCTCACATATATCTAGGGTTTATAAAATACACTCAAGTCAATGTAATGTGAGATGTGAGTTTTGGTTCATCTTAAACTAAGGTCTTATGCATTTTTCTAAGGCAACCCTACTTGATTCCCTTATATGTGGGATTTCAAGTCATGTTATATGTCCTTAATTCAATTCTTATTAAATGCATGAAATGATCATGGCATAAATGATAGCATAAGTAAACATGGCAAATGATCATGATGTCATGATATATGATATAATCTAAATATACATGACATTAAGACCTAAATCCTAAGCATGATCATGACATAAGGATGATAAAAATAAACATGATGTCATGACATGGTATATGGAAAACAAAACATGGAAAATAAAATGTATAGGTATAATAATACCTAAATTTTAATATTAGTTTCTATTTGTTATAATTAATCTCATTTTTCCATATTATCAATTATTCTCAAAGTGTGTCAAAAACCCAAAATGGCACACTAAGACCTCTAAACCTAAATTGTGCCAATTTGATTGATTTTTCATAATTCCAAAAATATATTGGCACATCCTAAAAAATTTTAGGATTATAATTCAAATCTATTTCCAAGGTATCCATAACCTTGAAAATTACCTAAAGTGCCATCTTTAGGTTAACTACCCATCCATTTAAAATGGGCACACCTAAACCTATCTAGCGTGAATCGATCACGCTCTTAGGAACCCAAAACCTATTTGAGCTCCTTGGGTTTACTAGGTATTCCTTAGGGATGACCTCCCTAGATACCCTCCTAATGACCCTTCTAGACTTATTAGCCTTGGTCATTGTGGTCTTGCCTAGGTTAACTCTAGGGATGACTCCCCTTGTAACCTTCTTAGTGGCTTGCCTAGGTTTCCTTGAAACCCTAGCCACTAGGCACATACCTTGGTTAGCCTTAGGGATAGCTTCCCTAGTAACCTTGGTCTTCCTAGACCTAACTTGAGTTTCATAATCAAATGGAACATTGTAGTAAGTCTCCTTAGGCTTAGGTTTGTGACCCAAACCTTTCTTGCCTTTGGATGACTCTTGTCTCCTAGGCCCTTGACTTTGGACATTTGACCCCTTAAATTGATTTTGTATATTCCTAAGGGTCTTCTCTAATTTCTCAAGCCTTGACCTCAAAGCTTGATTTTCATTTTCTAATTGCCCAATTTTTGAATTTTGATTTAATCTTTGGGCATTGTTCTTTCTAGGCATATGCCTAGTCCATTTGGGGTTAAAACCTAGATGATCTTCAATTTTCTTAATGCTTGCCCTAGGTAAAGTATTTCTAGGGACATTAGTCCCAAATTTCTCTTTATTTGAAAAATTAACATTCTTAGCACCTAGACAAAAGTATTTATTGTTTCTAGCATGCTTTCATGTACAATAGCAAGATTGTTAAAATTATTCTTAGCATGCATTTTGACATTTAAACTAGAACTAGAAGGTGCATTAAAATATACCTTAGGGTTTGCCTTAGAGGCTCCCCCTACTTGTGATGCTCTTTCTTTGACCTTCTTGCTCCCCTTAGGGCATTGACTCCTATAATGCCCTCTTTGATTACATTTGAAGCATATAATGTGCTCCTTGATTTTGATGGTTAGGGCATCGGTTTCCTTTGACTTTTCTTGACTTTTAAGTGCCGGTGGACTTTTCTTGACCTTCTTTGGGCACTTGCTCTCGTAGTGCCCATACTCCCTACACTCAAAACACATTATATGAATTTTATCTTGAAATGATGTGCTTGAGTTACCTAGGTCAATGACGACTGGATTTTGAGCTTCTTCATCTTGATCGGATGTTGAAGGCTCTTCTTCTTGCTCTGGCGTGGGAATCCTCTCCTCACTCTCAATCCTAGAGGTGGAGGCTTCTTCCATCTTTTCCTCTTCCACCGATCCGGATGTTGATTCTCTATCAACTTCCGAATCCTCACTTGCTTGTGAAGATGAGGATGTGCTTGCTTCTTCTTGAGCTTGAGAGGATGAGCACTCCTCTTCTTCTTCTTGTTCTTGGATCGGATGAGGGTTTTCGTGATATTTTGCCAATTCGCTCCAAAGCTCCTTAGCATCCATGTAATCCCCTAGGCTACACAAGATGTCATTAGGAATCAAATAAAAAATAAATTGGACTACCTTCTTATTTTTCTCGAAGGCTTGGACTTGCTCTTCGGTCCATCTCTTTTTCTTGAGGTATCCACCCTTTGATCCTCTTGGATAGCTAAATCCCTCCATCAAAATGGACCACTCCTCAAAGTCTCTCATCATCAGGAAGTCTTCAATCCTTGTCTTCCATTGGTTGAAGCCTTCTCGTCCATAGAAAGCATATGGGATTGGGGTGTTGATGTCCCAACCCAAATTCTCTTGAATTTCCATCTTGTTCCTCTTCACCCTCTAGCGTCTTGGCTCCAGGTTGTTAATCCGTAGAAGAGCTCCAGGCATTGATTCTAATTGTTAGGAACGTTGCGCCCGCTAGAGGGGGGGGTGAATAGCGTTGTCGTCGCTCGATGGATTTTGTTCGCGATCGCGTCTACAAATCATGTTAGTGCGGAGTGGAATAATAATAAAAGCAATAACACGATACACAATCACAAACACAAGAATATAACGTGGTTCGGAACCGAATGGCTCCACGGATCGGGCTCTAAAAGCCCTAGTAATGCAAACACGCACTACTAATCACAAATACTCATTCTCGGAACAATTCGGAGGTAGAGAAACCTCGTACAATAGTTTTTACAACAATAAGAAACAATAAAAGTGCAAATACAAATGAAAACACAAAGACAATGTAAAGAACACTTTACAACTATTGCTTTGGATGCTTGCTTATTGATTGCCTTGGACTAGCCTTGAAAATCCTGATTTGCAACAGCAAATCGCTCCAAATCGTCCAACAAAATCGGTGCCAAAATCTTTCTTTCGAGCTGCCTTTATAACCTGCAATCGGGCTGGAATTTTGCCTATCAGTCAATTGCTCGAGATCATCAGTCGACTGATGCCACTATTGTCATGAGAGAATAACTAGATCCACGCTGGAAAAATCCAACGGATCCATCATCAATCAACTGATCATACCCATCAATCAACTGTTGGCTCAATCAGTCGAGTGGTCGGGCTGATCACTCGACTGGAGAACATTCTATGCCCAAGAATCCGGCCATCAATCGACCAATCACCTTGATCAATCGACTGCTCAGGCCAGCAGTCGACTACCCACCTATGGCAGTCGACTGCTAGGGCACTTTCTGCAGTCAAACCCTAGTTGACTCCCATCAGTCAACTGACCCATGGTCCCAGTCGACTGATACACCTCAAACATGAGGTTTTGACCTAAGTATGGTGCCCCCATACTTGCTAGATCACCCGTATCCTAGACCTAAGCCTTCTAGCCACCTCCGTGAGCCTCACGCCTATCGGATCCCTCCAAGTCATCCATGACTTGTTCATCCATATGCTAGCCTTTAGGTGCTTCCATCGGCTATTATCATGCTAACGATGTCTACACCGCCAAGGCACATTGGACTTACGCTGCCAAGACTCCCCTTAGACTTTATGCCACCAACCATTGGACTTATGCTACCAATACTCCCGCTTGGACTTTATGCCACCAATATTCCCCTTGGACTTTCCAAATGCCAAGACTCAAGCTTGGACTTTCCCTTGCCAACGACTTTCCATGCCAAGACCCATGCTTGGACTTTCCTTTGCCAACCCATGTTGGACTTTCCCTTGCCAAGACCCATGCTTGGACTTTACATGCCAAGTACTCAAGACTTGGACTTTTCCCATGACAATGGTCAAACCATCGTCAAACAACAGATACTAACCTGGGTCAATTGCATCAGCAATCTTTCCAACACATGTCAGACATCAATGTCAGACATCCATGTCAAACATCAAAACACTTCTCGAGTCAAACTCGAGTCCGATCAATCGTGACCTGGGCCGATTGCACCAACAGTTTAAACATAAGGCGATTGCCTTAGGACACCTCTCATATACAACTAACAAGGCATGCTATAAATAATAGGTTTTATTGTTTAGGTGCTAAGCATGTGAATTTACTTAAGGACAAACTTAGATCAAACAATTCTAGACTTATTCTACCTAGGGAGACCATTAGGAAAATAGAGGATCACCTAGGTATCAACCCTAAATGGACTAGGCATATGCCTAGAAGGAATGGTAATGCCCAAAGATTAAACAAAAATTCAAAAATTGGGCAACTAGAAGTTGAAAATCTAGCCTTGAGAAGTTGGAGAAGGCCCTTAGGATTATGAAAAATCAAATGCAAGGGTCAAATGATCAAAAATCTAGGTCAAGGAGTCAAAACCTAGGGTTTAGAAAGCAAGGTACAACCAAGGGCAAGAAAGGTTTAGGTCACAAACCTAAGCCAAAGGAGACCTACCATAGTGTTCCATTCGATTATGGAACACAACCTAGGTCTAGGAAAATCAAGGTCAATAGGGAAGTCATCCCTAAGGTTGACCAAGGTAGATTCCTAGTGGCTAGGGTTTCAAGGAAACCTATGGAAGCCACTAAGAAGGTTACAAGGGAAGTCACCCCTAGAGTTAACCTAGGTAAGACCTAAATGACCAAGGCTTCTGAGCCTAGGAGGGTTATTAGGAGGGTATCTAGGGAAGTTATCCCTAAGGAATACCTAGTAAACCCAAGGAGCTCAAATAGGTTTTTCATTCCTAGGAGCGTGATCGATTCACGCTAAATGAGTTTAGGTGTGCCAACTTTGAATGGATAGATAGTTAACCTAATCATGGTAAAGGTGGCACTTTAGGTCATTTTCAAGGTAATGGGGTACTTTAGAAATAAGGATGATTATTATCCTAAAAGTTTTTAGGATGTTCTAATATAATTTATGGAAGTTGAAAAATCAATCAAATTGGCACAATTAGGGTTAGAGGTCATAGTGTGTCATTTTGGATTTTTGACACACTTGGGAGATAAGCTAGTAATATGGCAAAATGAATTTAATTCTAACAAATGACAACTAATATTAAAATTTAGGTATTATATACCTTTATATTTTATTTGCCATGTCTTGATTGCCATATACCATGTCATGATATTATATTCATTTAAATCATATAAATGTCATGATTATGCTTAGGGTTTATCTTTTATGACATGTGTATTTAAATTTAATCTTATGCCATGACATCATGATCATTGGTCATGCTTATTCATGTTATCTTTTATGCCATGATCATTCATGCATTTATGAAAATTGATTTAAGGACAATTGGCATGACTTGAAGTCCCATGTATAAGGGAATCAAGTAGTGTTGCCTTAGAAAAATGCATGAAACCCTAGTTTAAGATGAACAAAACCCACATCTCACATCAAATTGACTTGTATGTGTTTTCATACATTTTAGACATATGTGAGATGTTAGGAAATGAGTTAAGTTCAAGGTGCATAGTTTTTGCATCTAGATGAACTCAAACTTATCTAAAATCATGGATGGATCATTGGGAAAGCTTATGTTCAAGCCATGTACATTAAGCCCAAAGAACATGATCTAATATAAGATTTTAAAACAATTTGAAAATCATTTTGAAAAACTTTGGTGAAGTCTATCTTTTGATAGCAATCACCATTGATGATGTTGATACAAAGAGGGCTCAAAACATTAAAGCTTTTCTTCATTTTTGAACTTTGTATCAATTTCACTATTTTATGGGTAAATTATTTTTCACCCATTATTTTTGGTATAAGTATTATACGTATGAAGTTTCACTATTTTTCAAATTACGTATATTTACTTATGTATTTCTGAAATTCGAATCTGATAGTTGAAAACTGCATTTTATAGTTATCAGTCGACTGTTGCTTGATGGCAGTCGACTGATGGATAGGGCAGTCAACTGATTATTGTCATAGTCAACTGCCAACGCTGATTTCGGGTAAACAAAGATGTTTAGCCAATGTTTTAGCCATGTTAGGTTCCCTGACTGCTCCTAACCCTAGGATATGCTTTGGGAAGCATTAGAAAAGGTGAAAATCCATTGGATATAGATTAGGAGAGTTGTTTAGTGTGTGTATCAATTTTAAGGTATGTGAAAGTTCAATGTTGAACTTTGGACCTTAATTTTTGATGGTTTAGTGTTCCTATAGGCTTAGGTACTCTCCAAGGACATTGTTGGTGCAATGGTCAAGGGGGAGCAAGCCTTTAGGGGGAGACATCCATCATGGGATGATGGATGTGTTTCTTCCTCACAAGGGAGGAGAAATAGGAATTTGAGATGCCCAATTTAGAAATTGAGAAAGTTTGTAGGATTGCTTCTCTTAAGTGATATGAGACTTATCGCTAGGAAGAGTGAAGACATCATAGGTGTTTTTTGGACCAAGGGAGAGATTGTAAGATCTCATTGGGATATGAGACATTGACCTCCTTGGGGAGAACCTTTTTGATGTATGTCAAAAAGGGGGAGAAAGTGAAACTATCAATTTGGGATAATTGGTAAGGAGATTTGAGTTAAGGTTTAGGCCTAACTCAAAGGTGTTTGGTTTTTTGTCAAACATCAAAAAAATAGAGATTGTTGGTGCAATCGGCCCAGGTCACGATTGACCAGACTAGAGTTTGACTCGAGTAGTGTTTTGATGTTTAACATTGATGTCTGACAATGTGTTGGGGAGATTGTTGGTGAAATCGACCCAGGTCATGATTTTGATATTTGATGATGGTTTGACCATTGTCATGGGAGAAGTCCAAGTCTTGTGTACTTGGCATGGAAAGTCCAACATGGGTTGGCAAGGAAAGTCCAAGCATGGGTCTTAGCAAGGGAAAGTCCAAGCTTGAGTCTTGGCATTTGGAAAGTCCAACATTGGGTTGGCATGGAAAGTGCAAGGGTGTAGTCTTAGCCACATAAGTCCAAGGGTGTAGTCTTGGCGGTGAAAATCCAAGTCATGGATACTTGGCAATTGAGAAGTCAAGGGGTGATATTGGTGGCATAAAGTCCAAGGGTGGAGTCCTGGCAGTATAAGTCCAATGGTTGGCGGCGTAAAGTCCAAGCAGAGTCTTGGCAGCGTAAGTCCAATGTTCCTTGGCAGTGTAGAACATATTAGCATGACAATAGCTAATGGAAGCACCTGAGGCTAGCGTATGGATGAACAAGTCATGGATGACTTGGAGGGATCCGATAGGCGTGAGACTGACGGAGATGGCTATAAGGCTTAGGTCTAGGCTATGGGTTGTCTAGCAAGTATGAGGGCATCATACTTGGTGTTAAACCTCGTGGTTGAGGTTTGTCAGTCGACTGGGGTTATGGACCAGTCGATTGATCAAGTGTTTTGGCACTTGGCAGCCGAGTCGACACTCAGCAGTCGACTGGGATTATGACTAGTCGACTGTCATGAGTCGACTATAGGAAAATGGCCTAGCAGTCGACTGCCAACATTGGGTAGTCGACTGATGGCCTGATCAATCGACTGCCATGGATGGCAATTGACTGATGGTTTGGTCGCGAGCACAGAACACTTCGTAGCTGACTAGACAATCGGCTACGGGCGCTGGCAGTCGATTTCCAATGTTGGCTATCGACAAATGAGAGTTTCGTTGGAACTTTTCCAGCATGGATCGAGCCGTTGTCTTACAACAATAGTGTTGGTAGTCGACTGAGGCCTTATGGCAGTCGACTGCCAGGCGCGAAAATAGCCTGAGTGCAGGTTATAAAGACAACTCGAAGGGGAGGTTTTTGCAGCGCTTTCTTGGGCATTTTTGAGGCGATTTGCTGGTGCAAATCAAGGTCTTCAAGCACGGTTCAAGCAATCAACAAGTAAGCATTCAAAAGAGCATTTGTAAAGTTTTCTTTACATAGATTGTTGTATTCATTTTATATTTGTTTGTTTACTTCTTTTATTACTTTTGTAATCTTTATACGAGGTTTCTCTGCCTCCGACTTGTGGTCGAGAAGGAGTTTATTGGATTAGTGGTGTGTGTTTGCATCACTAGGGTTCTTACGAGCCTAACCCGTGGAGTAGGAACCTTGAGGTTCCAAACCATGTTATATCATCGTGTTGTGATTGTGCTTGTTCTCTTGTTGTATTTATTTCATTATTGTATATTCCGCCGCGTATAACAACATTGTGTAGCAAGCACAATCAAATTCCATCATCCGACGATGAAACGCTATTCACCCCCTCTAGCGGGCGCACAGGTTCTAACGTAAACCTTATTTTGAGGTTTATTAGTCGACTGGGGTTATGGACCAGTGGACTGGCCAAGTGTTTGACACTTGGTAGCCTAGTCAACTTGCATCAATCGATTAAGATTATGACCAATCGACTAGTCAAGTAGTCGACTGAGCTTTAAACTGCTCGGATGAAGCTTGGCAGTCGACTACCATCTTTGGGCAGTCAATTGGCCTTGAGCAGTCGACTGCCATGAAGGGCAGTCGACTGCTTACACGAGCACATAAGCTTTGGCAGTCGACTGGCCAGTCGGCTGCCAGACATCCGTCGACTACTGGTAAGGGCAGTCGACTGATGAGGTATTCATTGGATAGATTCCAATGTGGATTGAGCTGTTGTGAGACAACAGCATGAAGACTAGTCAACTGCTAGGTAAGAGCAGTCGACTGGAAGGCAAAAATCAGCCTGAGTTGTAGCTTTATAAGGAGCTTGAGAAGGAGGACTTTGGCCATGGTTCTTAGAGTGATTTGAAGGGGAATTGCTGCTACATTCTAGACCTTCAAGGGCATTCCAAAGCAACCAAAGATCAAGCATTCAAAAGATCATATTTGTAAAGTGTTTTCTTTACTTGTATTCATTTGCTTAGTGTAATTGCTTGTATCTTGTTCTTATTGTTGTAAGAATTATTGTAAGAGATATTTCTACCTCTAGAGTGTTTTCTTAGAAGGAAAGGTTTATTAGTGGTGGTGTGCATCACTAGAGCTCACTTGAGCTTGCCCTGGAGTAGGAACCCTAGGTTCCAAACTACATTATATTGCCTTATTGTGCTTATGTATTTCTATTTGTATTTTGTATTGTATATTCCACTACGTATAATGCTTTTATAGATGAGCACAACATGAACATGATCGAATCCATCAAACGACGAGAAATCGCTATTCATAGCGATGTCAACCGATCTCTAACAAGTGGTATCAGAGCATTCATAGTGATATCACAATTATTGCCTAACTTCAAGTGATTATCCAAACATTAAAATACATAATGATTAGTGCATTCTTGCACCGACAATCTCCCCCTTTTTGATGTTTAGCAATCATTTAAGTTAGGTCTTAAAACATATACAATAAGAAACAAATGAGAATCTAACTTAAAAATCTAGCGAGAGAAGTCTTCCATGGCTTACTAGGTGTCCTCGATCTAGCGAGAGCAGTTTTCCATGGCTCAGCAGCTGACTCAGATGGAGCATCGTCAGCTTGAGATATACGAGATGATGCGAAGTTGGACTCTGAGTCAGCAGCCTCCACCTCCTCCACCACCTCCGGGCAATGACACTGGTGGATGGTAGCTAGGCCTGAGATTATATATTTTTTTTATTTCATAGAGAGATTGAGGGTCAGAACATTTTTCTATCACTTGTATGGGATGACTTTTAAATTGAATGACATGTTTTCTTTTACAAAATTGTTTACTATTTACCCTATATTGTTTGGTTGGGATAATGTGTGTTGTATTGCTTATTACATGTGTTGATGTGTATGCTCATTCATTACAATTATGCCATGTCATCATGTATAAGCCATAGCCTTTCTTTCAACCATGAAATCCATATATATCATGACATCATACTTCTTATGGTTATTTTAATATGTCATGATCATATTTTTGTAAATGTCATGCTTATACTTAAGTTATATCTTTATGACATGACATCATGTATCATTGGCACATGCTTTAAATATGCCATCATTTTATGCCATGATCATATTTCATGCATTTTGGTTAATCAAATTGATTTAAGGCAAGTGACATGATTTGATATCCCAAGTATAAGGGAATCAAATATAGTTGCCTAGAAGAATGCATGAAAATCTAAGAACCTAAACCCACATCTCACAAGAACATTAAATTGACTTGTGTGTGTTTTCATACACCTTAGACACATGTGAGATACTAGAAAATGAGTTAAGTTCATAAAAAATACCGTAAATTATGGCAAAAGGGGTAATATTATTATGGGATAAATTAAATTGAAATGCATGGTTAGGGATTTAATTACACCTAACCTAGCTTAAGAGTTTCATGGTTTAATTGAATCTAGGTTTAATTGAATCTAGGTTTAATTGAACCAAGGGTTAAGTGCTTATAGGGTCTGAAACCCAACCCATTTTCCCCAACCTGACCCGCTTTCTTTTATGGCCGAACCGTTTTCCATTTTTCTCCACGCTGCGGTTTCTCATCGCGCTTTATTCCCGAGCATTTTCTTTCTCCTTCTCACACGTGACATTCCTCTTCCTCACCGCGTGATGACTCTGTCTCTCGCCATCCCTTCTCTTCTGAAACCCATGGCTGCCGAGCCCTCTCCTTCTTCCTCTCAGCGTCTACCTCTCTACAAGCGGGGTGAATGGACCCCCCCACCCCCTCGACGATTCCATGGACAAGCCAACGGTGAGTGTGTGGTTGGAAGCTTTCGTCGATGGCATCCGGCCCCTATTCTGAATGGGAGCTACGATCTCTGTCGGAGAAGACGGTGGTTGGCAGTGACTAGGCAGTGATAGTGAACAGAGTCGTCGGATTGAGGGGGGTTTTACGGCCGGTGGTCGTCGGAGCTAGGTAAGGGCTGATTTTTCTTGTTACCTTGGATGAGATCTATACCTAGCTATGGATTCCTCATTCTAGCTCAGTCTGTGATTTGGGCAATGGTCTGGTGTCAGTGAACAGGGGATAAGGGAAGTGACACCGGCATAACTCCAATTACTGGTATATGTCTTGATTTTCCCTCTTTTTGTTCGGTCCATTTCGATTCTATGGATTACTGTTGAGTATTGGATTGTGGGTGCCAATTTGTGGGTTCAAGGAGGTCAGGGCAGTGTGGATCGAAGGGTGGGATCGAGCTTGAGGTAAGGTTTGTGTTGATCTATGGTTTTATCAGGTTGTATGCGGCTGTGAGAGGGAAATTGTCGGTTGTTAAGGAGTGGCTCTATTCTAGGCTATGGAGGGGTTGTGAAGCTATGAAGGGGCTATAAATGGCTGTGGATATGTTGTGTGGATGGGGGGGGGGGGGTGAGTTGAGAGATCAGCCCCATGGTATTGGTAATCAGAGGTTGTGCTGTGCAGGGTTGTATGTGTTATGTACACAGGTTGGGAACAGGCTTGAGCAACTCGATCTCGGTTGTGATGTGCCATTTTAAGGCTGTGAATGGGTTAGTAGGATCTGGAGTTGATTTGGGATGAAATTATATTTTGATACAGCTGTGAGTGATCGGTTAAGTGGATAGCTTAATCCATTAGGTTTTGATTTTGATACTAGAGTTGGTAATATAATCTTATTATATTTGCAATATTGTAGGACGTGGATACGAGATAGATCCGCGGGCATGAAGATTTTATTATTTCGAGCTTTATAGCAGGTGGGTAATATTTCCTACCCTGGTCAGGTAACAACTAAACCATGATGCATGTGATTGCATATTGTTGTCACTTAGAGCTTGACTCCACTCTAGTTTTTCTGTTGCTTGATACTTGCCTTTGCACTTTAAATGCTCTGTCATTATTGTTATCTATTCATTCATCATTGTTATAAATTATAGAGGTTATGGTAAGTGGACCTATAGTGGTTTACCTACGTGTACGTAGCTAAATTCGATTGTAGATCTGAATTGTGCAATTTAGATAAATCATCCGGGGTTGAGTAATCTTCTAGAAGTAAAGTTGAGCTTTCATATCATATCCTGGTGTTGTATATATATCTACTATAGATCATGTAGTTGTGTATGGATGTGTGATTTGTCGATACAGTGTCACTACGGATTGGAGGTCCTAGCTTGGTTTTTGTCAGCTGTATATGTCTCTCTATAGAATAGAGAGTGTGTTGTGGACATATGTATGTGCTGTCGTGCATTCATTCTATTTACATGCATGCTGACGACTTGGTCTCCCTTGTGGTTTAGAGGGTCGTCAGTCATCCTGCCTCTTAGGTTACTTGTGGAGGAGTAGTGTGAGTGCAAAGCATTTATTGTGCCGCACTCACCCCACTATTGACAGTGGTTGTTGGAGTAGCGTGCAGTTGTCCTAGGTGCATGGCACTCGACCACTCATGGGTAGTGGCAGTCAAAGTGGCCAGCAGCAGGGACCCTCGTTGTGTAGGTAGCTCTTTACACTTATATGCTACTTGTTCATACTGCCCACTCGACCACTCGAGAGCGGTGGTTGTTGTTGAGTTGGGATAGTTGTCATGTCGTGCCACCTAGGCCACACTGGGGTCGTGGTAGCGAGTAGGGTGTGCAGGCATGACCATGCATCTGCATTGCCGTGGTTGATGGCGTTTGCATATATATGTTGGTGCAATCGGCCCAGGTCACGATTGACCAAACTCGAGTTTGACTCGAGTGATGTTTTGATGTTTGACATGGAAGTTTGACATCGATGTTTGACATTGATGTCTGATATAGTTTTGGGGAGATTGTTGGAAAAATCGACCCAGGTCATGATTGACCGGACTCGAGTTTGACTCGAGGTGACTTTGATGGTTGACTAGGGTTGACCATGTCATTGAAAAGTCTAAGCATGGGTCTTGGCAAGTAAAGTCCAAGTCTTGAGTACTTGGCATGTAAAGTCCATGCATGGGTCTTGGCAAGGAAAAGTCCAAGCATGGGTCTTGGCATGGAATGTCCAACATAGGTTGGCAAGGGAAAGTCCAAGCTTGAGTCTTGGCATTTGGAAAGTCCAATGGGTTTGATATTGGTGGTGTAAAGTCTAAGCGGGAGTCTTGGCAACATAAGTCCAATGGTTGGCGGCGTAAAGTCCAAGCGGAGTCTTGGCAGTGTAAGTCCAATGTGCTTTGGCGGTGTAGACACCATTAGCATGACATAGCCGATGGAAGCACCTGAAGGCTAGCGCAATGGATGAACAAGTCATGGATGACTTGGAGGGATCCGAGAGGCGTGAGGCTGACGGAGGTGGCTAGAAGGCTTAGGTCTAGGCTACGAGTGGTCTAGCAAGTATGGGGACACTATACTTGGGTTAAGCCTCATGTTTGAGGTGTGCTAGTCTACTGGTGCCATATGGCAGTCGACTGGTGTAAGTCAACTAGGGTTTGACTGCGGGAAATTGGCCCAATAGTCAATTGTCAGCCATTGGCAGTCGATTGATTGGCCGAGCAGTCGACTGATCGTGTGATCAATCAACTGGTGCTCAGTTTTTCAGGCACAGAATGGAGTTGAACTCGACTGCTGGGGTTAGCAATCGAGTGAAGGCTCAATCAGTCGACTGATGGACATGATCAGTTGACTGATGTCCTATCCGTTGGATTTTTCCAGCATGGATTACACCGTTGTCTCACAACAATAGTGTCATCAGTCAGCTGATGGTCCCGAGCAGTCGACTGATCGGCGATTTCCATCCCAGGTTGAAGCTTTAAATGGAGCTCGTGGAGGAGGATTTCAAAAAGGTTCTTTGAGGCATTTTGGGGCGAGTTGTTGCTGCAATTCAGGGTCTCCAAGTACTACTCGATCAACCTAGGAAGCAAGCATTCAAAAGCTCAGTGTAAAGTTTTCTTTACTTGCATTTTAGTGTAGTTGCTTGTATTTTCATTGTATTACTGTTGTATATATTGTACGAGGTTTCTCCACCTCTGGATTATTCCGAGAATGAGTTATTTGTGATTAGTGGTTGCATGTGCATCACTAGAGCTCTTTAGAGCTCTATCCGTGGAGTAGGAACCTTGAGGTTCCGAACCACATTAAATACTTGTGTATTTGTGGTTGTCTATTTCGTTATTGCATTATTTCTATTATTCCACTGCGCACTAACAAAAATTGTAGACAAACGTCAATTGAATTCCATCACGCAATGAATCGACACTATTCACCCCCCTCTAGCGGTCAACATTTCCCCAACAATTGGTATCAGAGCCCGAGGCTCTTCTACGGACTAACCGCTAGGAGCAAAGACAAAGACGCTAGAGGGTGAAGATGGAGTTGGAAGAACAACTCGGTTGGGACATCAACACACCGGTGCCCTACACCCTATATGGACGAGAAGGCTTTAATTCTTTGAAGAGAAGGATTGAAGATTTTTTGATGATGAGGTATTTAGAGGAGTGGTCCATCCTAATAGAAGGATTCCAATACCCAAGAGGACCAAAGGGAGTCTTCCTCAAAAAGAAGAGATGGAGTAAAGAGAAACTCCAACAATTTGAGAAAAATAAGAAGGTAGTAAAATTCATTTTTGATTTGATACCTAATGACTTCTTATGTAGCCTAGGTGATTGCATGGATGCCAAGGATCATTGGAAGGAATTGGCCAAGCTTCATGAAGACCCATCACCGACTCAAGAAGAGGAGGCCGAAGATGAATCCTCATCCTCACAAGCAAGCGAGGAGTCGGAGGTTGAGAAGGAATCAATTTCTGGATCGGTGGAAGAAGTGGAAGAAGTATCCACTTCTAGGATGAAGATAGGAAACTTTGCTTCCTACTTCAACTCGGTCGCTTGTTCATGGTGATCCCTTCTACGTCCCCGGATAAAAAAATTTATCCTTGACAAGAGGGATTACCCAAGCTACCATTTCATCATCGTGCTATTCGATTAGAGTAGTCACTTGAACAAACTTGTTGTTCAAGCCACCAACCTCTATTCTATGAATAGCCACGGAATAGACGATGTACAGATTGCCGGCTTTTGTGTTTGTATTCGGGGTCCAAGTTAATTTAACCACAAAACAGAATATACAACATGTATATGATTGAAAAAACAATTAAAGACATGTTACAAAAGAAAATAAACAAGCGTTATACCTCTCGATCTTCTATTGTATGTCTTTCCTCCTTTTAGACATCGTGTGGGCGACGATCTTCCAAAATTCGAAGCCTCCTAGATCACCAATCTTCCTTCCTTGCTCACTCCGAACAAGAGGAAGTATAGAAACAAAACTCTTCTCCTTCCTTTAGCCAACCACCAAGCACCAACCTTGATGCTTGCCGCCGGCCAACAAAAAGAAGAGATGAGGAAGTGGGCACCGGCCAAGAGCTCCAAAGAATCACCCTAACCCTTGTTTCCACCGGCCAAGGAGAGGAGATGAGGAGGTTGGACGCCGACCAAGGAATAGGAGAGACAAGTTGGGCGCCGACCAAGAAGAAAGGAAGGAAGAACTTTCCTTAAAAGTGGCCGCCCAAGCCTCTAAACCCTAGCCCCTCTTCAATTGCTCTTGCCTCCCACCCCCTTGCCTCCTTTTATAGAGTTATGCCTAAGCCTCCTTTAATCTCTACCATCGGTTCTAGGGATTTAATCTCAACAGTCGAATCTAGAGATTTAATCTCAACCGTCAGATCTAGAAATTTAATCTCCACCGTCGGATCTAGAGTTTTATTTTCAACCATTGGATCTAGGCTTCATGAGGTTTTAATAGGCTACAATAGGGACCATGAGGAGGAGTTGGATCTTGGCCACCCAATGGATCAAGCCCACATAAAGTCCGATCCATTAATAATTATTCATTCCACTAGAGGATTATCATTGATCTACCTCACTAACCCCCATAAGTTAATATGAGCTCCATATATTATTTGTACATTTTTCTCCCCGTGTTTAAGATCTCGAATGTCCGTCGATTAATTAATTTACTGACAATTAATTAATCAACATCTAACTCTATGAGTAGTACCACTCAACCTTATCATCATGTCGGACCAAGTCCACCTGCAGGGTTTACATGATGAATCTTATGAGCTCCTCAAGGGGACATCATCATCCTAATATATAGGACACGGTTTCCTCCTATAATCAACGACACACCATATAAATAATACCATTTTCTAACTTACCGAGCCTATCGATTTACTCTATAAATCTCGCCCATTGGTAAATCAAAGAAATGAATACTAAGTATATGTGCCCGTTATTATATTGGGATTAAGAGCATGTACAATATAATATCTGAGGTCCGATTCGATTATGTAATCAACAATAAATCGAATCACCTCTAAGTCGGTCCTGCCCAATACACACAAAGTGTACTAGTGTGATTCTATGGTCAAGACAAACCAATACCAAATCACACTACAACCATTCCAATGGTTTGTCCATAACCATCTCGGTTGTGAGCCTTTACTTATACTTTACAATGAACCGATAACATGATCTCCTGTGTGACATTACACACCATGTTATCTATAATGTAATGTATCAGACAATATGCATAACCATAAATATGCAAACAATGATCATGTGATTCTTATTTCAAAAATAAAAATGTTCATACAAAAGATAGACTTTTCAATATACATCCCAATAATCTCTCACTTATACTAAAAGACAATGTTGTCCTCAAACTGTCATACATCTGATTCCCATTCCCTCCACATGCCTATCAAAAGCTCTCGCTGGAAGGGCCTTAGTGAAAGGATCTACCAGGTTATCCTCCGATGCAATCTTGGCCACAACAACTTCTCCTCTCTTTACGATTTCTCGTATCAGGTGGTACTTGCGCTATATGTGTTTACTTGCCTTATGGGCTCGTGGTTCCTTCGAGTTTGCAACTGCACCACTATTATCACAATAAATTGTGATAGTTCTGGGCAAACCAGGAATCACATCCAAGTCCATCAAGAAGTTCCTGAGCCATACAGCTTCTTTGGCCGCCTCAGAGGCTGCCACATACTCAGCTTCCATGGTGGAGTCCCCTACACATTTCTGCTTGACAGTCCTTCATACAATGGCTCCACCTCCCAAAGTAAACACAAAACCTGAGGTAGACTTACTATTATCCCTGTCTGATTGGAAGTCAGAATCTGTGTAACCCACAGGGAGTAATTGGTCTGCCTAGTAAACTAGCATATAATCCCTAGTCCTTCTCAGGTACTTCAATATATGCTTTACGGCAGTCCAATGTCTCTGTCCTGGATTACTTTGATATCTGCTAACCATGCCCATGGCAAAGCAGATATCTGGTCTCGTACATAGCATCGCATACATGAGGCTTCCTACTGTCGAAGCATAAGGAACCGCCTTCATCTCCTCTATCTCCTCAGATGTTCTAGGACACATCTCCTTAGACAAAGGAACTCCATGCCTGAAAGGTAGAAAACCTTTCTTGGAGTTTTGCATTCTAAAACGATCCATAATGGTGTCTATGTATGAAGCTTGAGATAAGCACAACATCCTTTTCTTGCGATCCCTTATAATCTTGATCCCAATGATGTGTCCCACTTCTCCCAAGTCCTTCATATCAAACTGTTTGGACAACCATACCCTTACATCCGATAACACCTTGACATTGTTGCCAATTAATAAAATGTCATCTACGTATAGTACAAGAAATACCACTACGTTTCCGTCACATCTCTTGTATACACAAGACTCATCCGAACTTTGAATAAATCCATAAGACTGGATTACCTCATCAAATCGGATGTTCCAATACCTCGAAGCTTGCTTCAATCCATAAATGGACCGATTAAGCTTACACACAAGATGCTCTTTGGCCTTTTGCAATGAATCCTTCTGGTAGCTTCATATAGATGTTTTCCTCAAGACTTCCATTAAGGAAAGCTGTCTTGACATCCATCTGCCATACCTCATAATCCATATGAGCAGCAATGCAAAAGAGAATCCGGATAGACTTAAGCATAGCTACCGGCGAAAAGGTCTCCTCATAATTGATACCCTCTTTCTGAGTATACCCTTTCGCAACAAGCCTTGCTTTGAAGGTCTCAACCTTTCTGTCTATTCCTCTCTTTCTTTTGTAGATCCACTTGCATCCAATGGTTTTTATACCATCGGGTGGTTCTACTAGCTCCCAGACCTGATTTGAATCCATAGATTCAATCTCAGCATTCATTGCACTTTGCCAAGATACTGCATCTTTATCTTGGATTGCCTCGTCATATGTCCAGGGATCAGGTTCATGTTCGCCAGAGACCAAATCAGAAGATTCTCCCAAGAACATGAATCTATCAGGCTATTTAACAACCCTCCCACTACGATGAGGTATCACCTGTGTATCCTCTGTGACACACGGTGCAGTGACTTGTGGTATATCCTCTTGTACCGGTGGTACTGAAGTAGTGACTTCCCCTTTCAATTCCTCCAGAACAATCTTACTCATGGGCTTGTGGTTCATCACATAGTCTTCCTCTAGAAATATGGCATTCGTGCTAATGATCACCTTATGATCTCTAGGACTATAAAACAAACAACCTTTCATTCCTCTAGGATAGCCAACAAACATGCACACTTCTGTACGAGGTTCCAACTTACCAGCATCTGCCTTCGGCACATGTGCTGGACTCACCCAAATCCGAATATGTCTCAGACTAGGCTTTCGCCCAGTCCACAATTTTATGGGAGTAGAAGACACTGATTTAGATGGAACCAAGTTCAGAATATACATTGTCGTATCTAGAGCATATCCCCAGAAAGATTCTGGCAACTCAGAATAACTCATCATCGATCTAACCATCTCCATAAGAGTCTTATTCCTTCGCTCTGCTACACCATTATGATGGGGTGTGCTAGGTGCAGATAATTGAGATTGAATCCCAGCCTCTGATAAGTAATTCCTAAACTCTCCCAAGAGGTACTCACCACCACGATCAGATCGTAGTGTCTTGTTACTTTTACCTTGACATTTCTCCACATCAACCTTGAATTCTTTGAACTTGTCAAAGCATTCTGACTTGCGGCGCATCAAGTAAATGTATCCATATCTCGAATAATTGTCTATAAATGAGATGAAATATTCAAAACCACCTCTTGCTTGGATAGACATAGGACCACACAAATCAGAATGAACCAACTCCAACACATCTTTGGCTCTATACCCCTTGGTCTTAAAAGACCTCTTGGTCATTTTACCCTCCAAGCAAGATTTGCAGGTTGGGAAATCTTCCACCACTAATGAACCCAAAGGTCGATCAGCTATCAACCTTTGAATTCTGCTTAGGTTAATATGACCAAGTCTTAGATGCCAAAGATATGTTTGGTTCATCTTCGAAGGTTCTTTTCTCTTATTGGAATTAGAAGATGAGTTATTAACTTCTATTTGCATCGTGGGAGCTTTTGGTTCAAGTGTATACAAATTTTCTCTCAATGCACCAGAACAGATAATCTCCCTATTCCTTTTTATAACAACTCTGTCATTAAAAGAAATAGAATATCCATACATAAACAATTTAGAAATCGAAATTAAATTCTTTCTAAATAAAGGTACATAAAGGAAATTTTTATGAACCAAAACTTTATTCCTCTTAAAAGACAAATAAACATCTCCCACTACAATAGCCGCCACCTTTGTGGCATCGCCCAAGTATACGGTAATCTCCCCCTCAGCCAGTAGTCTAGTTTCGTGGAACCCCTGCAAAGTATTGCAGACATGATCAGTGGCTCCCATATCTACACACCAGGTGCCGGTAGATAACACCGCTAAACATATTTCAACGACTAGACCAAAAGATATACCTTTGTTCTGCTTGCGGTTGGGGCAGTCCTTCTTCCAGTGTCCAGTCTGCTTACAAGTGAAGCACTTGCCTTTCGGCTTCTTCACTCCTCCCTGAGTTCCTCCCACTGCCTTTACCCCAGCTTGTTTCTTCTTCTTCTTGCCTTTCGGCTTAGAATTAGAAACCTTTTGGGCAACCATGGCTTGTGCCTGAGCACTCTTACAAAAAATCCCCTCTGCCACCTGGAGTTCTGTCAGAAGCTCCGCCAACAAATACAACCTCTTGTTCATGTTGTAGTTCAGGTGAAACTGCTCAAAACTCCTAGGTAGAGACTGGAGAATGATATCGACCTGGGTTTCCCTATCGATCTCAGCTCCGAGGACTTCCAGCTCATTCAAATGAGCCATCATCTTGAGAACATGATCCCTTACGGGTGTTCCCTCGATCATGGTGGTCGTCATCAAGTTCCTCATGGATTCTTGCTTGGCAACCCGATTCTGGTGTCCGAAAAGTTCTTTGAAATTGGACATCATGTCATAAGCAGTGGGCATGGCTTGATGCTGATGTTGCAGTACATTTAACATAGATGCCAAAATGTAACACCGTGCCATCTCATCGGCCTTGATCCACTTTTTATAACTCTCCTTCTCCTTTTCCCCAGAATCATCCGCAGGCTTAGGAGGGCACTCTTCGAGGAGTACATATTTGTATTCCTTAGTAGTCAAGACAATGTCAAGATTCCTCTTCCAATCAACATAGTTGGGTCCAGTAAGTTTATTTTCTTTCAGTATCACAGAAAGCGGGTTGAAAGTCATTTCGAAAACAACCTAAGAATCAAATAGATCAAAACATTAGATTTCAAAAAATTATTGATTCCTCAAACAATAAAATTTTAAAATCAACCAACACCTCAAAACACCGAGAATATCGTATGCCACGATAGTGTGGACGTATACGAATTCTACATTTGTAAGAGGAGGTTTTACCCATTAATTTTACTATCTTGTCAACCTAACTTTTTGATAAATAAAATTAATAGTTGGTTCCTCTTCGGCCCTACAAATAAAAGCAGTGACTCCGATGGGGAGGATACTTATATTTGTATCTAAGTGTTCACCATTACTCGGTACCAAGTTAATTATCTCGGATTATGTGCCTTCCGATGGGGAAGTACACACGCTCCTTAATAATTTCCTATAAACATATTTGACCTTGTGATCCGTAAACAAACTCATCTGATGTGGAGGAAGGTACTCAGAGCCGACGCGCAAGTTTGTTTGCATCACATGTCAAATTGTAATGGAGGCCGTGGGAATTTATAAAAATATCCCTCTCCCACTTAGTAATTTAAAATTGAGGAATTTTCTAGCCTATGACATGCATATCAAACAATAAGCAATAAATATGAAAAATAAATATTTTCCAACTATTATGACTTTTGTCTTTAATATGTCTCCCGTCGTATCGTCATCTCGTCCGCTCCTCCCTACGCCATGTACAAGCCATCCGGAGATCTGAACCGAGGAAAAAAAATTATTTTAATTTACATCCATCGATCCTATATTCCACGAAGGAGTGTACATGAAATCTAGATTGAAAGTAAACTAAAATAAAAAGAGTGGCTAAACAATGTCGTATCTAATTACAAAAATTAAATACTAGCCTTGTCAACCCTGAGGATTCAAATAATATACAATTATACACATACAATCACATACACACATATGGCCATAATAGTTGGATCCTATGCCTGCAACAAAAAATTTAACCTATGCACATCCTACTATTATCCATCACATATAATATATGAAAAGTGCATAAAAGTAACCGAATCCTAAACACACAAAACTGGAAAACATGGCTCTGATACCACTTGAAGGTAGGAAACTTCGCTTCCCACTTTAACTCGGTCGCTTGTTCATGGCGATCCCTACTATGTCCCCGGATAAAAAAATTTATCCTTGATAAGAGGGATTACCCAAGCTACCGTTTCATCGTCGTGCTATTCGATTAGAGTAGTCACTTGAACAAACTTGTTGTTCAAGCTACCAACCTCTATTCTAAGAATAGCTGTGGAATAGACGATGTACGGATTGCCAACTTTTGTGTTTGTATTCGGGGTCCAAGTTAATTTAACCATAAAATAGAATATACAACTTGTATATGATTGAAAAACAATTATAGACATGTTACAAAAGAAAATAAACAAGCGTTATACCTCTCGATCTTCTATTGTATGTCCTTCCTCCTTTTGGACGTCGTGTGGGCGACGATCTTCCAAAAGTCGAAGCCTCCTAGATCACCAATCTTCCTTCCTTGCTCACTCCGAACAAGAGGAAGTATAGAAACAAAACCCTTCACCTTCCTTTAGCCAACCACCAAGCACCAACCTTGATGCTTGCCACCGGCCAACAAAAAGAAGAGATGAGGAAGTGGGCGTCGGCCAAGAGCTCCAAGAAATCACCCTAACCCTTGTTTCCACCGGACAAGGAGAGGAGATGAGGAGGTTGGATGCCGGCCAAGGAATAGGAGAGACAAGTTGGGCGTCGGCCAAGAAGAAAGGAAGGAAGAACTTTCCTTAAAAGTGGCCGCCCAAGCCTCTAAACCCTAGCCGCCCAAACCCTAGCCCCTCTTCAATTGCTCTTGCCGCCCACCCTCTTGCCTCCTTTTATAGAGTTAGGCCTAAGCCTCCTTTAATCTCCACCATCGGTTCTAAGGATTTAATCTCAACCGTCGAATCTAGAGATTTAATCTCAACCGTCGGATCTAGAGATTTAATCTCCACCGTCGGATCTAGAGTTTTATTTTCAACCATTGGATCTAGGCTTTATGAGGTTTTAATAGGCTACAATAGGGACCATGAGGAGGAGTTGGATCTTGGCCACCCAATAGATCAATCCCACATAAAGTCCGATCCATTAATGATTATCCATTCCACTAGAGGATTATCATTGATCTACCTCACCAACCCCCATAAGTTAATATGAGCTCCATATATTATTTGTACATTTTTCTCCCCGTGTTTAAGATCTCGAATGTCCGTCGATTAATTAATTTACTGACAATTAATTAATCAACATCTAACTCCATGAGTAGTACCACTCAACCTTATCATCATGTCGGACCAAGTCCACCTGCAGGGTTTACATGATGAACCTTATGAGCTCCTCAAGGGGACATCATCATCCTAATATATAGGACACGGTTTCCTCCTATAATCAACGACACACCATATAAATAATACCATTTTCTAACTTACCGAGCCTATCGATTTACTCTATAAATCTCGCCCATTGGTAAATCAAAGAAATGAATACTAAGTATATGTGTCCGTTATTATATCGGGATTAAGAGCATGTACAATATAATATTTAAGGTCTGATTCGATTATATAGTCAGCAATAAATCGAATCACGTCTATGTCGGTCCTGCTCAATACACACAAAGTGTACTAGTGTGATTCTATGGTCAAGACAAACCAATACCAAATCACACTACAACCATTCCAATGGTTTGTCCATAACCATCTCGGTTGTGAGCCTTTACTTATACTTTACAATGAACCGATAACATGATCTCCTATGTGACACTACACACCATGTTATCTACAATGTAATATATCAGACAATATGCATAACCATAAATATGCAAACAATGATCATGTGATTCTTATTTCAAAAATAAAAATGTTCATACAAAAGATAGACTCTTCAGTATACATCCCAACATAGGATTGAGGAGGAGAGACCATCTACTCCGGAGCAAGGGCAAGAGCAAGGAGAGCCATCTACTTCCGGGAGAAGTGATGAACAAGCTCAAGGGGCCCTAACCACCACCCTAGGTAACTCAAGCATGTCAATTAATAATAAAATTTATATAATATGTTTTGAGTGTAGGGAAGCCGGGCATTACAAGAGTAAGTGCCCAAAAAGAGTCAAGAAGGCTCCACCCGTGCCAAAGGTCAAGGAGACCGGTGCCTCAATGTAAAAGAGTAAGGAGCAAGTGATTTGCTTCAAATGCCGGCTACCAGGGCATTATAGGAGTCAATGACCTAGGGAGAGCAAAAAGACCCAAAATGGAGCATCACATGTAGGGGGAGCTAAGGCTAACCCTAAGATATATTTTAGTAATGTTCCTTCTAATTTAAATATCAAAAAGCATGCTAGGAACAATAAATATTTTTGCCTAGGAGCTAAGAATATTCATTTTAATAATAAGGAGAAATTTGGGACTAATGTCCCTAAAACAAATTTATCTCAAGACAAATCTAGGTCAAATAATTCTAGACCAATTCTACCTAGGGAGACAATTAGAAAGGTACAAGAGCACCTAGGTCTTAACCCCAAATGGACTAGGCATATGCTTAGGAAGAACCATACCCAAGGATTAAATCAAAATTCTAAAATTGGGCAATTAGAGGTTGAAAATCAAGTCTTGAGGTCAAGACTTGATAAATTAGAAAAGACCCTTAGGAATATGCAAAATCAAATAAAAGGGTTTAATGGTCAAAGTCAAGAGTCTAGGACCAAGAGTCAACACCTAAGGCCTAAGAGACAAGAGTCAACCAAGGGTAAGAAAGGTTTGGGTCACAAACCTAAGCCTAAGGTGGCTTATCATAGTGTTCCATTTGATTATGGAATACAAACTAGGTCTAGGAAGACCAAGGTCAATAGGGAAGTCATCCCTAAGGTTGACCAAGGTATGTGCCTAGTGGCTAGGGTTTCTAAGAAACCTAGGGTGGCCACTAAGAAGGTTACAAGGGGAGTTGCCCCTAGAGTTAACCTAGGCAAGACCCAAATGACCAAGGCTAACAAGCCTAGAAGGGTCATTAAGAAGGTATCTAGGGAGGTTATCCCTAAGGAATACCTAATTAACCCTAGGAGCTCAAATAGGTTTTGGGTTCCTAAGAGCGTGATTGATTCACGCTAGATGGGTTTAGGGTGTGCCAACTTTAAATGGAAGGGTAGTTAACCTAACCATGGTAAAGGTGACACTTTAGGTAATTTTCAAGGTTATGGATACCTTGGAAATATATTTGATATTATGATCCTAAAAGATTTTAGGATGTGGCAATACGTTTTTGGAATTATAAAAAATCAATCAAATTGGCACAATTTAGGATTAGAGGTCATAGTGTGCCATTTTGGATTTTTGGCACACTAGGGAGAAAAGTGATAATATGGCAAAATATACTTAATTATATAAAATGGAAACTAATATTGAAATTTAGGTATTCTTACACCTATACTTTTTATTTGTCATGTTTTGTTTGCCATATAACATGCCATGACATCATGCTTATTTTTAATCATTTAAAATGTCATGATCATGTTTAGGATTAAGGTTTTTATGTCATGTATTTTTAGATTATATCATATGCCATGACATCATGATCATTGGCCATGCTTAATTATTGCTATCATTTATGCCATGTTCATTTCATGCATTTAATTTGATTAAAATTGATTTAAGGACAATGGCATGACTTGGAGTCCCATTTATAAGGGAATCAAGTAGGGTTGCCTTAGAAAAATACATGAAACCCTAGTTTAGGATGAACAAAACTCACATCTCACATCACATTGACATGTATGTGTATTTATACACCCTAGATACATGTGAGATGATAGGATATGAGTTAAGTTCAAGGTGCATAGTTTTTGCATCTAGATGAACTAAAACTCATCTTTAACTAAAGGTGGTTCATTAGGAAAGCTTGTGTACAAGTCATGTACATTAATCCCAAGGAATATGATCCAATATAGGTTTTTAAAAACATTTTAAAATCAATTTAGAAAATCTTGATGAAGTCTATCTTTTGATAGCAATCACCATTGATGAAGTTGATACAAAGTAGGGCCAAAACATTGAAAATTTCAATGGTTTTGAACTTTGTGTTAATTTCAATATTTTATGGGTAAAATATTTTTCTAATATTTTTCACCCATTGTATTGGTCATAAGTATTATACTTATGAATTTTCATGATTTTTCGATATATGTATAATTATTTATGAATTTTCAAAATCCATTTCTGATAATTGAAATTTGGAAATTTTAGTTATCGATCATTGCTCATGGTGTGATCGGTGATGGATCTGTGATCGTGATTTCTGAAGGACTTGACTGCCAAGCTGATTTCGAGAAAAACAAGGTTGTTTAGCCCATTTTCGGCTACGGTAAAGTTCCCCAACTACTCCTAACCCTAGGATATGGATTAGGAGAGGTGTTAGGGTTATGTATCAAATTTAAGGTATAGGAAAGTTCAATGTTGAACTTTAGACCTTATCTTTGATGGTTTAGAGTTCCTATTGGCTTAGAGACTTTTCAAGGACATTGTTGGTGCAATGGTTAAGGGGGAGCAAGCCTTTAGGGGGAGGTATCCATCATGGGATGATGGATGGTATTTTTCCTCATGAGGAAGAAAATGGGATTTTGAGATACCCAATTTTGAAATTGGGAGAGTGTATAGGATTGCCTCTTTTGAGTGATATGGGACTTATCATTAGGAAGATGGTAGGCACCCTAGGTATTTTTGGACCAAGGGGGAGATTGTAAGATCTCATTGGAACATGAGACATTGACCTCCTTGGAGAGATAACCTTTTTGATGTTAGTCAAAAAGGGGGAGAATGTTTTGGGAGAGAATGCTATGGAAATTGGTAATCTTACCTTTCTCCAAAATGTTTTGGGGGAGAATGGTATGGAGAGTGTTATCAATTGATATTATCAATTATCAATTCGGAGAATTGGGGAGAATATTTGGGATTACCAATTTAGGATAATTGGTAAGGAGATTTGAGTTAGTGTTCTAACTCAAAGATATGTATTTTTGTCAAACATCAAAAAGGGGAATATTGTTGGTGCAATCGGCCCAGGTCACGATTGACCGGACTTGAGTTTGACTTGAGTGATGTTTTGATGTTTGACATGGAAGTTTGACATCGATGTTTGACATTGATGTCTGATATAGTTTTGGAGAGATTGTTGGCACAATCGACTCGGATTATGATTGACTGGACTCGAGTTTGACTCGAGGTGACTTTGATGGTTGACTAGGGTTGACCATGTCATTGAAAAGTCCAAGTTGGCAAGGGAAAGTCCAAGCTTGAGTCTTGGCATTTGGAAAGTTCAAGTGGGAGTCTTGGCAGCATAAGTCCAATGGTTGGTGGCGTAAAGTCCAAGCGGAGTCTTGGCAGCGTAAGTCCAATGTGCCTTGGTGGTGTTGACACTGTTAGCATGACATAGCCGATGGAAGCACCTGAAGGCTAGCGCAATGGATGAACAAGTTATGGATGACTTGGAGGGATTCGAGAGGCGTGAGACTGATGGAGGTGGCTAGAAGGCTTAGGTCTAGGCTACGAGTGGTCTAGCAAGTATGGGGGCACCATACTTGAGTTAAACCTCATGTTTGAGGTTAAAAGCTCATGTTTGATGGTGGTGCCATGGTGTAAGTCAACTAGGGTTTGAGGAATTAGCCAATGATCATCGAATTGCGATCGATGATTGGCCATACAATCGATCGTGTGATCAGTCGACTGGTGCTCAATTTTTCAGGCATAGAATGGAGTCGAACTCGACTACTGGGGTTAGCAGTCGAGTGAAGGCTCGATTAGTCAACTGATGGACATGATCAGTCGACTGATATCCTATCCATTGGATTTTTCCAGCGTGGATTACATCATTGTCTCACAGCAACAGTGTCATCAGTCGACTGATGGTCCCGAGCAGTTGACTGATCGGCAATTTCCAACCCAGATTGAAGCTTTAAATGGAGCTCATGGAGGAGGATTTCAAAAAGGTTCTTTGAGGCATTTTGGGGTGAGTTGTTGCTACAATTCAGGGTCTCCAAGTGCTACTCGATCAACCTAGCAAGCAAGCATTCAAAAGCTCAGCGTAAAGTTTTCTTTACTTGCATTTTAGTGTAGTTGCTTGTATTTTCATTATATTACTATTGTATACATTGTACGAGGTTTCTCCACGTCTGGATTGTTCCGAGAAGGAGTTATTTGTGATTAGTGGTTGCGTGTGCATCACTAGAGCTCTTTAGAGCTCAATCCGTGGAGTAGGAACTTTGAGGTTCTTAACCACGTTAAATACTTGTGTATTTGTGTATTTGTGGTTGTCTATTTCGTTATTGCATTATTTCTATTATTCCGCTGTGTGCTAACGAAAATTGTAGACGAACGTCAATTGAATTCCATCACGCAACGAATCGACGCTATTCACCTCCCTCTATCGGTCAATATTTCCCCATATATAGAGACTATATCTATATATATTCTCATCACACTCACATATATATATATATGTGAGTGTGATGAGAATATATATAGATATAGTCTATATATATGATCGTTGTGATGTTGCATTTGTTTGATCTATTCTTGCTACATTTCATTGTACATCATCTTGCATATTCTATATGGTCGTGTGTGGATTACCAGAGTTGAGTTGGTCAGACTGTTGTATACCTTTGACCAGTATTCTGATGTGATATGGGATGGACCCAGTTCATTGTGTATTTGACATAGAATGTTAGTATGGCGGTTTTATTGATTACAGAGTTAGTATTTAGTCTACCATGTTATAGGTGTTGTATTATGGTACTTATACTCAGATTGTATGAGTTGCATCGTTGTCGATCTTCAGGTATGTCAGTACCTTATGTTGTTATTTGTTGATCAGTTGGTTACACAGTAATTATATCATACTGGTGTATATATGTTATACCTTTAGACAATATATTGTTGACTCGCATATGACATATATATTATGCATGCACTTCTTTTCTTATTACCATTGAGTTTTATACTCACCACCACAGACCCTGAGTTTCTTGTCACCTAGGTAACAGGTAGTCGACTCTGTGATGGGCTTGGAGCATCACTGATTGACATTATCTCATTTCACATTTGAGGGTCTTGAGTTTTGGGTTTTTCCGTGTATCTCTTGATAAACCTTGGTTTTATGTGTGGATTGTAGTGTTGGACTTTTGTTGATGTACGTACTTGTTGATTTGGGTTTTGATGATACTTTCTTTATATTGTGGTTAGTCATACCTATATGCAGTGATGTCGAGTTCTTTTACTCTATCTGATGATTTTCCACTGTGATTCTGGTTATACCTATATGTATATGTTTTGTGATTGTGGTCGAAAGGCCTTGTATCAATAGGATATTGTGTCACGTACAGGGGAGATATTGTTCGTTTATCAGCTAGGCATACTCTCAGGGTGTGACAACTTTATTGGTATCAGAGCCCTAGGTTTTGCGATGCCATACAATGATGTTTTTCGTTGAGTTTTGGATTCTCGGGAGTCTATTTGTTTTGGTTTGGTTTTGTGAGATGTGATCAACAGCGGCATGAGCTCTGAGCTGCACGAAGTAAGAATTCCTGATAACTTATATTCTAGTTAGATACTTATCTAAACTTATTCAACAGGTGTATACAATCAGAGTTATGACACCTGTACAGACTCGTAGTAGGGGTCGTCTACCGTGGCGACTAGCCGAAGTTGTCTTTAGTGATTATACTCGATTTTGTTGGCTATGCATTTAGTGATTATAACAGGGAAAGACATGTAGTGTGTTAGTCACTATTCGTAACCGTGGTATGAGTTGACCATGGGAACAACTTGTTGAGTTTGTGAGACTTGAACCTGTTGTCGAAAAGGTGAATTACCTTTGAGAGCCAACTGATACTGAGTCGGATAGCAGGGGTCAGGTTATCGCATTTCTTGTGGAGATTAGACATTAAAGTCTTAGGGATTTTCACTAATGATGTTAGTCAGATCATTACCTGTTGGGTAATGGACAGGGTGTGTATGCTAGTGTGATGCAAATAGCGGAGGATTAGTATGTGGTGTTTCATAGGGATTTTGATCCCTAAGATGGTAGTGTTGGGTTTTATGATTTTGAAGGTACTTTTGAGTACTTAACTAGTGTGTGCAGAGAAAGTAGAGTTAGTTGCATACCATTATCGGGATCAAGCCGGTACTTGGTGGAAGATGTAGGAAATAACCTTCGAAGAATAGGATATCACTTGGTCATAGTTTAGTGATGTTGGGAGGGAGTACTTCCCCTGTGTTATTTCCTTTGACTCATTGTCAGAGAATTCTTGAGCTTCAAGTAAGGTGATCGGTTGGTAATGAGAGTACCATGCAGAGTGGTTAGACTTGCAAAGTTTACGCCCACCTAATAGCTCAAGAGTGTAAATGGATGTCTTAAGCCACCCAGGGTTTATTGGCTTACATTTTGATCAGGATGTTTGGATCTTCTATCAGATCCTACCAGTAGACATTGGATCGAGTCATGAGTTTAGAAATGACTTCGTACAAGTGTTGTAAGAGTTGAAGATCGATAAGCAGACAATGCAAGTCAAATTATTGGAATTAGAAGTCTTTGAATGTTGGACAAAAGTAGTAAGATCGGAGTCATGGGTAATGAGCTGCTTTCCGAATAGAGAAGACCAGCCACAGATCATCAGGATGTTCTCGTGCACATCTACAAAATCAGAGGAAAGACTCCGGATTATGTGCATGCAATGCAGATCACGAGGACACGCAAAGTCAGATTATCCATTGGATTGGTTCATATGTTGCTATTATAAGCAACTAATACATACGAGGAGAATATACTTTGAAGACTCAGTTGAAGACTATCGATGTTGCTTTCGGGAGGATGATTCACAATATCGACAACAGAGATCATCATAGAAGATTGGGTTATCACATCAGCAGCGATCTACTACTTCAGGCGTAGTTGGAGTTCCTAGATACTTCCCTCCAGGGGAAGTGATTTACTCAGCAGCATCAGTAGAAGACATCTCAGAAGACTCATGTAGACAACAAAAATTGTTACCTCTCTAGGCACAACTATTCCATTTGTAGAGTATGAAACATGCTACGATGCTGTCAGTCATTTAGTATTTATAGTTGATGGTGTACTCGTTACCAATACAAAAATGTTTACCAGCTCCATTGCAGCCATTTCGATATGCGTCCTCATTTTGGCAGTTGACTTTAGTTCCTCCAAGGTAGTTTTTTTGCACCTATATAAGCTCAGTCGCCATGAGCAGAAGTTGGACGAGTTTATATGATTACTGGAGAGAAGACATAGAGGGTCGAAGAATTGGTCGTTCAGGGTATTACTTTAGTTTACCCTCTCAGTTGACATATTGAGAGATACTGGTAGTTTATAGGTATCTATGTCTAGAACATTCTTAGTTCGGATAAGAAGGGTTTCTATACATCGACTTGTGGGTCGGTGGTATCTCTACGGTCAGGTGAGATGTTGACCAACAACCAAGAAGTCAAGGGATGCCCTTAGACTTTGATAGACATATTTTTACTATAGACATATCCTTACGGATAGTTAAATTGTTGAAATGATGGTATAAAATGTCTCTCAGATGTGTGTATAATCCGAGAGTATTCATATGTAGTTTCGGATGAACTTGCAGGCTTGCCGCTGCATAGGCAAGTGGAGTATGCGATCGGAGTGATTTTGAGAATAGTGTCGATATTGAAGGCCTCATACCGGGAGATAATTTTATTGGTGTCAGTGTGGCTAAACACTATGGAAATGGAAGAATGAAAGTTGTGATTATAGGAGGTATTGGATGAGAGATTTATCTGTCCCAGAGGTTCTTCTTGAGAAGATCTGGAACTCTTTGTTAAAAGAGAGATGAACCTGTGAGATTATACATCGATTGTTGATGATGGGATGCAGTAGCTGTTGAGAATGAGTATCCTTCATTGTGGATAGATAATATATTAGATCAGCTAAAGGACACCTGTGTATACTCTGGGGTTGATTTATGATTGGTGTGTTGATATTATAGTGACATGGCGTCATACAATTATTATTGCCATTGTGATGATTGATATATCATCATCTTAGAGTAAAGAGGATGCAGAGGTGTAGAGACGATAATTTTATACTTGGTATGAATTTTATGAGCTTTTGATTATGTTGTTAGACTATTTAATGATTTAGTCGTCCATGGATTTGAGAAATTGTGTATTCTGGATACGATTGGATCAGTTAATGGTTGTTGGAGTCGCGTAACTTGGCCACTATTGATGGTGATAGTTGGAGTTGCACACTCGACCACCGTAGATGGTGGTTTCCTTGTATGATTTGGCTATTACTGTAGATATGGATAGAATGTTTTAGCATTACTATACCACAGACTTGTTTGACCAAGCAGGTGATGGAAATCACTTGGTCAGAAGCTTGTGAAACCAGGTTTCAAGGCCTAGATGATGATTGACATTTGAACCAATGTTAGCCAATCCTTCCGGTGTGGATGGAAGGGTACTGTACACGGATGCATCATTGTAGGGATTAGAGTGGATCCGATACAGTTGAATGAGACGTATCTTAAGCTTACGACAGTTGAGGAACTGCGAGATAAGTTGTCATACATATGGCATGAACTTAGTAGTTATTATATTAATTTGTAGGTGTATGGAGCAGGAATGCTCATGGAGTTTTGACTAGCTACTGTGTAGCTACTATAGAGTTGCTAGGGCATGGACAAATATAACAAGGGAGATTGGTCATTATAGTCTCCTAGTCACTTCTAGTTCTGGGCGATAGAGTGGATTTTGGACAGTAGATTCTCTGGTGAGAAAGTATTTCTCTGACTCCGAGGAGGATAGTGGTTTCCGGAGTTGCATTAGATTTTGTTCCTCGATGTTTAGTATACATGCAGTGAAAGTTGAACATCAAAAACCCATTGGGTTGCTTCAGGAAATTTCTATTCCAGAATGGAAGTGGGAGCATATCACTATGGATTTCATTACGGGATTGCCCAGAACTCGTAAAGGACATGATGCGATTTGGGTGATTGTGGATCGATTAACCAAATCTGCTCATTTCCTTCCCATTCGTGGGATGGATTTGTTGGATCTTCTAGTAGAGTTGTACTGCCGAGAGATTATCAGACTGCATGGGGTACCTTTGAGTATTATATCTGATAGAGACTCACGATTTACCTCACGATTTTGGCAGAGTCTGCAACAGGCCATGGGCACAGAGCTTCGACTCAGTACAACATTTCATCCACAGACAGATGGACAGTCTGAGCATACCATTCAGACATTGGAGGATTTATTGAGATATTGTGTTATGGATTTCGGAGGTAGTTGGGAGGACCACGTTCATTTAGTGGAATTTACCTATAACAATAGCTACCACTCTTCTATTCAGATGGCTCCTTTCGAGGCATTATACGGTAGACCCTATAGATCTCCCGTGTTATGGGAGGAAGTTGGGGAACAATAGTTGCTGGGGCCATAGAGCATTCAGCATGATGTAGAGTTGGTGCGCATCATCAGACGGAGTTTATCAGAGGCACAGGATCGACAGAAGAGTTACGCAGACCGGAGGTGAAGACCTTCGGAATTCTCAGTAGGGGATCATGTATTTCTACGTGTTTCACCTACAAAAGGAGTCAAAAGATTTGGGTTAAAAGGAAAATTAGCACCACGCTACATTGGTCCATTTGAGATATTGGGGGTGTAGTGTTGGTGTAGGGGCACTAGATAATCGAACCTATGTTTTGATTATGGCAAAGACACAAAGTCAAGATTATTTTGTTATCTCATGAGCTAAAATAAGTATGCAGAATTGCTAAGCTAAAGCTGAAGGTCAGTGACACCCGGAGGGAACCGTGGTGGTCGGGCGACACTGGGAGGACTTCGGAGGTAGTTGAAGAAATTAGGTGGGGACCGGAAGCGAAGCTTCAAAGGTAAAAGGTTGAGGTAAGCTCATGTGAGTGAGTGTAAGTAAGGTCGTGTCCTCCATACAGAGACGTCCTTAGGAGATGATCTGACTAAGACATCTCATGGAAGGTCTATGTCGAGATCGGACGATCGGTGACCGTCGAAAACACTTATTTTAATTTCATTTTGAGCTAACTTTCCAAAGCAGTGGAAAACCCTAGCCAACAGTCGGTTGATGGCTTGTATTAATCAACTAATGAGTTCATCAGTCGACTGATGAGGGTGAGCAGTCGACTGATGTTCAAATTTCAGCGTCGAGGAAAGTCAAAGCTTATCACTATTTCTCAAGGGCTAAGTGGCATCACCTCATGAAACCTCATCTCAACGATTAGGGTTTCTCAAAGCTATAAAAGAAAGGGTTCTCTACACCATTTTCATCAATTAAAAAAGCCTCTAAAGTGCCTCCGCGATGCCGCTACTCTCCGACGATACTACGATGATGAAGCACAGCCGAGACGATGACAAACCAACTCCAAATCCTCAAGTCGTCGGTATTAGTTTTGTTTTCAGTTCAATATCTTTGTAATTGTCTTTATTTCCGAGGCTTTATCATAACGAGGAGAGAGGACGTGTCTCTCTACCTCTTGTCTTTTTCGTTTTCTTGTATTCGTTAACTCCTACCTCCAACGAGGAGTATTTTAGTGAATTGCCCTCCGTTCGCGGTCTAGGACCGTTAGGGCCTTAGATTAGTAGTCAAAAGGCTGTGAACCAAGTAAAAAAATAGTTTTGTCTTATTTATTTTCCACTGCATAGTCGTGTCTTTAATCAAATGAAAGAGAAATTTTTTTTGCGTTATTCACCCCCCTCTAGCGCTCATTTCGATCTAACAAGTAGCTTATCGGTTGGCTTTACCTCCGACACTTGCGGGTGTTCACAACGTATTTCATGTTTCTATACTAAGGAAATATGTGCTGCATTCTGATCATGTTTTGAAAGAAGTACTGATTCCACTTCAGCCTAATATGACTTACGAGGAGATTCCAGTGTGAATTCATGGTCGCAAGGAGCGTCAATTGCAGAACAAAACCATCCGACTCGTAAAGGTTGGATGGCAACATCATAATAATGAGGAGGCTACGTGGAAGCTAGAAGATACTATCCGAGCTCAATACTCTCATCTGTTCACCTGAGGTATGTGATGATTCCGAAAATCTCTTGAATTGATTCTTACATTTAAGTATGAAATTTGGGGACCAAAGTTTAATAAGTGGGGGAGAATGTAAAATACCGCAAATTATGGCTAAAGGGGTAATATTATTATGGGATAAATTAAATTGAAATGCATGGTTAGGGATTTAATTAAACCTAACCTAGCTTAAGAATTTCATGGTTTAATTGAATATAGGTTTAATTGAACCAAGGGTTAAGTGCTTATAGGGTCTGAAACCAGACCCGTTTTCCCTAAACCCGACCCGCTTTCTTTTATGGCCAAACCGTTTTCCATTTTTCTCTCCACTGCGGTTTCTCATCACGATTTTATTCATGAGCATTTTCTTTCTCCTCATGCACGACATTCCTCTTCCTCACCGCGTGACGGTTTTGTCTCTCACCTTCCCTTCTCTTTCGAAACCCACGGCTGCCGAGCCCTCTCCTTCTTCCTCTTGGCGTCTATCTCTCTGCAAGCGGGGTGAACAGACTCCCCGACGATTCCACGGACAAGCCAATAGCGAGCGTGAAGTTGGAAGATTTCGTCGGTGGCATCCGACCCTTGTTCTGAATGGGAGCTGCGATCTCTGCTAGAGCAGATGGTGGCTGGCAGCGGCTAGGCGACGGTATGAAGGTAGGAAACTTCGCTTCCCACTTCAACTCAGTCGCTTGTTCATGGCGATCCCTTCTACGTCCCCGGATAAAAAAAAATTATCCTTGACAAGGAGGGATCACCCAAGCTACCACTTCATCGTCGTGCTATTCGATTAGAGTGGTCACTTGAACAAACTTGTTGTTCAAGCCACCAACCTCTATTCTACGAATAGCCGCAGAATAGACGATGTACGGATCATCGGCTTTTGCATTTGTATTCGGGGTCCAAGTTAATTTAACCACAAAACTGAACATACAACATGTATATGATTGAAAAAAAATTATAGACATGTTACAAAAAAAATATAAACAAGCGTTATACCTCTCGATCTTCTATTGTATGTCCTTCCTCCTTTTGGATGTCGTGTGGGCGACGATCTTTCAAAAGTTGAAGCCTCCTAGATCACCAATCTTTCTTTCTTTGTTCACTCCGAATAAAGGAAGATGATAAAACAAAACACTTCCTTATCTAGAACCGGCCACCAAGTCAAGAGACCTAGTTGAAACCGCAGGCCAAGGAAAGGAGATGAAGGTTATGGACGCCGGCCAAGAGCTCCAAAGGAAGAAACCTTAGTCTTTGCCGCGAGCCAAGGTGAAGAGAAGAATGAGGGGCGCCGACAACTCTTAAGGAAGAAGAACACCTTCCTTATTTGTGGCCGCCCAAGCCCTTCTCCAAAAACCCTAGCCTCCTTTTGTTTCTTGCCGCCCAAGCCTTAAGAAACAAAACCCTAACCTCTCTCTAATTAATTTCCATGCCAAGCCTTAAGCCCATATTTATAGAGTTAGGCTTAAGCCTCCTTTTAATCTCCACCATTGGTTCTAGGGATTTAATCTCAACCGTCGAATCTAGAGATTTAATCTCAACCGTCGGATCTAGAGATTTAATCTCTACCGTTGAATCTAGAGTTTTGTTTTCCATCATTGGATCTAGGCTTCATAAGGTTTTAATAGGCTACAATAGGGACCATGAGGAGGAGTTGAATCTTGGCCACCCAATGGATCAAGCCCACATAAAGTCTGATCCATTAATGATAATCCATTCCACTAAAGGATTATCATTGATCTACCTCATCAACCCCCATAAATAAATATGGGCTCCATATATTATTTGTACATTTTTCTCCCCGTGTTTAAGATCTCGAATGTCCGTCGATTAATTAATTTATTGACAATTAATTAATCAACATCTAACTCCATGAGTAGTACCACTCAACCTTATCATCATGTCGGACCAAGTTCACCTGTAGGGTTTACATGATGAACCTTATGAGCTCCTCAAGGGGACATCATCATCCTAATATATAGGACACGATTTCCTTCTATAATCAACGACACACCATATAAATAATACCATTCTCAACTTATCGAGCCTATCAATTTACTCTATAAATCTCTCTCATTGGTAAATCAAATAAATGAATACTAAGTATATGTGCCTGTTATTATATCGGGATTAAGAGCATGTACAACATAATATCTGAGGTCCGATTCGATTATGTAGTCAGTAATAAATCGAATCACGTCTATGTCGGTCTTGCTCAAAACACACAAAGTGTACTAGTGTGATTCTATGGTCAAGACAAACCAATACCAAATCACACTACAACCATGCTAATGGTTTGTCCAAAACTATCTCGGTTGTGAGCCTTTACTTATACTTTACAAGAAACAGATAACATGATCTCCTGTGTGACACTACACACCATGTTATCTACAATGTAATGTATTAGACAATATGCATAATCATAAATATGCAAACAATGATCATGTGATTCTTATTTCAAAAATAAATATGTTCATACAAAAGATAGACTTTTCAGTATACATCCCAACATTCTCCCACTTATACTTAAAGACTACGCTATCCTTAAACTGTCATACATCTGATTCACATTCCCTCCACATGCCTATCAAAAGCTCTCGCTGGAAGGGCCTTAGTGAAAGGATCTGTCAGGTTATCCTCCGATGCAATCTTGGCCACAACAACTTCTCCTCTCTTTACGATTTCTCGTATCAGGTGGTATTTGCGCTCTATGTGTTTACTTGCCTTATGGGCTCGTGGTTCCTTCGAGTTTGCAACTGCACCACTATTATCACAATAAATTGTGATAGTTTTGGGCAAACCAGAAATCACATACAAGTCCATCAAGAAGTACCTGAGCCACACAGCTTCTTTGGCCTCCTTAGAGGCTGCCACATACTCAGCTTTCATGGTGGAGTCCGTCACGCATTTCTGCTTGACACTCCTCTATACAATGGCTCCACCTCCCAAAGTAAATACAAAACTTGAGGTAGACTTACTGTTATCCCTGTCTGATTGGAAGTCGAAATCTGTGTAACCCATAGGGAGTAACTGGTCTGCCTAGTAAACTAGCATATAATCCCTAGTTTTTCTCAGGTACTTCAATATATGCTTTACGACAGTCCAATGTCCCTGTCCTGGATTACTCTGATATCTGCTGACCATGCCCACGACAAAGTAGATATCTGGTCTCGTACATAGCATCGCATATATGAGGCTTCCTACTGCCGAAGCATAAGGAACCGCCTTCATCTCCTCATTCTCCTCAGATGTTCTAGGACACATCTCCTTAGATAAAGGAACTCTATGCCTGAAAGGTAGAAAACCTTTCTTTGAGTTTTGCATGCTAAAACGATCCATAATTGTGTCTATGTATGAAGCTTGAGATAAGCACAACATCCTTTTCTTGCGATCCCTTATAACCTTGATCCCAAGGATGTGTCCCACTTCTCCCAAGTCCTTCATATCAAACTATTTGGACAACCATACCCTTATGTCCGATAACACCTAGACATTGTTGCCAATTAATAAAATGTCATCTACATATAGTACAAGAAATACCACTATATTTCCGTCACATCTCTTGTATACATAAGACTCATCCGGACTTTGAATAAATCCATAAGACTGGATTACCTCATCAAAGAGGATGTTCCAAGACCTCGAAGCTTGCTTCAATCCATAAATGGACTGATTAAGCTTACACACAAGATGCTCTTTGCCCTTTGCAATGAATCTCTCTGGTTGCTTCATGTAGATGTTTTCCTCAAGACTTCCATTAAGGAAAGTTGTCTTGACATCCATCTGCCATACCTCATAATCCATATGAGCAGCAATACATAAGAGAATTTGGATAGACTTAAGCATGGCTACCGGCGAAAAGGTCTCCTCGTAATCGATACCCTCTTTCTGAGTATACCCTTTCGCAACAAGCCTCGCTTTGAAGGTCTCAACCTTCCCGTCAATTCCTCTCTTTCTTTTGTAGATCCACTTGCATCCAATGGTTTTTACACCATCGGGTGGTTCTACTAGCTCCCAGACCTAATTTGAATTCCTAGATTCAATCTCAGCATTCATTGCACTTTGCCAAGATACCGCATCTTTATCTTGGATTGCCTCGTCATATGTTCAGGGATCAGGTTCATGTTCACCAGGGACCAAATCAAAAGATTCTCCCAAGAACATGAATCTATCAGGCTATCTAAAAACCCTCCCACTACGACAAGGTATCACCTGTGTATCCTCTATAACACGCGGTGCAGTGACTTATGGTATATCCTCTTGTACTGGTGGTACTGAAGAAGTGACTTCCCCTTTCAATTCCTCCAGAACAATCTTACTCATGGGCTTGTGGTTCATCACATAGTCTTTCTCTAGAAATCTGGCATTCGTGCTAACGATCACCCTCTAATCTCTAGGACTATAAAACAAAGCTCCTTTCGTTCCTCTAGGATAGCCAACGAACATGCGTACTTCTGTACGAGGTTCCAACTTACTAGTATCTGCCTTCAGCACATGTGCTGGACTCCCCCATATCCAAATATGTCTTAGACTAGGCTTTCGCCCAGTCCACAATTCTGTTGGAGTAGAAGACTCTGATTTAGATGGTACCAAGTTTAGAATATACACTACCGTATCAAGAGCATATCCCCAGAACGAATCTGGCAACTCAGAATAACTCATCATTGATCTAACCATCTCCATAAGAGTCATATTCCTTCGCTCTTCTACACCATTCTGCTGGGGTGTGCCAGGTGCAGACAATTGGGATTGAATCCCAGCCTCTGATAAGTAATTCCTAAACTCTCCCAAGAGGTACTCACCACCACGATTTGATCGTAGTGTCTTGATACTTTTACCTTGACGTTTCTCCGCATCAGCCTTGAATTCTTTAAACTTGTCAAAGCATTCTGACTTGCGGCGCATCAAGTAAATGTATTCATATCTCGAATAATCATCTATAAAGGAGACGAAATACTCAAAATCACCTCTAGCTGGTGTTGGATCGAAAGTGTCGCTAGAGGGGGGGGGGTGAATAACGATACGGTGTCGTTAAAAAAAAACTTTTGCAATAAGTAAAAAGCAAGTAGAGAGTGCACAGCGGAAATATAAAGTAGACAAGATATTTTTACGTGGTTCACAATCTTTCGATTGCTAATCCACGGCCCTAGTGATCCTTGATCACGTACGGAGGGCAATTCACTAAAACCACTCCTCCTCGTTGGAAGTAGGAGCAACGATCACAAAAAGAAATCAAGGCAAAGGGACACTCCCCCTTTCCTTGTTACGATTAAAGCACAAAGACAATCTAAAGAAGTAGAACTTAAATAAATATACCGACAACTCTTATAAGTAGAAGATGTAGCTTTCGTTGTCGGCGGCACTTCGTCGTAGCAAATGTGAGTAGTAGTAGCGGCGTTACGACGGCGTGTTGAGAGCTCTTGATTTCTTATTTTTTGCTTGGCGTGAACATGTCTATTTATGGATATTGATCTATGAATTTAGACATAGGTAGTGTCCAAGGTGAGGTTCTTATCCCCCAAGTCTTGCTCATCCACATCCTTTGCGCTTCAAGGATGAGGTGCTTCATCCAACCACCTTGTGCCACAACTCAAGGATGAGGTGCTCATCCAACCACCTTGTGCCACCTCAAGGAGGCCTTCACGCCAACTTGTTGGAGCCATCCAACTTGTGCCACATCATGGGAGCCAACCATCTTGTGCCAACTCTCCTCATTTTGGGCGTCCAACTTGATGATGGTTTTGGATGTCCACCTTGATGCCACATCACCTAATTTTGGGGGTCCAAGCTTGGTGATGGTTTGGATGTCCACCTTGATGCCACATCACCCTTTGTACCAAAACACGAGTCAAGTCCAAATTCACCCCTTGAAATTGAGCTCTTCTCGAAGGAACTAGACGGATTGGTAGTAAACGACGTCAAAGGGTTTTGACTACGATACAAGTTAGCTTAAAATATAAAGTACGATGGTTCTAACCAGATCTCGACCTAGACCTTCCATTGGAGGTATTGGGTCGGATCTACGCTAACGCCCTTGCTTCGCTTTCACACGAGCTTACCTTGTAGCCTCGCTTAGGTCTTCACCCGAGTACCTCGGCTTCCTCCGAAATCCTCGGCGTTGCGACCACCTCGGTTCCCACCGTGTCGCGGCCTTCCGCTCAACTTTAGCATTTAGCATTTCGTAAGATAACAAATATACCCTTAACTATTGAGCCTTTTGCCATAATCAAAATACCGGTTCGACTTTGGTGCCCACGCACCAACAATCTCCCTTTGATTCATGGCAAACCGACACAAAAGTTAAGGAAAAATTAAGCTAGCATAATGATTAAGCATGAATGAGCTAGCATAAAGATTAAATATGAATGAGCTAGCATAATGATTAAATATGAATGAGTAAATATTATTGTTTCAAGTTCTCCCTTTGAGGTAACCTCCTCGACCAAGGTGAGTTCTTGAAAAATAATTTTTACTCCCCCTTAATAGTTGCTTAAGTAATCGGAATTACTTAATATAAAAGGTAATAATTTTGTTTACTTTCTTCCCCTTTAATTTTGGTTAATTTTGGTTACTTTTGTGACTTTCTCCCCCTTTTGCCTTAACTCAAGAAGTTTGGAAATATATTTTAGGGTTTGTAAGTCCAAGCAAGTGCCCAATATATATATATATCTGTATATATATATATTATATATATATATATATATATATTTTAAAATAATAATAAGCTTGAAAATATGTTCATCTAAAATGTACAACTCCGGTTGGACTTGATTGATATAGAATGATCAATAAGTCTTGAAGGAGTTGATTAATTTTAAAGAATAATACTCCATGGTTCAGATCGCTGCACTAAATCTACATCGGGAACCAGGAGTAAGGTCCTAACATCTCACGCGCGTGTACGTGGCTTAGTACACAAACCCATTAGTCCTATGTGTTGTGAGATGTGTTGGCTCCTTAAATCTATAGGTATATGATTTCTAAGGTAAGACTTAGGCTAATTTCATAAAAAGAAGCAAAAATAGAGTACATATATAGAAATTTAAATCCTACTCTATTATGCACATACCTAACTTTCGTCTTAATAAACTAAATTCGGCTTGGGTAGTGGTTTGGTGAAGATGTCCTAGGTTTGATTTGGACTCAACATACTCTAGTTGTATAGTTCCATTAGTTACATGTTCCCTAATGAAGTGGTGTTTAACTTCTATATGTTTTGTCCTAGAATGACATATTGGATTTTTAGTTAAGTTAATTGAACTGATGTTATCTATGTAGGTTTTAATGTTGTTAAAGATTAAGCTAAAGTCTTGGAGAGTGTGCTTCATCCACGTGAGTGAGAGACACACTCACCCATCGCAACGTATTCGCCGGTGGTAGATAAGGCAACGCAATCGCTTCCTCGCACCAACTCACTAGACTCGAGAGGATTTGACAACAACCACTCGTGCTCTTTCTATCGAGTTTACTACCGGCATAGTCGAAGTCGGAGTAGCCGATTAGATTAAACTCGGTAGATCTAGGGTACCAAATACCTACGTTTAGCGTGCCCTTTAGATATCTAAGGATACGCTTGACTAGGGTTAGGTGAGACTCCTTGGCACAGGTTTGTAACCTTGCGCACATACTTACCGCGAATAAAATGTCGGTCTCAGTATAGGAGACTTCCTATTGCGCTCCTATAGTATTTTAGGTCAACGGGTTTTCCTTCTACATCTTCGTTTATATTAACATTAGTTGCCATAGGTGTATTGATTATTTTAGCATCTTGCATTCCAAATCGATTTATTAAGTCCTTAGTATATTTTTGTTGATGTAAATATATTCCATCTTTAGTTTGTTTAATTTGTAAACCTAAGAAGAAACTTAACTCTCCTACTAAATTCATTTCAAATTCACTTTCCATAAGTGAGATGAATTCGTTTAGCAGGATCGAGTTGGTAGTTCCAAAAATTATATCATCTTCATAGATTTGGGCTATAAAGATTTCTTTTCCTACGGTTTTTACGAATAAGGTTGGGTCGACTAAACCTTGGTTGAATCCTTTGGACTTAAGATAGATCGAAAGCCTTTCGTACCAAGCTCTTGGGGCTTGTTTGAGTCCATATAGGGCTTTCTTAAGTCTAAGGACATGGTCAGGTTTATCTAGATTTTCGAATCCGGGAGGTTGACTGACGTAAACTTCTTCCTTAATGTATCCATTCAAAAATGCTGACTTGACATCCATTTGAAACAATTTAAAACCTCGATGTGCAGCATATGCTAACAACATTCGGATGGACTCTAGTCTTGCTACGGGGGCGTAGGTCTCATCGTAATCTAAACCTTCGACTTGACTAAACCCTTTTGCGACTAACCTAGCTTTATTTCTAACTACTTCACCTTTATCATCAAGTTTATTTCGAAATACCCACCTTGTTCCAATAATTGATTTTTCTTTAGGTGATGGTACTAATTCCCAGACTTCATTTCTAGTGAATTGAGCTAGCTCTTCTTGCATAGCAATAATCCAGTCGGGATCAAGAAGTGCTTGTTCAATAGTTTTGGGTTCGATTTTGGAAATTAACGAGATTTGACTAATATTTCGGTATGAAGCTCTAGTTCGAACCCCTAAATTTGGATCACCTATAACTTGATTGATAGGATGACTTGGGTTAGGGTCATCTATCACTTGGTCGATAGGATGACTTGGGTTAGGACGAGATTCAAGTTCAAGATCAGAGTCGGGTTTGCTATAAGTTGATTTGCTAGTTGGTTTTGTTAAGGATTGAACGGGTTCGTGTCCTTCGTCGAAAACTATATTAATGGTTTCTTCGACTCTAAGAGTGTCGTGATTGTATACCCTATAAGCTCTACTGGTGGTTGAGTATCCTAGAAAGGTTCCAGTAGAGGTTTTGGATTTGAATTTCCCTAGGTAATCCTTAGTGTTTAAGATATGTACCTTGCATCCAAATACCCTAAAGTATTTGATGTTCGGTATTTTATCGTGATAAATCTCGTACGAGGACTTTTGGTGCCTCTTTACCATAAGGATCCTATTTTGGACATAGCAAGCCGTACTAACGGCCTCTGCCCAAAATCTATCGGGTAGGTTATACTCGTTTAACATTGTCCTAGCGGCTTCTTGTAGGGTTCTATTTTTCCGTTCGACTAACCCATTTTGTTGTGGGGTTCTAGGACATGAAAACTCATGGTGGTATCCGTTTAGGTTACAGAAATCTGTAAACCTATGGTTTTCGAATTCACCACCATGATCGCTTCTAAGTCTTTTAATCTTAAGGTTCTTTTGATTTTCGATTAACCTACAAAGATTGATTAGTTGGTCTAGGGTATCATTTTTATGTTTGATAAACCTAACCCAAGTAAATCTAGAATAGTCGTCAATTATGACTAAGCAAAATTGACTACCATTGAGTGACTTAGCTCCATGTGAATCAAATAGATCCATGTGTAGGAGCTCAAGAACACTTTTGGTTCGTTCTTGATTAGTTAATTGATGTTGTGTCCTAGATTGTTTACCTTGTTGACAAGCATTACATATTTTATTATCCAAGTTGTTTAGTTTAGGCAAACCTATAACCAAGCCACTCTGACTCATCTTGTGGACGAGTCTTGGGTGCGAGTGTCCGAGTCTTCGGTGCCATAACCAAGATTCCTCTTGCTGTGTCATAAGACACTTGGTTGAGGAGTTGGGTAAATTTATTGTGTAGATGTTGCTATTCCTAGTTCCTTTAAGTATTATTTTAGATGTTGCATTTATCTTGATTACGCATTCATTTTCTAGAAATATGACCTTATAATTGTTATCACACAATTGGCTTACACTAAGTAAATTATATTGAAAGTTTTCTACTAATAAGACATTTTGAATTGTAAAGTTAGAGTTGAGCTCAATATCACCGATCCGATGATTTTGAGCTTGCGTTATTCAAGGCGACCGATCCGTGTCGATTGAATCGTAACTTCGAAAATCTGAGTTGATCCCCGGTCATGTGTCGGGAGCAACCACTGTCCAACATCCATTGATCCTACATATAAGGTAGTTGGATCGGATATTGGAATTACTAAAGGGTTGTTTGTAAGTTTTTAAACCTAAATCATCTCACCAATATCTACATGATCAAAACATGTTATTCCTATGTGTTATTGTGAGATGACTTTCAATTTTACTTGATTAATTTTAATGAATTTAAATTAACCAACATTAGGTTAGATTCGGATTTAGTCTAAGCTCATCAAGTAATCTTTTCAAGAGATTAGCTTCCGTGTCGTGGCGAGGCACGAGGCCTTCTTTGATCGGAACAACGACCACTTCCTTAGACAAAGCTAATTTCAAGAAATTGATAACTCGACTTACTTGAGACTACATCTTGGTCTAACTAGTTATTTTTGAAAAGAGGCTCCCCGAGGCTCAATCTTTTCGTAGGATTTTAGTTGATTATGAGTCCTATCTAACCATTCTAAAAATAAAGGAAAAACTAAGCATGCAATTTCTAAGACTTAACAAAAATACATTTTGTATTGGCTCCCCCTGGACCATTGAATCGAGTGGGTCTATTCACATAGTGAATTTGGTCCTTGGGAACCCAATACATGTTAGATCCTAAAGTTGAAATCAAAGTGATCTTAGGGACCCATGCTTGGACATTTTTCTTATGTTGGTTTACTATAGACATATATGACTTATTGGTTGTATTTGAGTTAAACCCGAGTCCGGCCTTGTTGTACACGGCCCTTTGTGATCCAAGTAAGAGGTCAAGTCCCTTGGATCCCAAAGTGAACCTTTCCAACGTGTTCCTAAGGTCTTCGACTTGTGTTTTCAAAAGCGAGTTCTCAACTTCAAGCTTTTCAACTTGAGTTGAGTCCTCCTCTTGAATACAAGTAGTCGAAGAGGTTAGGGAGACCTCATGTTTGAGGAGGTTAACCTCCTCAATTAGGGTCTCGACCTTGGACTCGGACTTAGCTAGTTTCTTATTTAAAAATTTAATTGCACCATACAAAGTATTAAGTAACGACCGACTTACCCTTAATGATTCTTTTGAACCGGATACGGATCCGTGGCTTGTCTTGAATGGAAGCTCATCATCGGATTCGGACTCGGACTCTTCTTGATTTCGAGTCGTGCTCGGTCGGCTTGGCCATTAGAGCTTGGATATCGTCTTCTTCCTCCGACAACTCCTCCCAAGTAGCGTTTAGCGCTTTCTTGGTCTTTGATCGTTATTCTTTAGCTTTGGGCACTCGGACTTGATGTGACCGACACATTGCACTCATAGCATCTAAAATTAGAAGTATTTGAATTAGGTTTAGGCTTACCTTGAGTTGTTGGTCGTTTCGTCTCTTGATCATCTTCCAACTAGATTGACTAGTTCGGATTCTATTTCGAGTCTACTTCCGATTCGACTCGCCTTCTTCCTTCGGGGTGGCTTGCTTGCGGGCTTCTTCTTCTTGGAACCTCGCAACTAACGCAATACTCTTCTACCGACCACGTTAGTTTGCTCATGTAATTCAAGTTCAAAACAATTCGCCTAACCTAATTTTAGAAAGGTCCTTGGAGACCTTGTAGGCATCGACCATGGATGCCCACAAGGTGGTCCTAGGAAAGCGAGTTAAGAGAATACACGATAAGGTCGCGATTCTCGACCTTTTGTCCAATGGCATGGAGTTGGTTGACGATGTCTTGGATCTGAGCATGTAGTTGAGTTGCGGTCTCGCATTTTCTAAGTTATACAATTTATTTAAAAGTAAATCTCTTTTACATACCTTCGTGTCGCTTCGGTGCCTTCGTGTAGTTCCACTAGCTTGGTCCATAAGTCCTTTGCACTAATGAAGGGGCCGACGGTTGAGCTCTTCCTTGGACAACCCACATTGCAAGATTTGAGTTGCCTTGGCATCGGCTTCTACTTGTTTTTCATGGAATTTGACCATTGATCGCAAAGATTCACCATCTTCATTAATAGGAAGTGTGAAACCGGTTTGATTACGATCCACATCTCGATTTGGGTTTTAAGAAAGCATTCCATCCGACCCTTCCAATAACGAAAGTCATTACCGTTGTAAAGCGGGGTCGGGCGTGCTAAACCCTTCGAGATGGGCCATTTAAAAACAAGAAGAAGAACGAAAAGAATCTTGCAAAAACACACGAAGAATATTCCAAGACTTTCGCCTTGGATTAGTAGTGCAGAAGTAAAGAAAAAAATATATATAAAATGTAACTTGCAAAAGAAATAAACAATCAAATGCGAATGTCTGAAGTTCCGGAGGACAACCTTACTCGGGATCTAACCCGAAGGACAACCTAATCCGGATCCTAAAGCCTCTAATGCAATTCTATATGTAGGAGAAGATAAGCAAGTGAAAAAATTATACGAAAACAGAAATAAATAAATAAAAAATCTGTGAAAAAAAGAAAAACAAAGCTAGATTGGTGGTTTCACCGAATCTTAGCGCCCCCGGCTCTGATACCAATTGTTGGATCGAAAGTGTCGCTAGAGGGGGGGGTGAATAGCGATACGGTGTCTTTAAAAAAAAAACTTTTGCAATAAGTAAAAAGCAAGTAGAGAGTGCACAGCGGAAATATAAAGTAGACAAGATATTTTTACGTGGTTCACAATCTTTCGATTGCTAATCCACGGCCCTAGTGATCCTTGATCACGTACGGAGGGCAATTCACTAAAACCACTCCTCCTCGTTGGAAGTAGGAGCAACGATCCCAAAAAGAAATCAAGGCAAAGGGACACTCCCCCTTTCCTTGTTACGATTAAAGCACAAAGACAATTTAAAGAAGTAGAACTTAAATAAATATACCGACAACTCTTATAAGTAGAAGATGTAGCTTTCGTTGTCGGCGGCACTTCGTCGTAGCAAATGTGAGTAGTAGTAGCGGCGTTACGACGGCGTGTTGAGAGCTCTTGATTTCTTATTTTTTGCTTGGCGTGAACATGTCTATTTATGGATATTGATCTATGAATTTAGACATAGGTAGTGTCCAAGGTGAGGTTCTTATCCCCCAAGTCTTGCTCATCCACATCCTTTGCGCCAACTCAAGGATGAGGTGCTTCATCCAACCACCTTGTGCCACAACTCAAGGATGAGGTGCTCATCCAACCACCTTGTGCCACCTCAAGGAGGCCTTCACGCCAACTTGTTGGAGCCATCCAACTTGTGCCACATCATGGGAGCCAACCATCTTGTGCCAACTCTCCTCATTTTGGGCGTCCAACTTGATGATGGTTTTGGATGTCCACCTTGATGCCACATCACCTAATTTTGGGGGTCCAAGCTTGGTGATGGTTTGGATGTCCACCTTGATGCCACATCACCCTTTGTACCACAACACGAGTCAAGTCCAAATTCACCCCCGTGAAATTCGAGCGCTGCTCGAGGTCGAACTAGACCAAAATGATTGGTAGTAGACATGGTCAAAGGGTTTTGGACTGCAGTACAAGTTAGCTTAAAATATAAAGTACGATGGTTCTAACCAACTGATCTCGACCTAGACCTTCCATTGGAGGTATTGGGTCGGATCTACGCTTAACGTCCTTGCTTCGCTTTCACACGAGCTTACCTTGTAGCCTCGCTTCCGGTCTTCACCCGAGTACCTCGGCTTCCTCCGAAGTCCCTCTGGCGTTGCCCGACCACCTCGGTTCCCACCGGGTGTCGCAGACCTTCCGCTCAACTTTAGCATTTCTGCACACTTAATTGAGCTCGTAAGATAACAAATATACCCTTAACTATTGAGCCTTTTGCCATAATCAAAATACCGGTTCGACTTTGGTGCCCACTGCACTAACAGCTGGATAGACATAGGACCACACAAATCAGAATGAACCAATTCCAACACATCTTTGGCTCTATACCCCTTGGCCTTAAAAGTCCTCTTGGTCATTTTACCCTCCAAGAAAGATTCACAGGTTGGGAAATCTTCCACCACTAATGAACCCAAAGGTCCATCAGCTATCAACCTTTGAATTCTTCTTAGGTTAATATAACCAAGCCTAAGATGCCAAAGATATGTTTGGTTCATCTTCGAAGGTTCTTTTCTCTTATTGGAATTAGAAGATGAGTTATTAACTTCTATTTGCATCGTGGGAGCTTTTAGTTCGAGTGTATACAAATTTCCTATCAATGCACCAGAACAGATAATCTCCCTATTCCTTTTTATAACAACTCTGTCATTAAAAGAAATAGAATATCCATCCATAAACAATTTAGAAACCAAAATCAAATTCTTTCTAAATAGAGGTACATAAAGGCAATTTTTAAGAACCAAAACTTTATTCCTCTCAAAAGACAATTATACATCTCCCACTGCAACAACCGCCACCTTCATGGCATTGCCCAAGTATACAATAATCTCCCCCTCAGCCAGTCGTCTGGTTTCCTAGAACCCCTGCAAAGTATTGCAGACATGATCAGTGGATCCCGTATCTACACACCAGGTGCTGGTAGATAACACCGCTAAACATGTTTCAACGACTAGACCAAAAGATATACCTTTGTTCTGCTTGTGGTTGGGGCAGTCCTTCTTCTAGTGTCCAGTCTGCTTACAAGTGAAGCACTTGCCTTTCGGCTTCTTCACTCCTCCCTGAGTTCCTTCCACCGCCTTTGCCCCAGCTTGTTTCTTCTTCTTCTTATCTTTCGGCTTAGAAGTAGAAACCTTTTGGGCAACCATGGCTTGCGCCTGAGCACTCTGACAAAAATACCCTTCTTCCACCTGGAGTTCTGTCAGAAGCTTCGCCAACGAATACAACCTCTTGTTCATGTTGTAGTTCAAGCGAAACTCCTTAAAACTCCTAGGTAGAGACTAGAGAATGATATCGACCTGGATTTCCCCATCGATCTCAGCTCTGAGGACTTCCAGCTCATTCAAATGAGCCATCATCTTGAGAACATGATCCCTTACGGGTGTTCCCTCGATCATGGTGGTCATCATCAAGTTCCTCATGGCTTCCTGCCTAGCAACCCGATTCTGGTGTCCGAAAAGATCTTTGAGATTGAGCATCATGTCATAAGCAGTGGGCATGGCTTGATGCTGATGTTGCAGTACATTTGACATAGATGCCAAAATGTAACACCGCGCCATCTCATCGGCCTTGATCCAATTTTTATAACTCTCCTTCTCCTTTTCCCCAAAATCATCCGCAGACTTAGGAGGGCACTCTTTGAGGAGTACATATTTGTATTCCTCACCAGTCAAGACAATGTCAAGATTCCTCTTCCAATCAACATAATTGGGTCCAGTAAGTTTATTTTCTTTCAGTATCACAACAAGCAGGTTGAAAGTCATTTTGAAAACAAGCTAAGAATCACATAGATCAAAACATTAGATTTCAAAAAATTATTGATTCCTTAAACAATAAAATTTTAAAATCAAACAACACCTCAATACACCGAGAATATCATATGCCACGATAGTGTGGACATATACGAATTCTACATTTGTAAGAGGGGGTTTTACTCATTAATTTTACTATCTTGTCAACCTAACTTTTTGACAAGTAAAATTAATAGTTGGTTCCTCTTCGGCCCTACAAATAAAAGCAGTGACTCCGATGGGGAGGATACTTATATTTGTATCTAAGTGTTCACCATTACTCGGTACCAAGGTAATTATCTCGGGTTATGTGTCTTCCGATGGGGAAGTACACACGCTCCTTAATAATTTCCTACAACCATATTCGACCTTGTGATCTGCAAACAAACTAATCCGATAGGGAGGAAGGCACTCAGAGCCGACGCGCAAGTTTGTTTTCATCACATGTCAAATCGTAATGGAGGTCCTGGGAATTTACAAAAAATATCCCTCTCCCACTTAGTAATTTAAAATTGAGGAATTTTCTAGCCTACGACATGCATATCAAACAATAAGCAATAAATATGAAAAATAAATATTTTCCAACTATTATGGCTTTTGTCTTCAATATGTCTCCCGTCGTATCACCATCTTGTCCGCTCCTCCCTACGCCATGTACAAGCCATCCGGAGATCCGAGTCGAGAAAAACTATTTTAATTTACATCCATCGATCCTATACTCCACGAGGGAGTGTACATGAAATCCAGATCGAAAGTAAACTAAAATAAAAAGAGTGGCTAAACAATGTCGTATCTAATTACAAAAATTAAATACTAGCCTTGTCAACCCCGAGGATTCAACAAAATATACAATTATACACATACAATCACATACACATATATGACCATAATAGTTGTATCCTATGCCTACAATTAAAAAGTTAACCTACACACATCCTACTATTATCCGGCACATATAATATAAGAAAAGTGCATAAAATTAACCGAATCCTAAACACACAAAATCGGAAACCATGGCTCTGATACCGCCTGAAGGTAGGAAACTTCGCTTCGCACTTCAACTCGGTCGCTTGTTCATGGTGATCTCTTCTATGTCCCCAGATAAAAAAAAATTATCCTTGACAAGGAGAGATCACTCAAGCTACCATTTCATCATCGTGCTATTCGATTAGAGTGATTACTTGAACAAACTTATTGTTCAAGCTACCAACCTCTATTCTACGAATAGCGGCGGAATAGACGATGTACAGATCGTCGGCTTTTGTATTTGTATTCAGGGTCCAAGTTAATTTAACCACAAAACTGAACATACAACATGTATATGATTGAAAAACAATTATAGACATGTTACAAAAGAATATAAACAAGCGTTATACCTCTCGATCTTCTATTGTATGTCCTTCCTCCTTTTGGACGTCGTGTGGGCGACGATCTTCCAAAAGTCGAAGCCTCCTAGATCACCAATCTTCCTTTCTTTGTTCACTCCGAACAAAGGAAGATGATAAAACAAAACACTTCCCTATCTAGAACCGCCCACCAAGTCAAGAGACCTAGTTGAAACCACCGGGCAAGGAAAGGAGATGAAGGTTATGGACGCCGGCCAAGAGCTCCAAAGGAAGAAACCTTAGTCTTTGTCGCCGACCAAGGAAGAGATTAAAGGGATTGGACGCCGGCCAAGTTGAAGAGAAGAAGCAGGGGCACCGACAACTCTTAAGGAAGAAGAACACCTTCCTTATTTGTGGCCGCCCAAGCCCTTCTCCAAAAACCCTAGCCTCCTTTTGTTTCTTGCCTCCCAAGCCTTAAGAAACAAAACCCTAACCTCTCTCTAATTAATTTCCACGCCAAGCCTTAAGCCCATATTTATAGAGTTAGGCTTAAGCCTCCTTTTAATCTCCACCATTGGTTCTAGGGATTTAATCTCAACCATCGGATCTAGAGATTTAATCTCAATCGTCAGATATAGAGATTTAATCTCTACCATTGGATCTAGAGTTTTATTTTCCATCATCGGATCTAGGCTTCATGAGGTTTTAATAGGCTACAATAGGGACCATGAGGAGGAGTTGAATCTTGGCCACCCAATGGATCAAGCCCACATAAAGTTCGATCCATTAATGATAATCCATTCCACTAGAGGATTATCATTGATCTACCTTACCAACCCCCATAAATTAATATGGGCTCCATATATTATTTGCACATTTTTCTCCCCGTGTTTAAGATCTCGAATGTCCGTCGATTAATTAATTTACTGACAATTAATTAATCAACATCTAACTCCATGAGTAGTACCACTCAACCTTATCATCATGTCGGACCAAGTCCACCTGCAGGGTTTACTTGATGAATCTTATGAGCTCCTCAAGGGGACATCATCATCCTAATATATAGGACACAGTTTCCTCCTATAATCAACGACACACCATATAAATAATATCATTTCTCAACTTACCGAGCCTATCGATTTACTCTATAAATCTCACCCATTGGTAAATCAAAGAAATGAATACTAAGTATATGTGCCCGTTATTATATCGGAATTAAGAGCATGTACAACATAATATCTGAGGTTCGATTCGATTATGTAGTCAGCAATAAATCGAATTACCTCTATGTCGGTCCTGCTCAATACACACAAAGTGTACTAGTGTGATTCTATGGTCAAGACAAACCAATACCAAATCACACTACAACCATGCCAATGGTTTGTCTAAAACCATCTCGGTTGTGAGCCTTTACTTATACTTTACAAAGAACTGATAACATGATCTTTCGTGTGACACTACACACCATGTTATCTACAATATAATGTATTAGACAATATGCATAATCATAAATATGCAAACAATGATCATGTGATTCTTATTTCAAAATTAAAGATGTTCATACAAAAGATAGACTTTTCAGTATACATCCCAACACGGTAGTGGACAGAGTCGTTGGGTTGAGGGGGGTTTACGGCCAGTGGTCGTCGGAGCTAGGTAAGGGCTGATTTTTCTTCTTACCTTGGATGAGATCTATACCTAGCTGTGGATTTCTCGTTCTAGCTCGGTCTGTGATTTGGGCAGTGGTCTGGTGCCGGTGAACAAGGGATAAGGGAAGTGACACCGGCATAACTCCAATTACTAGTATATGTCTTGATTTCCCTCTTTTTGTTCGGTCCATTTCGATTCTGTGGATTACTATTGAGTATTGGACTGTGGGTGCCAATTTGTGGGTTCAAGGAGGTCGGGGTAGTGTGGATCGAAGGGTGAGATCGAGCTTGAGGTAAGTTTTGTGTTGATCTATGGTTTTATCAGGTTGTATGCAGCTATGAGAGGGAAATTGCCGACTGTGAAGGAGTGGCTCTGTTCTAGGCTATGGAGAGGCTGTGAAGCTGTGAAGGGGTTGTAAATGGCTGTGGATATGCTATGTGGATGGGGGGTTAGTTGAGAGATCAACCCCATGGTATTGGAAATCGGAGATTATGCTGTGCAGGGCTATATGTGTTTTGTACTGGGGATGGGAACGGGCTAGAGCAGCTCGATCACGGTTGTGATGCGCCGTTTTAAGGCTGTGAATGGGTTAGTCAGAGCTAGAGTTGATTTGGGATGGAATTATATTTTGATATGGCTGTGAGTGATCGGTTAAGTGGATAGCTTAATCCATTAGGTTTTGATATTGATACTAGAGTTGACAATATAATCTGATTATATTTGCAATATTGTAGGACGTGGATACTGTTGGTACAATCGGCCCAGGACTCTAGTTTGACTCGAACTGTATTTTGATGTTAGACAAAATGCATGACGGGATTGTCATGGGATGTCTGACATAGGGTTGGCCACGTAAATTCAAGTGTGTAGCCTTGGTGGTGAAAAGTCCAAGCATGGGGCTTGGTGTTGAAAAGTCCAATATAGGTTGGCCATGTAAGTCCAAGCATAGGGCTTGGCGGTGAAAGTCCAAGCATGGGGTTTGGCATGGAAAATCCAAGCATGAGGCTTGGTGTGGGAAGTCTTGAGGACTTGGCAAGTGTTAGGAATCCTTGGAAGGCTAGAGGGGGGGTGTGAATAGCCTCTTTTTCGATTTCTACAAAAAGGTTAGCGGAAGAAAAATATTAAACCAAAAACAAGAAGCTAAACACAAACGCTTACATGAAGCCTTTACGTGGTTCGGAGATGAAGCTCCTACTTCACGGCGATCCTTAAGGTGGATCAACCCAAGCAATTCCACTAAGAAGCTTTTTCTTACAAGACCTTCTCCTCTTCTTACAATGATGAAAATGAGATTTAGGAGAAGAGGAGGAATTAATCATAAAGAAAGCCTTTAAAAATTGTGGGAAGCTTGAGAATAAGGTTGGAAGATAAGCACTAGCCTTCTCAAGCATCCCAAGCCCTCTCTTTATAGAGAGAGGGTTGTTTTTCTCGTTGGGCCACGATCAATCGATTGATATACAACATCAATCGATTGTCGTCGAAGCCAACGTCTTTTGACGAGGCAAATCCGCGGAGATATGCAACTGCCATTTCCAACGGCAGCCTGATCAGTCGACTGATCACTTCATCAGTCGACTGATGAAGCGATCAGTCGAGTGATCCCCGCACGGAGTCGAGTGAGACTCCATTCTGTGCTCGTTGTCGACTTGATCAGTCGATCGCCAGATTGCGCCGATCGATAGTAGCATCGGCCGATCACGACTCTGGCTCGATCGATCATCGTGGTTTCACCGACTTAGTCGAGCACCTTATCACCAATCACATGGTATCGATCGATACTCGTCAAGTATGAGTAATTCATATTTGAATTTGACTCCCTAGACCTAGACTTAACCTTCTAGCTCTTCTTTTAGCCTTGCGCCTCCAGGATCCCTCCGAGTCCGCGACTTGTTCATCCTTTGCGCTTGCTTCTAAGAGCTTCCTTCGATTTCGTCATGTCTTGGGTTTCTCTTCGCCAAAGTACGCTTGGACTTTACGCCGCCAAGACTACATGCTTGGACTTAAGCTGCCAAGACTTGCCTTTGGACTTCCTTTACCAATGTCCACTTGGACTTTACGCCGCCAAGACTACATGCTTGGTCTTACGCCGCCAAATCCTTTCCTTAGACTTCTTTTGCCAAGATCATACTTGGACTTTTCTTTTACCAAGTCTTCATACTTGGATTTTTTCTGTCACTTAAACATGTTCACAATTAGATCACAAAATATTGCCTAACTTAGATGATTATCCAAACATCAAAACATGTAAATGCTTGGGGGCATTGTTGCACCAATAATCTCTCTCTTTTTGATTTTTGACAATCATTTAAGTTAGGTCTTTAACATATGCACATAATCATATTTCCAATATGAATTCTAAAACATCCCTTCTCCCCCTTTGACATACATCAAAAAGGAGAAGAATTCATACAATAACAAGGTCTTGAAAGAATTAAATTTGATATATCTTGAACTAAGACATAAAATTGATATGAGGCTCCCTCTTAATCCAAGATATGGTTCATGATGTGTGAATAACATTGTGGAGCAAAGCATAACAAAAGATAGAAAGTTAAATCGTAACTTTGTACCAACAATATAAATTTAGGGAATGAAAAGATTTATATTATGAAACTTCCCCTAAAACATTGCATCAAACAGTCTCATACCCTTTTAATTACTTAAGTCAACATACCATAGGGTTAGGACACTTAATAGCACACTCAAGATCAAGAAATAAGACTGAAATGTAGAAAAACCAGGGTATCAGTCGACTGAATTCTGATTCAGTCGACTGCCACGCCCGAAGTCTATTTTTCAGGTTTTTTAACCCAACTTCAGAAATGCGCCAAAAATTCAGGAAACATAAAAAATCACGAAATTTTGTGTACACATTTCTGAAATCATTATCTATCATGGAAAAATAATTTAAAAAATATATGTTTTCTAGATTTTGACAATGATACACTTTTGAAACCTAGCAAAAGCTTTAAGTATTTTGCAAACTTTGTATCACTTTTGCTTAGCAATTGAAAACTGTTTTTCAAAGCATGACAAACATAGTTTAAATTATGTTTTATTTGAGATTTCCAATCATATTCTTGGAGCTATATGCACATCAATTGTGCATAAGCCTTCCCAATGATTGGTCCAATGAAGGATTAATATCTCTAGATGACACTTTGGTTCATAGTAATGCATCATAACAAGCATGATGAACCAAGTGCATCTTCCTAACATCTCACATGTTGTCTAAGTGGCTCAATACAAAAATCATGGTTTCTTAGGTGTTTTGTGAGATGCTTAAAAGTATAAATCCTAGAATATCTATAGGATCATGCAAACCTAGACCTCTATTCTACTAAGCACATTCCAAGTTCTCTCCTAAGTGATGAATATTCTGCTTCGGGGAGAGCCTTGATGAATATGTCAGCTAAGTTTGACTTAGATTCTATGTAATTAAGTTCAATTCCCCCCTTAGCCACATGATCTCTAATGAAGTGATGTTTCACTTCAATGTGCTTAGTTCTAGAGTGATGTACTGGATTTTTGGTTAAATTTATATACTCACATTATCACAATAAACTTTTACATTGGAGTAGTGTAGCTCATAATCCTCTAATGTGTGTCTCATCCAAAGTAATTGAGCCACACAACCTCCCATAACCACATATTCGGCCTCGGTGGTTGACAAAGCAATACAAGGTTGCTTTCTACTACTCTAACTTACTAGGGAGGATCCAAGAAATTGGCATCCACCACTAGTACTCTTCTGATCCAACTTGCAACCCGCATAGTCGGAATCGGTGTACCCAATTAAATCAAAAGATTTTGTCCTAGGGTACCAAAGTCTTACATTTAGTGTGTCCTTGATATACCTTAAAAAAATTTTTACGACCACTAAATGGGATTCTTTGGCGCATGATTGGTACCTTGCACACATCTCTACCACAAATAATATATCGGGTCTACTAGCGGTTAGGTATAAAAGGCTACCAATCATACTCCTATAGAGTTTAAGGTTAATTTGTTTTCCTTCAAGATCATTATCTATTTTTGTATTAGTTGCCATTGGGGTTGACACTACTTTAGCATTTTCCAAACCAAATTTCTTAATCATTTCCTTAGCATATTTGGTTTGGTATACATAAATTCCTTCATTTGTTTGTTTGACTTGTAGACCTAGGAAGAAATTTAGTTCCCTAACTAGACTCATCTCAAATTCATTCTCCATATTTTTGATGAAGTCTTGAAGGAGTTCATCATTTGTTGACCCAAAGATAATGTCATCTACATATATTTGGGCTACAAAGATGTCCTTAGACTTTGATTTAATGAAGAAAGTTTGGTCTACTTGACCCTTTCTAAACCCCTTAGAGACCAAGAAAGATGGCAATCTTTCATACCAAGCCCGGAGAGCTTGTTTCAAACCGTATAAAGCCTTTTTAAGCTTGAATACATGGTTTGGATAGTCTATGTTTTCAAACCCGGGAGGTTGTTCTGCATATACTTCCTCCTTAATAAACCCATTTAGGAATACTGACTTTACATCCATTTGATGGAGTTTAAAGCCCATGTAAGAGGCATATCCTAATAGGATTCTAATAGATTCTAACCTAGCAACCGGGGCATATGTTTCATCATAATCAAGTCCTTCAACTTGATTGAAGCTCCTTGCAACTAACCTTGCCTTATTCCTAGTTATATTGCCTTGATCATCTAGTTTGTTCCTAAAAACCCATCTTGTAGTAATGATGGTATTATCATTAGGTCTAGGAACTAATTCTCATACTTGACTTCTTTCAAATTGAGTCAATTCATCTTGCATTGCTAAGATTCAATCCGGATCAAGTAATGCATCATTGATTGTTTTGGGCTCAAATTGGGAGATGAGGGCTATATGACTAGAGGGAGCTCTATGAAATGATCTAGTCCTAACGCCTTGAGATAATTCACCTACAACATGATCTAGGGGGTGATTTTGATGAACTCTTATTGTTCTAGGAGGTGTATTAACTTGATTTTGATCATAATTATCCTCAAACCTTCTTTCATCATCGGAATCACCTCTTACTCCACCTTGATTTAACTCTCCCCCTTGATCATTACCCCCTAAAGTCAAATCTTAAATTTTTTGGGTAATTTCTTGATTTTTGTCATTGATATCATCATCAATAGGGGATTTCTTAGGGTAAGTATTTAAAGTTTCATCAAATTGGACATTTGAGGATTCCTCAATCTTTTGAGTTCTCTTATTATAAACTCTATATCCTACACTAGTGGATGAGTATCCAACTAAGATTCCTTCATCCACTTTGGATTCAAATTTACCGAGGTTGTCTTTGGTGTTTAAAATGTAAACCTTGCATCCAAAGACTTTGAAATAGTGAATTGTTGGAATTGTACCATTCCATAATTCAAATGGGGTTTTTCCTAAAAACCTATGAATTAAAATCCTATTTTGGATATAGCAAACGGTGTTGACCGCTTCCACCTACAAATAGCTAGGTAGAGAATATGCATTAAGCATAGTCCTAGCCGCTTCTTGTAGGGCACAATTTTTCCTTCCCATCATCCCATTTTGTTGAGGTGTTCTAGGACAAGAAAATTCGTGCTTGTACCCCTGTTCTAGGAAAAATTTTGAGAAGTTAGAATTCTCAAATTCTCCACTATGATCACTACAGATCCGGTTGATTTTGAGATTCCTTTCATTCTCTACTCTTTTGCTAAAGCCTATGATTATTCCTAGGGTTTCATCCTTATGTTTCATGAAGAATACCCAAGTAAATCTAGAAAAATCATCTACTATTACTAGACAATATTTACTACCAATCATGGAGGGAGTACTATGACAATCAAATAAATCAACATGCAATAGTTCTAAAGGTAAAGCACTACTAAGTAAAGTTTTATCTTTGTGTGATGATCTTGATTGCTTTCCTTCTTGCCATGCATCACATATTTTGTCCTTAAGATATTTGACTTTTGGCAACCCCTTGACTAGCTTCATCTTGGCTATTTTGGCAATGTTTTTCATGTTGATGTGCCCTAGCCTCCTATGTCATAGTCAACTCTCTTCTTCTTTTGAAATAAGACACTTAGTAGAAGCGTTAGTAGCATAGGATAAATCAACATAGTATATATTTGATTTCCTAAAACCTACTAACATGCAATCATTTTGATTTTTGTTTCTTATGAAGCATTTAGAAGAATCAAATTGAACATCAAAATTGGCATCACATAATTGACTTACACTAAGAAAATTAAATTTCATATTTTTCACTAATAATACTTTGTGAATTGCAAGGTTTGGAGATACCTCAATTGTCCCTTTTCCTAGGATCTTAAGTTTACCACTATTTCCAAAAGACACCTTCCCTTTGCTAATGTGGTTGATTGTTGAGAATTTTCTCTCATCACCGGTCATGTGTTTTGAACAACCACTATCAACAATCCATAATCTTGGTCCTTCTACCTATATAATATGAAAAATGCAAGTCTTAGGCACCCAAATTTTAGGTCCGGTAGCATCAATTAAAAATTCCTTAGGGACCCAAGCCTTTCTAACCTTGCTCCTAACGGTTGATTTTCTACTCACAAGGGATGTAAAGGTTATCTCCTTCTCCTTTGGCCTATATCCTATGCCGACCTTGTTATAGATGGCCCTTTGGTCCCTAAGAACCATATCAAGATATTTGGACTCATTTGTAAATTTCTCTAAGCAAGCTCTTAGGTTACCTATTTCTTTTCTAAGTTCATCATTCTTTGTTGGTGCAATCGGCCCAGGTCACGATTGACCAGACTCGAGTTTGACTCAAGTAATGTTTTGATGTTTGACATGGAAGTTTGACATTGATGTCTAATAATATTTTGGAGAGATTGTTGATACAATCGACCTGAGTTATGATTAACCAGACTCGAGTTTGACTCGAGGGGGATTTTGATGGTTGACTGGAGTTGACCATGTCATGAAAAGTCCAAGTGTTGAGTACTTGGCATGAAAATTCCAAGTGGGACACTTGGCATTTGGAAAACCCAAGTCTTGAGTACTTGGTATGTAAAGTCCAAGCATGGGTCTTGGCAAGGAAAAGTCCAAGCATGGGTCTTGGCATGGAAAGTCCAACATGGGTTGGCAAGGGAAAGTCCAAGCTTGAGTCTTGGCATTTGGAAAGTCCAAGGGGTTTGATATTGGCGGCGTAAAGTCCAAGCGGGAGTCTTGGCATCATAAGTCCAATGGTTGGCGGCGTAAAGTCCAAGCGGAGTCTTGGCAATGTAAGTCCAATGTGCCTTGGCGGTGTAGAAGCTGTTAGCATGACATAGCCGATGGAAGTACCTGAAGGCTAACGCAATGGATGAACAAGTCATGGATGACTTGGAGGGATCCGAGAGACATGAGGCTGACGGAGGTGGCTAGAAGGCTTAGGTCTAGGCTACGGGTGGTCTAGCAAGTATGGGGGAACCATACTTAGGTTAAACCTCATATTTGAGGTGTTCTAGTCGACTGGTGTTATATGGCAGTCGACTAGTGTGAGTCAACTAGGGTTTGTAGGAGTATCGAGTGATGCGAGGTGGGCACGACCATCGGAGCCGAATGATCGATGCGTGATTAGTCATCGTGGTGCTCAATATTTCGTACGTAATGGAGTCTGACTCGACTACTGGGGTTAGCAGTTAAGTGAAGGCTCCATCAATCGACTGATGGACATGATCAGTCGACTGATATCCTATCTGTTGGATTTTTCCAGCGTGGATTACACCATTGTCTCACAGCAACAGTGTCATCAGTCGACTGATGGTCCCGAGTAGTCGACTGATCGGCAATTTCTAGCCCAGGCAGAAGCTTTAAATGGAGCTCATGGAGGAGGAAATCAATAGTGGTTTTTGAAGGCTTTTAAGGCGATTTGTTGCTGCAAATCAGGGTCTCCAAGTGCAATTCAAGCAACCACAAAGCAAGCAATCAAAAGAGCACTTGTAATGTTTTTCTTTGCATAGATTGTTGTATTCTTTTTGTATTTGCTTGTTTTACCTTGTATTACTTTTTTAATCTATTGTAAAAGATTTCTCCACCTCCGGATTGTTCCGAGGAGTTATTTGTGATTAGTGATTGCGTGTGCATCACTAGAGCTCTTTAGAGCTCAATCCGTGGAGTAGGAACCATTCGATTCCAAACCACGTTATATGCTTGTATTGTGAATTGTGTTTGTCATATTTTGTTATTACTATTTGTTTTATTTTCACTGCGCTAACGAGATTTGTAGACGAGTGCAATTGAATTCCATCACACAACGAATCGATGCTATTCACCCCCCCCCCTTATAGTGGTCAACATTTCCTCTACAATTGGTATTAGAGCCCGGGGCTCTTCTACGGGCTAACCGCCGGGAGCAAAGACAAAGATGCTAGAGGGTGAAGATGGAGTTGGAAGAACAACTAGGTTGGGACATCAACACACCAGTGCCTTACACCCTATATGGATGAGAAGGCTTCAATTCTTGGAAGATAAGAATTGAAGATTTTATTATGATGAGAGACTTTAAGGAATGGTCTATTTTGATGGAAGGATTTGAATATCCAAAAGGACTAAAGGGAGGATTCCTCAAGAAAAAGAGATGGAGTGAGGAACAACTCGAAAGATTCGAGAAAAACACCAAGGTAATAAAGTTCTTGATTGATTTAATACCTAACAATATCTTGTGTATGTTAGGTAATTATATAGATGCCAAGGAGCTATGGAGCCAAGTGGCTAAGCTCCATGAAGACCCATCCCCGGCTCAAGAAGAGGAGGTCGAAGATGAATTCGTATCCTCACAAGCAAGTGAGGATTTGAAAGTTGATAGGGAGTCAACCTCCAAATCGGTGGAAGAAGAGGAAGAATTGGAGGAGACCTCCACCTCTAGGATTGAGGGGGAGGAGATTAGGGCATCCTCAACATTAGAACAACAAGAAGAAGCATCTACATCCGGTCGAGAGGAAGAGCAAGCTCAAGAGATCCTCACCACCACCCTAGGTAACTCAAGCAATTTAGGTTTAAACAAAAATCATATAATTTGCTTTGAGTGTAGGGAAGTCGGGCACTATAAGAGCAAGTGCCCAAAGAGAGTAAGAAAAGCTTCACCGACGCCCAAGAGTCAAGAAAAATCAAAGGAAGCCGGTTCCCCAACCATCAAAAGCAAGGACCACATTATATGGTTCAAATGTAGTCAAAGAGGGCACTATAGGAGTCAATGCCCTAAGGGGAGCATCACATGTAGGGGGAGCTAAGGCTAACCCTAAGGTATATTTTAGTAATGCTCATTCTAATTTAAATGTCAAAAAGCATGCTAGAAGTAATTTAAACAATCTTGCTATTGTTCATAAGGAGCATACTATTAGAAATAACAAATATTTTTGTCTAGGTGCTAAGAGTGTAAACCTTAGGAATAAGGAGAAATTTGGGACTAATGTCCCTAAAAATATTTTACCTAGGGAATCGATCAAGAAAATAGAAGACCACCTAGGTTTTAACCCCAAATGGACTAGGCATATGCCTAGGAAGAACCATGCCCAAGGATTAAATCAAAATTCAAAAATTAGGCAATTAGAGTTTGAAAATCAAGCCTTGATATCAAGGCTTGAGAAACTTGAAAAGACCCTTAGGATTATGCAAAATCAAATTAAGGGGTCAAATGGTCAAAGTCAAGGGTCTAGATCTCAAAGTCAACACCTAGGACCTAAGAGACAAAAGTCAACCAAGGGTAAGAAAGGTTTGGGTCACAAACCTAAGCCTAAGGTGACTTATCATAGTGTTCCATTTGATTATGGAACACAAACTAGGTCTAGGAAGACCAAGGTCAATAGGGAAGTCATCCCTAGAGTTGACCAAGGTATGTGCCTAGTGGCTAGGATTTCAAGGAAACCTAGGGAAGCCACTAAAAAGGTTACAAGGGGAGTCACCCCTAGAGTTAACCATGGCAAGACTCAAATGACCAAGGCTAACAAGCCTAGAAGGGTCATTTGGAAGGTATCTAGGGAGGTCATCCCTAAGGTATACCTAGTAAACCCTAAGAGTTCAAATAGGTTTTGGGTTCCTAAGAGCATGATCGATTCACGCTAGATGGGTTTAGGGTGTGCCAACTTTAAATGGAAGGGTAGTTAACCTAACCATAGTAAAGGTGACACTTTAGGTAATTTTCAAGGTTATGGATACCTTGAAAATAGATTTAATATTATGATCCTAAAAGATTTTAGGATGTGTCAATATATTTTTGGAATTATGAAAAATCAATTAAATTGGCACAATTTAGGTTTAGAGGTCATAGTGTGCCATTTTAGGTTTTTGGCACACTTGGGAAAAAATTAGTATTATGGCAAAATATACTTAATTATATCAAATGACAATTAATATTAAAATTTAGGTATTATTATACCTATACATTTTATATGTCATGTTTTGTTTATCATATAACTTGTCATGACATCATATCTATTTTTAATCATTTAAAATGTCATGATCATGCTTAGGGTTAGGTTAAATGTCATGTATGCTTAAATTGTATCATATGTCATGACATCATGATCATTGGTCATGCTTACTTATGTTATCATTTATGTCATGATCATTCATGCATTTAATTTGATTAAAATTGATTTAAGGACAATGGCATGACTTAAAGTCTCATTTATAAGGGAATCAAGTAGTGTTGCCTTAGAAAATGCATGAGACTTTAGTTTAAGATGAACCAAAACCCACATCTCACATTAAATTGACATGTATGTGTATTTATACACCCTAGATACATGTGAGATGCTAGGATATGAGTTAAGTTCAAGGTGCATAGTCTTTTCATCTAGATGAACTAAAACTCATCTTATCTTAATTTTGGATCATTGGGAAAGTTTGTGTACAAGTCATGTACATTAAGCCCAAGGAACATGATCCAATATAGGTTTTCAAAAATATTTTAAAATCAATTTAGAAAACCTTGGTGAAATCTATCTTTTGATAGCAATCACCATTGATGAAGTTGATATAAAATGAGCTAAAATATTGAAGTTTTTCTTCACTTTTGAACTTTGTATCAATTTCGATATTTTATGGGTAAAATATTTTTCTATCATTTTTCACCCATTGTATTAGTCATAAGTATTATACGTATGAATTTTTATGATTTTTCGATATACGTATAATTATTTATTAATTTTAAAAATTCATTTTTGATAATTGAAAATTGGATTTTTCAGTTATCAGTCGACTGCCCTTGGTGGCAATTGACTGATGTGCAAGGCAGTCGACTGATTTCTGAAGGACTCGACTACCAGGCTAATTTCGAGAAAAACAAGATTGTTTAGCCCATTTTCAGCCATGGTAAAGTTCCCTAATCACTCCTAACCCTAGGATATGCTTTGGGAAGCATTATAAAGGGTGAAAATCCATTGGATATGGATTAGGAGAGTTGTTTAGGGTTTGTACCAAATTTAAGGATGGGAAAGTTCTATGTTGAACTTTGAACCTTATTTTTGATGGTTTAAAGTTCCTATTAGCTTAGGGACTTCCTAAGGACATTGTTAGTACAATGGTCAAGAGGGAGCAAGCCTTTAGGGAGAGGTATCCATCATGGGATGATGGATGGTATTTTTTCCTCATGAGAAGGAAAATGGAATTTTGAGATACCCAATTTGGAAATTGGGAGAGTGTATAGGATTGCCTCTCTTGAGTGATATGAGACTTATCACTAGGAAGATGATAGGCATCCTAGGTATTTTTGGACCAAGGGGGAGATTGTAAGATCTCATTGGGACATGAGACATTGACCTCCTTGGAGAGATAACCTTTTTGATGTTAGTAAAAAAGAAAGAGAATATTTTGGGGAAGAATGTTATGGAGAGTGTCATCAATTGATGTTATCAATTGTCAATTCGGAGAATTTGGGAGAATGTTTGGAATTACCAATTTGAGATAATTGGTAAGGGAATTTGAGTTAGTGTTCTAACTCAAAGGTATGTGTTTTTGTCAAACATCAAAAAGGGGGAGGTTGTTGGTGCAATCAACCCAGGTCATGATTGACCAGACTCGAGTTTGACTCGAGTGATGTTTTGATGTTTGACATGGAAGTTTGACATTGATGTCTAATAATATTTTGAGGAGATTATTGATACAATCGACCCGGGTTATGATTAATCGGACTCGAGTTTGACTCGAGGGAGATTTTAATGGTTGATTAGGGTTGACCATGTCATGGAAAATCCAAGTCTTGAGTACTTTGCATGAAAAGTCCAAGTGGGACACTTGGCATTTGGAAAGTCCAAGTCTTGAGTACTTGGCATGTAAAGTCCAAGCATAGGTCTTGGCAAGGAAAAGTCCAAGCATGGGTCTTGGCATGGAAAAGTCCAACATGGGTTGGCAAGGGAAAGTCCAAGCTTGAGTCTTGGCATTTGGAAAGTCCAAGGGATTTGATATTGGCGGTGTAAAGTCCAAGCAGGAGTCTTGGCAGCATAAGTCCAATGGTTGGCAGCGTAAAGTCCAAGCGGAGTCTTGGCAGTGTAAGTCCAATGTGCTTTGGCGGTGTAGACACCGTTAGCATGACATAGCCGATGGAAGCACTTGAAGGCTAGCGCAATGGATGAACAAGTCATAGATGACTTGGAGGGATCCGAGAGACGTGATGCTGACGGAGGTGGCTAGAAGGCTTAGGTCTAGGCTACGGGTGGTCTAGCAAGTATGGGGGAACCATACTTGGGTTAAACCTCATGTTTGAGGTGTGCTAGTCGACTGGTGCCATATGACAGTCGACTGGTGTGAGTCAACTAGGGTTTGATTGCGGGAAGTGTCTCAACAGTCGACTGCCAAAGGTGGGCAGTCGATTGTTGGACCCAACAGTCGACTGATCGTGTGATCAGTCCACTGGTGCTCGATATTTTGAGCACAGAATGGAGTCTGACTCGACTGCTGGGGTTAGCAGTCGAGTGAAGGCTCCATCAGTCGACTGATGGACACGATCAGTCGACTGATGTCCTATCCATTGGATTTTTCCAGCGTGGATTACACAGTTGTCTCACAGCAAGTGTCATCAGTAAACTGATGGTCTTGAGCAGTCGACTGATCGACGATTTCCAGCCCAGGTAGAAGCTTTAAATGAAGCTTGTGGAGGAGGAAATCAATAGCGGTTTATTGTTGCAAATCAGGGTCTCCAAGTGCAATTCAAGCAACCACAAAGCAAGCAATCAAAAGAGCATTTGTAAAGTTTTTCTTTGCATAAATTGTTGTATTCTTTTTGTATTTTCTTGTTTTACCTTGTATTACTTTTGTAATTTGTTGTAAGAGGTTTCTCCGCCTCTAGATTGTTCCGAGAAGGAGTTATTTGTGATTAGTGATTGCATGTGCATCACTAGAGCTCTTTAGAGCTCAATCCGTGGAGTTGGAACCGTTCGGTTCCGAACCACATTATATGCTTATGTTGTGAATTGTGTTTGTCATATTTCGTTATTGCTATTTATTTTATTTCCGCTGCACTAACGAGATTTGTAGACGAACGCAATTGAATTCCATCACGCAACGAATCGACGCTATTCACCCCCCCCTCTAGCGGTCAACATTTCCTCTACATTCTCATCCCTAAGTGAACATGCATCATCACAAGAGATTTCTACATTCTTAATGGATCTAATTTCTACTTTTAAATCCTTAATCCTAGACTTTGATTTATTTAGTGCATTTTGAAGACATGCAATAATTTTATATAGTAAGTCTATTCTAGGGGAGTCCTTTACCTCATCATCACTAGACGAGGATTCATCGCTTGAGGAGGAGGAGGATAACTCTTCACTTGAGCTATCTTCCAAAGCCATGAGTGTCATGTTTCTTGTGGCATGGCAAATTTCTTCATCATCGGAGGAATCTTCAAGGCTTAGGGTATCCCATGTTTGTGCCACCATTGCCTCCTTCTTCTTCTTCTCCTTATGTTCCTTCTCCTCCTTCTTCTTTAGGTCCGGGCAATTTGGCTTGATATGCCCTTTCATGTTGCAACCATAACAAACAACATTAGGAGTAGAAATTGAACTACTAAAATTTTTACCTTTGGAGGATTGGAACATCCTCCTCACATCCTTCTTGGTGAGTTTCCTTGACTTCCCACCAAACTTCTTAACATAATGAGCTACCTCACTAGTCGATAGCTCATCGTCGCTACTAGATGACTCCTCCTTGGATTCGGATGAAGAAGAGACTTCTTTCTTCTCCTTCTTCTTCTTGTCCTTCTTTCCTACAAAAAGAGCTACAACTTTCTCCTTGGACGAAGTGTTAGCTTGCTCGTGCAACTCAAATTCACAAAAGAGTTCATCTAATTTAACCAAAGAAAGATCCCTAGACACCTTATAAGCATCTACCATTGATGCCCATAAGGTTGTTCTAGGGAAAGCTTGAAGAATATACCTCACAAGGTCTCAGTTGTCGACCTTCTCACCTATCACATGTAGTCCATGGACTACCTCCTTGAAGCGACCATGCATTTGGCTTACGGTCTCGTTGGTCTTCATGGCAAAGCTTTGGAGTTGTCCTATCAAGAGATCTCTCTTGGCTCTTCTTGTTTCTTTCGATCCCTCATTGAGCTCAATTAGCTTCTTCCAAAGCTCCTTTGCCGATTCAAAAGGCCCCACTTTGCTTAATTTCTCTTTGGACAACCCACATTGAAGTGTGGTCGTTGCTTTAGCATTAGCTTGAGCCTTCTTGGCCATGTCCCTCGTCTAATCCTTGGTCGGTATAGGTGCTCTGTGTTCATCGATCGACTTCTCGAATCCATCTACAACACTAAACCAATTTTCAATATCGTTCATAAGGTAATATTCCATCCTACCTTTCTAGTAGCCGAAGTCGTTGTCGTCGAAGAATAGAGGCCTCGCTGTGTAATACCCCTCTTGGAATGTCATTATGCTCCGGTTGATGGTTAAATCTTCCGACACGATTCGGGCTCTGATACCACTTGTTAGGATTCCTTGGAAGGATAGAGGGGGGTGAATAGCCTCTTTTTCGATTTCTACAAAAAGGTTAGCGAAATCAAAATACTAAACCAAAAATAAGAAGCTAAACACAAACACTAACATGAAGCTTTTACGTTGTTCGGAGATGAAGCTCCTACTCCACGGCGATCCTTAAGGTGGATCAACCCAAGAAATTCCACTAAGAAGCTTTTTATTACAAGACCTTCTCCTCTTCTTACAATGATGAAAATGAGATTTAGGAGAAGAGGAGGAATTAATCACAAAAAAAGCCTTTGAAAATTGTGGGAAGCTTGAGAATAAGGTTGGAAGATAAGCACTAGTCTTCTCAAGCATCCCAAGCCCTCTCTTTATAAAGAGAGGGTTATTTTTCCCGTTGGCCCACGATCAGTCGACTGATGTACAACATCAGTCGACTGTCATCGAAGCCAACGGCTTCTGACGAGGCAAATCCATGGAGATACGCAGCCGCCATTTCCAACGGCAACCTGATCAGTCAACTGATCACTTCATCAGTCGACTGATGAAGCGATCAGTCGAGTGATCCCCGCGCAGAGTCGAGTGAGACTCCATTCTATGCCCGTTGTCGACTTGATCGGTCGCCGATCGCGATCGGCGATCGGTGATCGATTGCGAAGATCGCCGACCGCGCTCTGGCGCCATCGATCATCGTGGTTTCGGACTCAATCGAGCACCTTATCGGCCGATCGCTACATCGTAATCGATACTACAAGTATGAGTAATTCATACTTGAATTTGACTCCCTAGACCTAGACTTAACCTTCTAGCTCTTCCTTTAGCCTTGCACCTCCAGGATCCCTCCGAGTCCGCGACTTGTTCATCCTTTGCGCTTGCTTCCAAGAGCTTCCTTCAGTTTCGTCATGTCTTGGGTTTCTCTTCGCCAAAGTACGCTTAGACTTTATGCCGCCAAGACTACATGCTTGGACTTAAGCTGCCAAGACTTGCCTTTGGACTTCCTTTGCCAAGGTCCGCTTAGACTTTACGCTGCCAAAACTACATGCTTGGTCTTACGCCGCCAAACTCTTTCCTTGGACTTCTTTTGCCAAGATCATACTTGGACTTTTCTTTTACCAAGTCTTCATACTTGGATTTTTCCTGTCACTTAAACATGTTCACAATTAGATCACAAAATATTTCCTAACTTAGATGATTATCCAAACATCAAAACATGTAAATGCTTGGGGCATTGTTACACCAACAGCAAGTTCACTAGGCTCGGGGTCCTTGAGTCAGTGAAGGATGATATTGCGAAGTCGTGTACTTGGTGCATCCGAGGGACCGTCGGACGGGGAGTGAATGGAGTGAGGCCCAAGGGGAGCATACTTCGATGGCAAGAGATGCAAAGGATGACATTGTGAAGTCGTGCGTTTGGTGCATCCGAGGGACGTAGGCCGAGGGAAGAGAGCTTCGGTGAGGAACTCCATGAGAGGATGAGGTGGACTTGGCCAAGTGGCTAAGACTGAGTGTCGGAGGCTCAAACATGATGTTTGAGGGTTTACCCGACGGTCGGATGCTCAAACAACTTGGTGTTTGAGGTTTTACCCGACATCAGTCGACTGGCATAGGTGCCAGTCGATTGCTCTAGGTCGATTGGACTCGATCGGTGTTCAATCGGTGTTACGTCGGCTGAATAGTGGATCGCAAGGGAGGCGATCGGCAACTCCATCGGGCCGATCATGATGGAGATTAGTCGACTGATCGGGGCAAATTCAGCTACAGAAGGTTTACCAGTCGAGTGCTCACGACAACCACTCGACTGATGGGATCATCAGTCGACTGATGGGCATGATTAGTCGACTGATGATGGATCCATTGGCTTTTGGCCAGCGTGGATCGAGTCGTTGTGATACAATGGCTACAAGACCAGTCGACTAATGGTCACGATTAGTCGACTGATGGGCGCAGAATCAGCTCGATGTAGGTTATTAATGGAGCTCGAGATGGAGGATTTTGCCAAGACTTTAAGAGTGATTTTGGAGGGGAATTGTTGATGCATTCCAAACCTTCAAAGCCAATCTAAAGCAAGCAACAAGCAATTGATTCAAAGCGATTTGTGTAAAGTTTTCTTTACTTGTATTTCATATTGTATTTGTATTCTTGCTTGTACTTTAGTATTACTATTGTAATAGCTTGTACGAGGTTTCTCCACCTCTGACGTGTTGTCGAGAAGGAGTTTAGTTAGTGTCATGTGCATAACTAGAGCTCGTTGAGCTTGCCCTGTGAAGTAGGAACCATTCGGTTCCGAACCATATATATCGTGTGTATTTGTGTATGCTTGTGTTGTTGTTAGTATTTCTATTTGTATATTTCTGCTGTGCTAACGACAATCGTAGACAAGCGACACGCAACGAATGATCGAATTCCACTGTACGATGATTGAGGGTTATTTACCCCCCTCTAGTCGGCCACCGACGTTCCAACAGATACAAGATAGATCCGCGGGCGTGAAGATTTTATTATTTCGAGATTTATAGCAGGTGAGTAATATTTCCTACCCTGGTCAGGTAGTAGCTAAACCCTGATGCATGTGATTGCATATTGTTGTCACTTAGAGCTTGACTCCACTCTAATTTTTCTGTTGCTTGATACTTGCCTTTGCACTTTAAATGCTCTGTCATTGTTGTTATCTATTCATTCATCATTGTTACAAATTATAGAGGTTATGGTAAGTGGACCTATAGTGGTTTACCTATGTGTACGTAGCTAAATTCGATTGTAGATCCGAATTGTGCAATTTTGATAAATCATCTAGGGATGAGTATTGTTCTAGACGTAAAGTTGAGCTTTCATATCATATCCTAATGTTGTATATATATCTACTATGGATCATGTAGTCGTGTATGGACGTGTGATTTATCAATACAGTGTCGCTATGGACTGGAGGTCCTAGCCTGGTTTTTGTCAGCTCTATATGCCTCTCTATATAATAGAGAGTGTATTGTGGACATATTTATGTGTTGTCGTGCATTCATTCCATTTACATGCATGCTGACGACTTGGTCTCCCTTGTGGTTGAGAGGGTCGTCAGTCATCCTACCTCCCAGATTCATCGTGGAGGAGTAATTGGTGTGAGGGCAGAGCATTTATTGTTTCGCACTCGCCCCACTATTGACAGTGGTTGTTGGAGTAGCGTGCAGTTATCCTGGGTGCGTGACACTCGACCACTCATGGGTAGTGACAGTCGAAGTGGCCAGCAGCAGGGACCCTCATTGTGTAGTTATCTCTTTACGCTTATATGCTACTTGTTCATACTGCCCACTCGACCACTCAAGAGCGGTGGTTGTTGTTGAGTTGGGACAGTTGTCATGTCGTGCCACCTAGGTCACACTGGGGTCATGGTAGCGAGTAGGGTGCGCAGGCATGACCATGCATTTGAGATATATATGTATATGTGTGTGTGTGTGTGTGTGTGTATTTGAGAATATTTATAGATATAGTCTATATATATGCTAGTTGTGATGTTGCAATTATTTGATCTATGCTTGTTGCATTTGATTGTACATCATCTTGCATTCTACTTGCATATTCTATATGGTCATGTGTGGATTACCAGTGTGGAGTTGGTCAGACTGTTGTATACCTTTGACCCCTGATGTGATATGGGATGGACCCAGTTCATTGTGTATTTGATATAGAATGTTAGTATGGTGGTTTTTGTGGGGAAAATAATGTTGCTTCCCCCCGCTTCGGTCGCTTGTGTATGGAGATCCTATTACACATCCCCGGATTAAAAAATTAATCCAGACAAAGATGAATTACCTAAGCAACCGATCCATTATCGTGCTATTCGATTTGAGTGGTCGCTTGAACAAACTTGTTGTTCAAGCAACCTAACTCTTTTTCTCGATTAGCCACGGAATAGATGATGTACGGATCATCAATTTTTGTGTTTATCTTCGGGGTCCATGATCATACAATTATAATCCAATTACATAGAATAAGAAAGAAAACTGAACAAAAATTATACCTCTTTTTTACCTCTTGATCTTCTATTGTATGACCTATCCTCTTCTTGGACGTTGTGTGGGCAACGATCTTCCAAGAATTGAAGCTTCCTAGATCACGTATCTTCCTTTTCTTGCTCTCTCCGAACAAAGGAAGATACAAACTCCCTTCTTCTCCTATCTAGCGCCAACCACCAAGCCTCCTTGCTTGGTTGTTGCCGCCGGCCAAGGAGAGGGAGAAGATGGGGCGCTGACCAAGGGTTGAGAGAAAGGAGGGCGCCGACCAAAGGTTGAGAGAAGGGAGTCCAAACCCTAACCTTGCTACCTACCAAGGGAAGAGGGTGAAGGGGCGCCGACCAAGTGAAGGGAAGGGAAGGAAAAACCAAAACCCTATCTACCCAACCTTGCTTGCTGCCCAAGCCTCTCCACGCCAACAATAAACCCTAGGTTTCTTATCCTCGCCCAAGGCTCTCCACATCCTTTTATAGATCTAGGCTTCATGAGGTACTTATAATAGGACACAATAGGGACCATGAGGAGGAGTTGGTTCTTGGCCACCCAATGGATCCGAACCACACAAACCTGATCCATTAATGATGATCCATTCCACTAGAGGATTATCATTGATCTACCTCACCAACCCCCATAAATAAATATGGGCTACACATATTATTTGTACAAATATCTTTTCGTGTTTAAGATATCAAATGTACATTAATTAATAAATTTACTGACAATTAATTAATTAACATCTAACTCCATGAGTAGTACCACTCAACCTCATCATCATGTTGGACCAAGTCCACCTGTAGGATTTACATGATGATCCTTATGAGCTCCTCAAGGGGACATCATCTCCTAATACATAGGATACGATTTCCTCCTATAATTAACGGCACACCATGTAAATAATATTATTTCTCAACTTACCAGGTCTATTGATTTAACTCATAAATCTCGCCCATTGGTAAATCAAAGAAATAAATATTAAGTACAAGTGCCCGTTATTATATCGGGATTAAGAGCATGTACACCATAATATCCGAGGTCTGATTAAATTATATAGTCAGTAAAAATTGAATCACCTCTAAATCGGTCATGCTCAATACACACAAAGTGTAATTCTATGGTCAAGATAAACCAATACCAAATTACACTACAACCATGCAAATGATTTGTCCAAAACCATCTTGGTTGTGAGCCTCTACTTATACTCTACTAGGAACTGATAACATGATCTTCTGTGTGATACCACACACCATGTTATCTATAATGTAAAGTATCAGACAATATGCATAAATATTAAATGCAAACAATGATCATGTGATTTTTATTTCAAAATGAAGATGTCCATACAAAGGCTAGGATTTCAGTATATAGCCCAACAATCTCCCACTTATACTAAAAGACTATGCTGTCATCAAACTGCCATACATTTGATTCTCATTCCCTCCACATGCCTATCATAAGCTCTCGCTGGAAGGGCCTTAGTGAAAGGATCTGCCAGGTTATCCTCTGATGCAATCTTGGCGATAACAACTTCTCCTTGCTTTACAATCTCTCGTATCAGGTGGTACTTGCGCTCTATGTGTTTACTTGCCTTATGAGCTCGTGGTTCCTTCGAGTTTGCAACTGCACCACTGTTATCACAATAAATTGTGATAGTTCTAGGCAAACCAGGAATCACATCCAAGTTCATCAAGAAGTTCCTGAGCCATACAGTTTCTTTGGCTGCCTCAGAGGCTGCCACATACTCAGCTTCCATGGTAGAGTCTGCCACACATTTCTGCTTGACACTCCTCCATATAATGGCTCCACCTCCCAAAGTAAACACAAAACCCGAGGTAGACTTACTGTTATCTCTATCTGATTGGAAGTCAGAATTTGTGTAATCCACAGGGAGTAATTGGTCTGCCTGGTATATCAACATATAATCCCTAGTCCTTCTCAGGTACTTCAATATATGCTTTACCGTAGTCTAATGTCTCTATCCTGGATTACTCTGATATCTGCTAATCATGCCCACGGCAAAGCAAATATCCGCTCTTGTACATAGCATAACATACATGAGGCTTCCTACCGCCGAAGCATAAGGAACCGTCTTCATCTCCTCTATCTCCTTTGATGTTCTAGGACACATCTCTTTAGATAAAGGTACTCCATGTCTAAAAGGTAGAAAACCTTTCTTGGAGTTCTGCATGCTAAAACGAGCCAAAATAGTGTCTATGTATGAAGCTTGAGATAAGCACAACATCCTTTTCTTACGATCCCTTATAACCTTAATCCCAAGGATGTGTCCCACTTCTCCCAAGTCCTTCATATCAAATTGTTTGGACAACCATACCCTTACATCTGATAACAGTTTGACATTGTTTCCAATGAGCAAAATGTCATCTACGTATAGTATAAGAAATACCACTACGTTTCCGTCACATCTCTTGTATACACAAGACTCATCCGGACTTTGAATAAATCCATATGACTAGATTACCTCATCAAAGCGGATGTTCCAAGATCTCGAAGATTGCTTCAATCCATAAATGGACCGATTAAGCTTGCACACAAGATGCTCTTTGCCCTTTGAAATGAATCCCTTTGGTTGCTTAATATAGATGTTTTCTTCAAGACTTCCATTAAGGAAAGATGTCTTGACATTCATCTGCCAATTCTCATAATCTATATGAGAAGCAATAGAAAAGAGAATCCGGATAGACTTAAGCATGGCTACCGGCGAAAAGATCTCCTCATAATCGATACCCTCTTTCTGAGTATACCCTTTCCCAACAAGCCTTGCTTTGAAGGTCTCAACCTTCCCATCTATTCCTCTCTTTCTTTTATAGATCCACTTGCATCCAATGATTTTTACACCATTGGGTGGTTCTACTAGCTCCCAGACCTGATTTGAATCCATAGATTCTATCTTAGAATTCATCATCCTTTGCTAAGATACCGCATTTTTATCTTGGATTGCCTCGTCATATGTCCAGGGATCAGATTCATGTTCATCAGGGACCAAATCAAAAGATTCTCCCAAGAACATAAATCTCTCAGGTTGTCTAACAACCCTCCCACTACGATGAGATATTGCCTGTGTATCCTCTGTGACACGTGGTGCAGTCACTTGTGGTATGTCCTCTTGTACCATTGGCACTGAAGTAGGGACTTCCCCTCTTAACTCCTCTAGAACAATTTTGCTCATGGGCTTGTGGTTCATCACATAGTCTTCCTCTAAAAATACTACAAGAATACTGATCTTTAAGGACACTCATAAATGTCCTTATAGTATGTTTTTAGTGACATTAACGTTTTAGTGACATCATTGAAAAACACCCTATAAAGTGATGTCGTCTTAGACTCGACTTGCTTTCCTGATATTTTATAATGTCATTATACAATATAAATACTAACATCAAAAGTGTCTTAATTTAGATATGTAATGACATGCTAAAATGTCAGAAAAAAATCATATTTTAAGGACATCTACATGTGTCTTATTATCATCGTAATAAGGAAAAATTAAATGTCATCTAAGCTTATTTATTTTGACATTTACAAATGTCTTATATTTTTTTATAAGAACAATAAAAATTGTCAATAAAGATAATTTATAAGATCATTTTTAAATATCATCTTAGTTAATCTATAATGACATTTATTAATGTCATTATAATAATTTATAAAGACATTAAAATGATCACTAATATAAACATGAATTCAACATTTATACATCATCACAATTCATCTCCTGTTTAAAATATAAAAAATTATAAAATATAATTTAAAGTGCTGATAGAAAATATAAATTCATTCAATAATCATTGAGTCAAAGTTACAAATATCTTGATAAGTCTTTTACATCCAAAACTAACTACATACTATACTTAAACTATTAAATTTTAAAACTGACAAAATCTTGTTAAAAAAATTCAACTAGGCAAACCATCTTCAACCATAATATTGATTCACAAAAATTCAGATACCTGTCACCTACAAATACAATGGATGTATTTATATTACTACTGAAATAAAACAATACACAACCAAAGTTAATAAAAATATTAGTAAAAATTGGATATCATACCAAACGAAGAAATGCAAAGTATCATTCCATATGCATCTAATAATGATCTTCACTTACTGTTAAGTGCAAATACATTTCACATTTATTTAAAATTATAATAACATAATAAATATAAAAATTAATAATATTTTAATAAAAGGTTAAAATTATACCAGATGATAAGACCAAGCTATTATTCCTCCAAGTGTTCCAGAAACACATGACAGCCAATTTTGATCAGAATTTCTATAAAAGTAAGATCAGTAAATAAAAATAGACAACAACTACCACAACAATAATTAATATGCATATTCTCCTACTATACTAATCCTTACATATATATATTTTATATCATCATAAATAAAAATATGTATTGCATGACATTAAAATATAAAATGCTTGGATAAAGAATAAAATAAGGGAGCTAATAAGAATTGTTACCTATTTTCCATCATCCGAAGTTTGTGGAAAGGTCATATGTGCACTCCGTCTAATCTCATCTGAGCGAATCCATGATCGTGTTCATTGTCAAGAACATCATGGAAAGTAATGGATCCCTGGTAAGATTTAAGATGTCAACAATTGACAAGGTTATGAAATAAGTCAACAAATAACATCAAGTGATCAGCCTACTAGTTTGAAGAAGATTATCATTTTATTTTTGAACAATAAAAATATCTCACATATATCTATAAAATGATTCTCCATGGTAAGCACTACAATTCATTGTATCAAAATCACTTCTTTGGAAAAAAAAAAAACAACACAAGCATGCTCTTTCATTATGCATCCCTATTCGGCAGACTATTTTATTAAAAATAAAACAAACGAGGTAATGTACAATAGAAATTATTTCAGATTGTCCTCTAAATTCATGTGTACATTCTGTTAAAATATTAACTATAAATCTACTGGACAAATAGAACATCCATATGTAGAAAATAACACTCGACATTCGACCAAAAAGTAATATATGCTTGAGAAATGCATATAAATGTACTTTGATTTGAATGTTTGATTGAAAATGTTGACAATGCACAATAAATAAATAAAATAACTTCATCATCAAAGAAAAGACACTAGATTTGTAATTTATACAGGTGTATAGAAGAAGGAACTTCTGTCACTCCTGAACATAGTATACTCCACGAATCTTTGTTTGAGTAGTCGCCAACTCTAGAATTGATACACCACTAGATTTACCAAAATCTAGGGACCTGAAAGAACCATTTGTTATATCTAGAAAGCTCCATTGTCCTGCAGCCTAAAAAATTAAAGATCAAAATAAGGCAATATTTAGTCTAGTACAAAGAATTTATCAGTATTGATTCTCTTGCTTTATTTTTTAAATTTAAAAATATTCTTCGAATTGGATTTGATGCTTTTCTCTAATATGTTAATAAATCAATGCACTTGTTCCTTGAACAAGATGCAGATGTTAATAAATGATGGAAATATCTACTGCCAGAGGGCATCACCATAATATAAATGTATCAAAAAGGATTTTTTGTTCTACAAGTTAGCTTATGAATACAGAAAAGGAATAACTTTCTTTATTTCTAATTACATACAATATATACCAGTGTTGCTTCTCTACTTAATTCTACATTTATTTTTTTCTTCTAATTTCTGAAAAATAAAGAAATAAAGTTTACTAGAATCCCTTTTGCAATAGTAGCAGTGTAACTCAAAGTGCACATATGCTAGTCTAATTACATTCTTCCTAAATAGGAAGGACAAATTTAAAAAATACAAGTACACATCCTCTCAGATTACCTAGCTCTAATACATGGATTCTTCATCGAACTCTTTCTACTCTACACTGGTGTTGGAACATGAAAGAAAGTCATTACTGATGAATTGGATTATTATCAACTAATGTCTCACCAAAACTAGGCAAAAATGGGAAGAAAGAGATTGTGATCTCTATTCTAGTAAGTAATCAGAGTGACCATTTTTTTATAAATTTTTTGCTTTTTTTTGTCAGCCAAATATACGAGGGGAAGTTTATCGCATTTTTTTCAGTCTATTTTTCTCTATACCTAGCAAGGCCAAACTTAAGTTGGTTCACTTTTTTATGACTTAAAAGGCTTTGAGTATTGTGAATTATCCAAATGTTATATTTTAGTGTTTTACCCTTTTAAGAAAATAAATAAGCCTCTCTTATCAAACTACTCAAGGCATTGGAAAAAAGTAAAAGAAAAAAAAAAGAAACATGGAAATAAACTATGAAGCACCATATTAGACTCAATATGAGCATTTAACCTAATTATGGATCTAAGAGTCTGAGAGGGCTAGTTCAAAATTTTTGTTGAGCATCAAGAGGGTTATTGGTTTCTGACATGAAGGTTCAACATGAAATATCAGGTATCCGGCATGAATATGAAGGGACGGAACAATGATTAGTCTTAGCAATAACACTAACATGATAGAAATAGATTGATAGAGTGCATACTTCCAAGAGGCATAAATTTCCTTGCGAAAGCTTTCAAGTTCTTCTACAGTAAACCAATCCCTGTTGAGCTGAATGGTGGAAAAAAATTAATCAGAAATTGAAATTCATAAGATCTGCTGCAAAATAAAGAACACTCGCTAAAATAAGAGCCTTACAAAACACGGCCATCCCTCTTGTGTATTGCTTGAAGGGACACTATGCATAAAAAGATGTATGAAATACAGAACATAAATGCCACATTCTTCACCATTGGTTTGTTGTGGCACCTGTAATTAGTCAAGCACTCATAAATAAGAAGTCAATACAAACAAATAAAATGGTATTTAAACATGATCATCTTGGGAAGTAAAAGAGGAATATTAGCTATAGAATCACTATTCTCTTCCTTTTTTTGTGATCTATAGACGTCAAGGATGAACCTAGAAAATAGAAATATCACAGAGTTAAACATCTAGGTCTTGTCCATATTGAAAATTTCATCATGGACGAAGCAAACTAGAAAACATAGAAAACCTCTAACCAACAAGGAACAAAAGGAATCCTTGCCGCCGGCCAACTAAAAGGAGGAGATGATGATGGAAACCGACCAAGACACCAAGGGAGACCCCTAAGTCTTGTTTCCACCACTCAAGGAGAAGAGAGGAGAGTCTTTTGGGTGCCGGCCAAGGGCTGGAAAAGAGCTTGAGAGGCTGCTGGACGCCGACCAAGTTGAAGGAAGAAGAAGAAAAGGAACAACTTCCTTATTTGGTGCCACCCAAGCCTCCAAAACCCTAAGCCTCCAAACCCTAATCCTATCTCAATTAGGATTCCTCTCTTGCCGCCCAAAACCCTAGCTCTCCTTGGATTAAATCCCATGCCAACCCCTTGACCTCCTTTTATAGAGTTAGGGATAAGCCTCCTTTTAATCTCCACCATTGGTTCTAGGGATTTAATCTCAACCGTCGGATCTAAAGATTTAATCTCTACCTTTGGATCTAGAGTTTTGTTTCTATCCATTGGGTCTAAGCTTCATGAGGTGTTAATAGGCTACATTAGGGACCATGAGGAGGAGTTGGGTCTTGGTCACCCATGGATCAAGCCCACATAAAGTCCGATCCACTAATGATAATCCAATCCACTAAAGGATCATCATCGATCTACCTCACCAACCCCCATATGATAATATGGGCTCCATATATTATTTGTACATTTTCTCCCCGTGTTTAAGATCTCGAATATCCGTCGATTAATTAATTTACTAACCATTAATTAATGAACATCTAACTCCTTGAGTAGTACCACTCAACCTTTTCATCATGCCGGACCAAGTCCACCTGCAGGGTTTACATGATGAACCTTATGAGCTCCTCAAGGGGACATCATCATCCTAATATATAGGACACGGTTTCCTCCTATAATCAATGACACACCATATAAATAATATCATCTCCCAACTTACCGAGCCTATCGATTTAATCTATAAATCTCGCCCATTGGTAAATCAAAGAGATGAATACTAAGTATATGTGTCCATTATTATATCGGGATTAAGAGCATGTACATAATAATATCTGAGGTCCGATTCGATTATGTAGTTAGCAATAAATCGAATCACCTCTAAGTCGGTCCTGCTCAATACACTCAAAGTGCACTAGTGTGATTCTATGGTCAAGACAAACCAATACCAAATCACACTACAACCATTCCGATGGTTTGTCCAAAGTCATCTCGGTTGTGAGCCTTTACTTATACTTTACAATGAGCCGATAACATGATCTCCCGTGTGACACCACACACCATGTTATCTACAATGTAATGTATTAGATAATATTGCATAACCATAAAAATGCAAACAATGATCATGTGATTCTTATTTCAAAATAAAGATGTTCATACAAAAGATAGACTTTTCAGTATACATCCCTACAGGCTATGTCTGATGAAGAGAATCTTGGAGCAACATAAATGGTATCCTTGGTCTCATTTGCTGTGGTTCTCCGAAATGACATAATATTAGAAGGCTCCAGTGCCTCCTGGTAATGGAAGGTCATTGAACACCAATATTTCACTGCCAAAACAATAACTACATTTAAATTTTGAAGTGAGAAAAAAACTCACCAACAAATGATTGGGATAAAGTCATTACATGATCGGGACATGACCAAATTCAAGCAAACCTTTCGGCACACCCAAAGAGATAGGGGTGAGGGAAGCAGCGAGAAGCTCGTGAGGGTTCGGAGGAAGAATGAAGCACCTTCTTCGATGTCCAAGCGAGGTAGGCGATGGTGGGGGCCGATGGTGAGAAGAGCAGTGCCTCCTTTCCGTTCTCCTCTTCGGAATCGGCAAGTGCGAGAGCGAGACGGGGAGAAAGGGAAGGTGGGAAACGAAAAGAAAAATAGCATATGGATGATGAGGGGATGTACTAATTAGGTTAAAAAAAGTTACATATAATGACATTTATTAAATATGTCATTATAAGATATCTAATTTGATACTTTATTTTTTCGAATAATTATTTTTAATAAATGTCCTTATAAGATATTTATAACTACACTATAAAATAAGTGTCGTTAAGAAAATGTCATAATAGACTATTATTCTTGTAGTGAAATCGGGCATTCGTGCTAATGATTACCCTCTGATCTCTAGGACTATAGAACAAATCACCTTTCATTCCTCTAGGATAGCCTACGAACAAGCGCACTTCTGTACGAGGTTCCAACTTACTAGCATCTCCCTTCAGCACATATGCTGGACTCCCCCAAATTCGAATATGTCTCAGACTAGGCTTTCGCCCAGTCCACAATTCTGTGCGAGTAGAAGGTACTGATTTAGATGGTACCAAGTTCAGAATATGCACTGTCGTATCCAGAGCATACCCCCAGAACGAATCTGGTAACTCAGAATAACTCATCATCGATCTAACCATCTTCATAAGAGTCCTATTCCTTCCCTCCGCCACACCATTCTGCTGGGGTGTACCAGGTGCAGACAGTTGGGATTGAATCCCAGCCTCTGATAAGTAACTCCTAAACTCTCCCAAGAGGTACTCAGCACCACGATCAGATCGTAGTGTCTTGATACTTTTACCTTGACGTTTCTCCACATCAACCTTGAATTATTTGAACCTGTCAAAGCATTCAGACTTGTGGCGCATCAAGTAAATGTATCAATATCTTGAATACTCGTCTATAAAAGAGATGAAATATTCAAAATCACCTCTAGCCTGGATATATATAGGACCACACAAATCAGAATGGACCAATTCCAACACATCTATGGCTCTATACCCCTTGGCCTTAAAAGGCCTCTTGGTCATTTTACCTTCCAAGCAAGATTCGCAGGTTAGGAAATCTTCCACCACTAATGAACCCAAAGGTCCATTAGTTATCAATCTTTGAATTCTACTCAGGTTAATATGACCTAACCTTAGATGCCAAAGATATGTTTGGTTCATTTTTTAAGGTTCTTTTCTCTTATTAGATTTAGAAGATGAGTTATTTATTTCTATTTGCATCGTGGGAGCTTTCGATTCAAGAGTGTATAAATTTCCTACCAATTCACCAGAATAGATAATCTCCCTATTTCTTTTTATAACAACTCTGTCATTAAAAGAAATAGAATATCCATCCAAAAATAATTTAGAAACTGAAATTAAATTCTTTCTAAATGAAGGTACATAAAGGTAATTTCTCAGAACCAAAGTCTTATTTCTATCAAAAGATAAATAAACATCTCCCACTGTAATAGTTGTCACCTTCGTAGCATTGCCCATGTAGACAGTAATCTCCCCCTCAACTAGTTGTCTGGTTTCCTGGAACCTCTGCAAAGAGTTGCAGACATGATCAGTGGATCTCATATCTACATACCAGGTACCGGTAGATATCATCTCTAAACATGTTTCAATGACTAGACCAAAAGATATACCTTTATTCTACTTCCGGTTAGAGCAGTCCGCCTTCCAATGTCCAATCTGCTTGCAAGTGAAGCACTTGCCTTTCGGCTTCTTCACTCCTCCCTGAGATCCTCCCACCACCTTTGTTGCACCTTGTTTCTTCTTCTTCTTTCCTTTCGGCTTAGAAGTAGAAACCTTATGAGCAACCAAAGCCTGAGAACTCTGGCCAAAATGTCCCTCTGCCGCCTGGAGTTCTGTCAGAACCTCCGCCAATGAATACAACCTCTTATTCATGTTGTAGTTCAGGCGAAACTGCTTAAAACTTCTAGGTAGAGATTGAAGAATGATATCGACCTGGATTTCCCCATCGATCTCCGCTCCAAGGACTTCTAGCTCATTTAAATGAGCCATCATCTTGAGAACATGATCCCTCATGGGTGTTTCCTCAACCATGGTGGTCGTCATCAAGTTCCTCATTGTTTCTTGCCTAGCACCCGATTCTAGTGTCCAAAAAGTTCCTTGAGATTGAGCATCATGTCATAGAAAGTAGTCATGGCCTGATGCTGATGTTGTAATACATTTGACATAGAAGCCAAAATGTAACACCGCACCATCTCATCAGCCTTGATCCACTTCTTATAACTCTCTTTCTCCTTTTCACCAGAATCATCCGTTGGCTTAGGAGGACACTCTTCGAAGAGTACATATTTGTACTCCTCAGCAGTTAAGATAATGTCTAAATTCTTTTTCCAATCAACATAGTTAGGTCCAGTAAGTTTGTTTTCCTTTAGTGTCACAGCAAGTGGGTTGAAAGTCATTTTGAAAAACCTAAGAATCACATAGATCAAAAACATTAGATTTAAAAAAAAAATTATTGATTCCTCAAACAATAAAATTTTAAAATCAACCAATACCTCAAAACACCGAGAATATCGTATGCCACGATAGTGTGGACGTATATGAATTTTTCATTTGTAAGAGAAGGTTTTACCCATTAATTTTATTATCCTGTCAACCTTACTTTTTGACAAATAAAATTAATAGTTGGTTTCTCTTCGGCCCTACAAATAAAAGTAGTGACTCTGATAGGGAGGATACTCTTATTTACATCTAAGTGTTCACCATTACCCGATACTAAGGAAATTATCTTTGATTATGTGCCTTCCGATGGGGAAGTACACATGCTCCTAAATAACTTCCTATAACCATATTTGACCTAGTGATCCGCAAAACAAACTCATTCGATATGGAGGAAGGCACTTAGAGCCAACGCGCAAGTTTGTTTGCATCACATGTCAAATTGTAATGGAGGCCGCGGGAATTAAAAAAAATATCCCTCTCCCACTTAGTAATTTAAAATTGAGGAATTTTAACTATGAAAATACAACAAGCATATAAATCAAAAGCAATAAATATGAAAAACAATAAATTTTCTAACTATTATGACTTTTGTTCTCCAATATGCCTCCAGTCGTATTGGCACCTCATCTGCTCCTCCCTTCACCATGTACAAGCCATCCTCTCGAAGGGGATTCGAGCTGAGAAAAATTATTTTAATTTACATCTATCAATCCTATAATCCTCATAGGAGTGTACATGAAATCTAGATCGAAAGTAAACTAAAATAAAAGAGTGGCTAAATAATGCCGTACTTAATTACAAAAATTAAATACTAGCCTCGTCAACCCTAAAGATTCAAATAATATTACAATTATACACACACAATCACATACAACCACATATGGCCATAATAGTTGGATCTTATGCCTGCAAGCAAAAAGTTAGCCTACGCACATCCTATTATTATCCAGCATATATAATATATAATAAGTGCATAAAAGTAACCGAATCCAAAACAAACAAAACCGGAAACCGTGGCTCTGATACCACTTGTGGGGAAAATAATGTTGCTTCCCCCCACTTCAGTCACTTGTGCATGGCGATCCTATCACACGTCCCCGGATTAAAAAATTAATCCAGACGAAGATGGATTACCCAAGCAACCGATCCATCATCGTGTTATTCGATTTGAGTGGTCGCTTAAACAAACTTGTTGTTCAAGCAACCTAACTCTTTTCCTCGATTAGCCGCGGAATAGATGATGTATGGATCGCCAATTTTTGCGTTTATCTTTGGGGTTCATGATCATACAATTATAATCCAATTACATAGAACAAGAAGAAAACTAAACAAGAATTATACCTCTTGTTTACCTCTTGATCTTCTATTGTATGACCTATCCTCTTCTTGAACGTTGTGTGGGCAATGATCTTCCAAGAATTGAAGCCTCCTAGATCATGTATCTTCCTTTCCTTGCTCTCTCCGAACAAAGGAAGATACAAACTCCCTTCTTCTCCTATCTAGCGCCGACCACCAAGCCTCCTTGCTTGGTTGTTGCTGCCGGCCATGGAGAGGGAGAAGATTGGGCGCCGGCCAAGAGTTGAGAGAAAGGAGGGCGCCAGCCAAAGGTTGAGAGAAGGGAGTCCAAACCCTAACCTTGCCGCCGGCCAAGGGAAGAGGGTGAAGGGGTGCCGACCAAGTGAAGGGAAGGGAAGGAAAAACCAAAACCCTAGCCACCCAACCTTGCTTGCCGCCCAAGCCTCTCCACGCCAACAATAAACCCTAGGTTTCTTATCCTCGCCCAAGGCTCTCCACATCCTTTTATAGATCTAGGCTTCATGAGGTACTTATAATAGGCTACAATAGGGACCATGAGGAGGAGTTGGTTCTTGGCCACCCAATGGATCCGAACCACACAAACCCGATCCATTAATGATGATCCATTCCACTAGAGGATTATCATTGATCTACCTCACTAACCCCTATAAATAAATATGGGCTCCACATATTATTTGTACAAATATCTCTCCATGTTTGAGATATCGAATGTTCGTTAATTAATTAATTTACTGATAATTAATTAATTAACATCTAAGTTAATGAGCAGTACCACTCAACCTCATCATTATTCTAGACTAAGTCCACCTGCAGGATTTACATGATGATCCTTATGAGCTCCTCAAGGGGACATCGTCATCCTAATACATAGGACACAGTTTCCTCCTATAATCAACGACACACCATGTAAATAATATTATTTCCTAACTTACCAGGCCTATTGATTTAACCCATAAATCTCGCCCATTGATAAATCAAAGAAATAAATATTAAGTACATGTGCCCATTATTATATCGGGATTAAGAGCATGTACACCATAATATCGGAGGTTTGATTCAATTATATAGTCAGTATAAATTAAATCACCTCTAAATCGGTCCTGCTCAATACACACAAAGTGTACTAGTGTAATTCTATGGTCAAGATAAACTAATACCAAATTACACTACAATCATGCCAATGGTTTGTCCAAAACCATCTTGGTTGTGAGCCTCTACTTATACTCTACAAGGAACTGATAATATGATCTTCTGTGTGACACCACACACCATGTTATCTACAATGTAAAGTATCAGACAATATGCATAATTATTAAATGCAAATAATGATCATGTGATTCTTATTTCAAAATGAAGATGTCCATACAAAGGCTAGGCTTTCAGTATACATCCCAACAGTTTTGTTGATTACAGAGTCAGTATTTACTCTACCATGTTATAGGTGTTGTATTATGGTATTTATACTCAGGTTGTATGAGTTGCATCATTGCCGATCTTCAGGTATGTCAGTACCTTATGTTGTTATTAGTTGATCAGTTGGTTATACAGTAGTTATATCATACTGGTGTATATCTTTTATACCTTTAAACAGTATATTTTTGACTCGCATGTGATATATATATTATGCATGCACTTCTTTTCTTATTACCATTGAGTTTTATACTCACCACCACATACCCTGGGTTTCTTGTCGCCCAGGTAATAGGTAGTTGACTCCGTGATGGGCTTGGAGCATCGCTGGCTGACATCATCTCATCTCACATCCGAGGATCCTGAGTTTTGGGTTTTTTCGTGTATCTCTTAATAAACCTTGGTTTTATGTGTTGTTTGTAGTGTTGGACTTTTGTTGATGTACGCACTTGTTGATTCGGGTTTTGACGATACTTTCTTTATGTTGTGGTTAGTCATACCGGTATACAGTGATGTCGAGTTCTTTTACTCTATCTGATGATTTTTCGTTGTGATTATGGTTATATATATATATATATATATATATATATATATATATGTATATGTTGTGTGATTGTGCTGAAAGGCCTTGTATCAATAGGATATTGTGTCACGTACAGGGGAGATGCTGTCCGTTTATTGGCTAGGCATACTCTCGGGGCATGACAGTTCATGTGCTTATTAAGTACATCATAATGAACTCAGAATTCATTAAATTATAATGATAAATCATGAGGAAAGCTTATGTACAAGTTATGTGCATTGAGCCCATGGACCATGGTTCAAAATAGATTTTCAAAAACATTTTAAAATTATTTTGAAAAACCTTGGTGAAGTCTATCTTTTAATAGCAATCACCATTGAAGAAGTTGATACAAAGTAGGTCAAAAATATTGAAGTTATCTTTGGTTTTGAACTTTGTATCACTCTCATTTTAATGGGTATTTTCATACAAAACTATGTATCATCCATTGTATTTTATATGAGTATTATACGTATGAATTTTCATGATTTTTAAAATTATGTATAATTACTTATAAATTTTCAAAATTCATTTCTAATTTCTAATTTCTGTGTTTGTAGATATCAGTCCTGCCGATTGAGGGCAGTCGACTGGTTGATGATCAAGTCGACTGCTGGGCTGATTTCGGATAAATATGGTTTGTTTAGCACATTTTCAGCCATCCCTAGGTACCCTAACATCTCATAACCCTAGGATATGCTATGGAAGGGTGAAAATTCATTAGAAATGAATTAGGAGAGGTGTTTAGGGTGAAAATCAAATTTTAAGGGAGGTGAAAGTTTAATGTTAAATCATTACCCTTAATTTCGACAGTTTAAGTTTCCTATTGGCTTAGGAACTCTCCGAGGACATTGTGTGTGCAATGGTCAAGGGGGAACAAGCCTTTAGGGGGAGGTATCCATCAAGGGATGATGGATGAGTTTCTCCTCAAAAGTGGAAGAATTGGAGAATAATGAGGATTGCCTCTCATTTAGTGATTGTGATTTATCACTAGGAAGAGTGAAGGCATCCTAAATATTTTTGGACCAAGGGAGAGAATGTAATATCTCATTGGTATATGAGACATTTATACCCTTGGGGAGAGACTTTTTGATGTATATCAAAAAGAAGGAGAATTGATGGCTTGAGTTAGGTAGCCTAAATTAAAGGTTTTGTCAAACATCAAAAAGGGGGAGATTGTTAGTGTTATCTGCCCAGATTATAATTGACTAGACTCGAGTAGTATTTTGATGTTTGACAAAATAATTGACAATGTGATTGTCATGGGAAGTCCAAGAATCATCTTGGCATTTGAGAAGTCCAAGTCATGTATACTTGGCAGAGAAAGTCTAAGTCATGGGTACTTGGAAATTAGAAAGTCTAAGTCATGGGTACTTGGCAATTGGAAAGTCCAAGCATGGGTCTTGGCATGGGTCCTGGCAATGGTAAAGTCCAAGTCATGGGTACTTGGCAAGGAAAGTAAAAAGTATAGTCTTAGCGGCATAGGTTCAAGCTGTAGTCTTGGTGGCGTAGGGCCCAAGTGAACTTTGACGGTAAAAGTCCAAGTATGGATACTTGCCATTTGGGAAGTCCAAGGGTGTGATATTGGTGGCTTAAAGTCCAAGTTGTAGTCTTGGCAGCATAAGTCCAATGTTTGGTGGTGTAAAGTCTAAGCATGTGTCTTAATAGCATAAGTCCAAATGTACCTTGGCAAAGTAAACCCAGTTAGCATGACAATAGTCAATGGAAGCACCTGAATACTAGCATATGGATGAACAAGTCATGGATGACTTGGAGGGATCCGATTGACGTGAGACTGATGAAGGTGGCTAGAAGGCTTAGGTCTAGGCTATATTGGTGCAATCGACCCAGGTCGCGATTGATCAGACTCGAGTTTGACTCGAACTATATTTTGATATTAGACAAAACGTATGACATAGGATTGTCATGGGAAGTCCAACATGGGTTGGCCACGTAAATCCAAGTGTGTATCCTTGGTGGTGAAAAGTCCAAGCATGAGGTTTGGTGTTGGGAAAGTCCAAGCATGGGGCTTGTCATGGAAAATCCAAGCATGAGGCTTAGTGTGGGAAGTCTTAAGGACTGCAAGTTCACTAGGCTCGGGGTCCTAGAATCGGTGAAGGATGACATTGTGAAGTCGTGCGCTTGGTGCATCAGAGGGACCGTCGGACAGGGAGTGAATGGAGTGAGGCCCAAGGGAAGCAAACTTCAAGGGCAAGAGACGTGAAGGATGACATTGCGAAGTCGTGCGCTTGGTGCATCTGAGGGACGTAAGCCAAGGGAAGAGAGCTTCGATGGGGAACTCCATGAGAGATGAGGTGGACTTGGCCAAGTGGCTAAGACTGAGTGTCGAATGCTCAAACATGGTGTTTGAGGTTTTAACTGACGGTCGGATGCTCAAACAACTTGGTGTTTGAGGTTTACCTGACAGCAGTCGATTGGTATAGATGTCAGTTCGATTGATCCAAGTTGATGGCAATCGACTGGTGTTAGATTGCATTTTGTGGCCTATCAATCGACTGACAAGTATTGGCGATCGGTGATATCGATAGCGATCATCGCCAAGGGACGACGATCGATGGGAAGTGTCACGCACGCGAATGCTCCATAGCGGAGGCGGTCGATTCATGAGGTCGACAATCAACTGATGGGCATGATCAGTCGACTGATGATGGATCCGTTGGAACTTGTCCAACGTGGATCGAGTCGTTGTGAGATAACGACTACAGGACCAATCGACTGATGGTCATGATCAGTCGACTGATGGGCACGGAATCAGCTCGATGCAGGTTATAAATGGAGATCGAGATGGAGGATTTCGCCAAGACTTTTAGGGAGATTTTGGAGGAGAATTATTGCTGCATTCCAGTCCTTCAAGAGCCAAACCAAAGCAAGCAACAAGCAAAAGTGATCAAAGCTATTTGTGTAAAGTTTTCTTTCGTATTGTCTTTGTATTTGCTTGTACTTTTATATTACCATGTAAATTTCTTGTACGAGATTTCTCCACCTCCGACGTGTTGTCGAGAAAGAGTTTTGTTAGTGTCGTGAGCATAACAAGAGCTCATTAAGCTCGCCCCGTGGAGTAGGAACCCTAAGGTTCCGAACCATGTATATCATTGTGTTTGTGCATGTGTTGTATTCTTGTATTCGTTTTATTATCATTCCGCTGCGCATTATGAGTATTGTAGACGAGCATGCGACGAATGGACAATTTCCATCATCGTATGCGATTTGGGCTATTCACCCCCTCTAGCCTGCCACCGATCCTCCAACAAGTGGTATCAGAGCGAGAAGCTTGTTGCGGACTAATCGCCAACACAAGCACGCCAAGATGGCCGGCTTGAACATCCAACCACCGAAATTCGAGGGAGAATTCTCATGGTAGAGAAGAAGAATGGAGGTATACTTTGAAACCAATTTTGATATTATGTTAATTGTTGAAAATGGTTTTGAAGTGCCTAGGGATAAGGAAAACAAGCCAATAGAAAAATCAAGATTGACCAAGGAACAAATCAAGGATTTCAAGACAAATATCGAGGTAATAAAAATGCTAAGTGATTTGATTCCTAACAATATTTGGTCTAGATTAGGGAGTTATAGGGATGCAAAGGACTTATGGAGTAAGGTGGTCAAATTCAATGAACATCCTGAACCGGCACAAGTAGAGAAGGAAGCCGAAGTAGAATGTCCATCAACATCTAGATCCGAGGATGTTGAAGAATCACCATCAACATTCGAAGATGTGGATGACTTGGAGGAAACCTCCACCTCTAGCATTGAGGGGGAGGAGAGACAATCTTCTATTCCGGAGCAAAATCAAGATGAAGCATCTACATTCGGGAAAGATGAAGATCAAGAGGCTTCCACCACCCTAGGTAACTCATGCATTGTAATTAAAGATAAAAAAACACATCATATGCTTTGAGTGTAGGGAAACCGGGCATTACAAGAGCAAATGCCTAAAATTGGCTAAGAAGAAGGTACCGGTGCCAAAAGTCAACCAAAAGTCAACCAAAAGTCAAAGGATGCTGGAGTCCTCGCTAAAAAGAGCAAAGAGCACATTGTATGCTTCAAATGCAACCAAAGAGGACATTACCAAAGCCAATGCCCTAGGGGGAGGAAGAAGGGGCAAGAAGGGGCATCTCATGTAGGGGGAGCTTCCAAAGCTAACCCTAAGGTAAATTTAATTAATGCACCTTCTAGCTCTAGGACTAAAAAGCATGCTAGAAATTACTTTAATGCACTTGCTATTATTAATGGAAAGCATGCTAGTAGGAATAGATATTTTTGCCTAGGTGCCAAGCATGTTGATTTACCTAAGGACAAACCTAGACACCATAACCCTAGACCAATTCTACCTAGGGAGTCCATTAGGAGAATAGAAGAAAATTTGGGGATTAACCCCAAGAAATCTAGGCATATGCCTAAGAAGAGTCATTCCCAAAAGAAGAATGAAAAATCAAAATTGAGAAGATTAGAGGTAGAGAACCAAACCTTGAGATCAAGACTTGAGAAACTTGAGAAGACCCTAGCAAAAATGATAAATTCATTTAAGGGGTCTAATGGTCAAAATTTGGGACCTAGAAGACAAGAACCGGTGAAGGGCAAGAATGGTTTGGGTCACAAACCTAAGTCCTATCATAATGTTCCATTCAACTATGGAACTATTTCTAGGTCTAGGAAAACCAAGGCTAATAGAGAAGTTATCCCTAAGGTTAGCCATGGTGTGTGTCTAGTGGCTAAAAATTCAAATAAATCCAAGGTAGCCACTAAGAAGGTCAAAGGGGGAGTTACCTCTAGAGTTGAACTAGGAAAGACCCAATTGACTAAGGCTTCAAAGTCAAAAAGAGTCATTAGGAAGGTATCTAGGGAAGTTATCCCTAGCGAATACCTAGTTAATCCAAGGAGCTCCAATAGGTATTGGGTTCCTAGGAGCATGTCATGCTAGATGGGTTAGGGTGTGTCAACCCTAAGTGGATGGGTAGTTAACCTAACCATGATGAGTTGACACTTTAGGATGTGCCAATGTATTTTAAGAAGTTAAAAATTGATTAAAATTGGAACTTTAGGTTTAGAGGTCATGGTGTGCCATTTTGGGGTTTTTGGCACACTAGGGAAATGGGTTGTATTATGGCAAAATGGATTCAATTATATCAAATGACAATTAATACTAAAATCTAGGTATTATTGTTAATTATAGCCCTAAGAACCAATCATGTGATGGTTGAATAGGGAACATTTTGTATCATATTCTATAAAGGCAAAGAATTGGTTATTATATTTAAGTCTTGCTTGTGCCAGCTAAATTAAATATAGTAATGCCCTAGAAAAGTAGGTTCTTATCTACAGCACATCAATTGGCAGAATTGATTATGAGAGGCTGTAGAGAACACTTTCTAAATGTTCCTAGTCAAGTATTAATATGCAAGGGCAATATTAATACATAAAGACTAGCATGTAGGTCAATTGATGACTTGATCTCACAAGTCATGGATATATGATATCGAGTTGACACATGGGTATATATTAGAGAATATATACTGAACTGACCCGCCATGAGAAAGTTTCATGGATCGTTATATGAGTGTCATAAACTTTCTCATGTGACTATTGGTATGAATAGTCCTCAGACCTGAAGTCACTACGGTTCCCTACATAAGGAGTTATGTACTTTGGTATCGTCAAACGTCACCCGTAACAGGGTGGACCATAAAGGCGATTACTGGGTATATAACAAATTATGCGGAGGGATGTGAGTGATGTAGATGGGATCTATCCCTCTCATATGACTAGAGTGATATCGGTGGGCCCCGTGATTGAGTAGAACTACTAAAACGCATGGCCATGCTCGAATGAGTCAATATGAGATATTGAGCTCATTTGTTTGAGTTAGTTTACTCAGGGATCAAGAAACACATAGATTGATCGAGGATGACACGGTCTATGCCTCATTGATCAATCTGATATCAAGGATAGAAGGACACGGTCATATATTATAGTAGTCACGGAAAGGTTAGTCGGATCTTGACTTATCTCGTAACTTGGGTAGCAATGATGTATTGCTAGATGCCGCTCATTGCTTGTGTATCTAAAAGAGTTTAGATCCACTGTCAACGTTATGAGAGCCTATAGGGTCACACACAAAGAGCATGATAATTAGAGGAATTAGAGTATTCTAGTTTGACTAGAATAATTTGGGAATAAGCTTAAGTACAAAATGGTTTTTTGGACTTTAAGCTTAATGAGAATTTTAGCTAATTGATTTAATGAGATTAATTCAATATGTTACCTTATTGATTTAATAAGATTAATTCAATATGATAACATAAGCTTAATTGAATTAATAAGATTAATTCAATATGATTGAATTAATAAGATTAATTCAATATGATAACATAAGCTTAATTGAATTAATAAGATTAATTCAACATGCATGAATGCCACATAAGAATGCCACATAAGCATGCCACCTAAGCATCCACCTAAGCTAGTTAAGGTGGAAGGAAACAAAATGGTTTTGTCTCCTTAAGTGGCCGGCCAAACAAGGATATGTCTCAATGCAATGGATTGCATTGAATGTGTGGAGGTGAAAGGGTTTTTCCAACCCTATAAAAGACACCTCAAGTGGCCGGCCAAAAGAGAGGATTGGCTTTGTTGTTGGTGGAAGCTTTGGTTGTGTTGTTGTGGTTGTGAGAGAGCTTGGTGGAAGCTTTGGTTGTGTGGGTTTGTGAGTGTAGGCTAGCAAGAAGAGGAGTCTTCTTCTTCCTTTCTCCTTTTCCCTCTCTTCCTCTCCTTTAGGGACTTCTCTAGCAAGAAGTAAAGGAGAGCTCCTCTAGTTTTTCTTTTGTGAGACAAGAGCTTGCTCGTGTGGATACATATAGAGGCACGGACATTTGAACGTGCTAAAAGATCCAACACATCCAAGGAAAAGCGGGATTGCAAAGGGCACGCAACAAAGGTAATCCTCTCCTATAAGATAGGCTTGGTTTAGAGAAATTTATTTTATACGAGTTTGCTTTCGCATGGATCACTTGGAAGGGATCCTAATTTTTCCGTTGCGCATATGCCATTTGGCATAAAGAATTCCCTACAGTGGTATCAGAGCCACTTGCGAAAGATCGTATAAAATAGGTTTTCTCTATTTTATATGTGATATAGAAGTAGGATAAATTTTATTATGAGTTGATAATTGCATTAGCAATTGTCAAACATAATAAAATATCCAATGTCTTTTAAAAGTTAAAATGACATGGTGCATGGTTATGGCCTAGTCCCAAAGGTTTGTGAATGTGTGTGTGTTGTAATTCTTAAATCAGGCCTGCGTGTCGTGCCTTCCTCCTAAAATTCTTGTTGTAAAATTAGTTTTAGACTCGAATGTAACTCGAGTATTTCTCCTTTTGTAATGTACAAAACAAAGATGGAGGGTCCATTGGAAGATGAGGTTACAAGGAGGAAGTCAACACACAAGACAACCAAAAGGAAGCACTTAGGAGAAGATGCTATCCCTAGGTTGACCAATCAATCTTTTCATTGGCTTGAGAAGATTGTAGAATAAGGGCCATAACCATGACACGCTTAGTTTAATATGTATGTGATGCATGTTAGTTTAGCTTGTATGTGATGCATGATTAGTTTAGCTTATATGTGATGTATGCTAATATGTATATGATACATGTTTATTTCTTAATAAGTCTAAACGATATGCCTACCAAAGTTGGTACTCACTACTTCCTCGATCATTTGTTATTGGGTTTGCCAAAGCAAAGCAATGCATTTTATCTTGGAGGGGTGCGAGTGGACAATCGTGATGTCCCGCTATCGATCTTGGTTAAGACTTAGTTAAGTTTTTCTTAATTGGTTAAGAAAGTAGAGGCATATATTAGCTTTGAACATAAGTGTTAAAATTAGTTTTGTGTGAATTCCGAACATCAGCTTTGTCTTAGAAGTGGTCGTTGCTCCGATATCCAAGAAGGCCTCTATGCCTCGCCACAGCCTGGAAGCTGGTTTAGGAATAAACACTAAACTAATCTAAAACTTAAACAAAGCTATTAAAGAGTTACATCAGATGTAATTGGCAAAAGATTGTCTACCTAATTATACTACGTCTTGGGCGATTAGCCAAAGCTAACTCAAGACGAATTATGATGTGGATCTTTATCCCATATAAATTTATAGCTAAATAGTAGCTATGAGAATTTAGTGGGAGCTTCATTTAATTAAAGGCCTAATTAAATGATTTAGGTATGATACTTAAACTTTGCACTTTAATGTCGTAGATCACCATGTCATCTAACACGACACACCCCCTCAACTTGCGATCTGTCCTTGAGAAGGACAAGCTCAATGGAGCAAATTTTCTTGACTGGTATAGGAACTTGAGGATTATCCTCAAGCAAGAACGCAAACTATATGTCCTAGAGCAGTCTACCCCTGAAATACACTGCTATAAGAAGCATCAAGATGATGACGATTAGATGTGTCATGTCTTATGCTTGCCACCATGAACTCTGAGCTCCAGAAGCAACATGAGAACATGGATGCCTATGATATGGTTGAGCACTTGAAACAACTATATCAAGGACAAGCTAGGCACGAGCGTTTTGAAGTGTCTAAGGCTCTTTTTGCATGCAAGATGCAAGAAGGAACACCTGTAGGAACTCACGTACTCAAAATGATTGGGTACGTTGAGAACCTTGAAAGACTAGGTTTTCCACTGAGCCAAGAATTGGCAACCGATGTTATCCTGCAATCGTTGCCGGAAGCATATAATCAATTCGTCATGAATTATAACATGAATGAAATTGATAAACCTTTGCCTGAGATTCTCAGCATGTTAAGAACTGCTGAACCGAATCTCAAAAAGAAAGTTAGCAACGTACTAATGGTCAAGAAGGGCAAAGGTAAGCGCAAAGGCAAGGGTAAGACCCAAGCCAAAGGCAAGGCCAATTCATCCACTTCAAAGGGTAAAGGTAAAGTACCTAAGGAAGGGATCGCTTCCATTGCGGTGAGATCGGACAACCGGAAGCGGAATCGCAAAGTCTACCTTGAGGAAGTAAAGAATAAAAAGTGGGACTTACGCCTCGGTATACACGTTATAGAAGTTAATCTATCTATTTCTTCTACATGGGTATTAGATCTGGATGTGCATCTCACATTTGTAATAATGTGCGTGGTGAGAAATAGTAGACAAATGGCAAAAGCGAAGTAGACCTCTACGAGTAGGCAATGCGCATAAAAGTTCTTCTTTGTGTTTGTAGGAACATATTCTTTGTCTTTGCCCACTGGGCTTATCTTAGAACTAGAGGAGTGCTTATATGTACCTGCATTGACAAAGAACATAATTTCTGTATCTTGTTTAGACAAGAAAAAATTTTCTTTTATAATAAAGGACAAATGTTGTTCCATTTATTTAAATGAAATGTTCTATTGTAATGCACCACTTATGAATGGTCTCTATGTTCTAGATTTGGAAAACCCAATTTATAACGTAAATACCAAGCGGTTCAAATCGAATGATTCGAACCAAACATATCTCTGGCACTGTCGCCTAGGTCACATAAATGAAAAACGCATATCCCAACTCCATAAAGATGGATTATTGGACTCATTTGATTTTGAATCATATGAGGTATGCGAATCTTGCCTTTTAGGAAAGATGACTAAAACTCCATTTAGTGGACATGGAGAGAGAGCGACAGACTTGTTAGGACTCATACATACTGATGTATGTGGGCCTTTCAATGTCGAAGCCAGAGGAGGCTATAAGTACTTTATTACTTTCACTGATGATGTGAGTAGATTTGGCTACTTATATTTGATGAGACATAAGTCAGAATCCTTTGAAAAGTTCAAAGCATTCAAGAATGAAGTACAAAACCAACTTGGTAAGCGTATCAAGCTACTTCGATCAGATCGAGGTGGTGAATACCTTAGTCAAGAGTTTCGTGATCACTGGTGAGTGTGGGATAATATCCCAACTCACTCCCCTGGAACACCACAATGCAATGGTGTATCCGAGAGGAGAAATCGTACTCTATTAGATATGGTACGATCAATGATGAGCCATCGATCTACCTACTTCCTTTTGGGGACTAGCTCTAGAGAGTACCGCTTTCACACTTAATCGCGTCCCATCAAAAGCCAGAGAAAAGACACCATATCGATATGGATGGGAAGAGTCCCAAAATGTCTTTTATAAAGATTTGGGGTTGTGAAGCTTATGTAAGGCGTCAAGTCTCGGATAAACTAGGACCCAAATCGGATAAGTGTTATTTTGTCGGATATCCCAAGGAAACTAAGGGATATTACTTTTACAATCCCAACATGGCAGGTGTTTGTTGCGAAATCTTTGTCTTTCTAGAAGAGAATTTATTTCTAGAAAAACTAGTGGGAGTAAAATTCATCTTGAAGAAGTTCAAGATGGCGATAACACTAAGGCTTCGATGGAAAATGAGCAGGAACCACAAAGTGTTGTGGATGAGAAATTGTTGCCCAAAGAGTTGTGGAACAAACACATTCAAGTAGACCAACCTCTTCGTAGATCGATAGGATCCGTCGTCAACCGAGAGATATTCTTTTCTCTTGGTGACAAGCGGTGATGTATTGCTTATCGATCTTGGCGAGCCTACATCCTATCAGAAGCTATGATGAGCCAGTTAGAGAAATGGCTAGAGGCCATGAGATCCGAAATGGAATCCATGTACACTAACCAAGTATGGACCTTGGTTAATCCACCTGAAGGGGTAAAACCCATTGGGTGTAAGTGGGTCTTTAAAGTAAAGACTGACATGGATGGTAATAAGCATACCTATAAAGGTAGATTGGTGGCTAAAGGATTCAATCAAATACATGTTATTGACTATGATGAAACCTTTTCACGATTGCGATGCTTAAATCCATTCGGATCATACTTGCTATTGCGACCTACCACGATTATGAGATCTGGCGGATGGATGTCAAAACCGCTTTTACGAATGGAAAGCTACTCGAGGATGTGTACATGACACAACTGAGGTTTTGAAGATCAAGCATCCTGAAAGGTATGCAAAGTCCATGCAAAGGTCCATTTATGGACTAAAGCAAGCCTCTCTGGAATCTTGATTCGATGATGCAATCAAGAGTTTGGTTTCATCAAGAATGAAGATGAACCTTGTGTCTACAAGAGAAATAGTGGGAACATGAGTTGTATTTCTTGTCTTGTATGTAGATGACATACTTCTCATGGAAATGATATTCCCTCACTCCGATCTGTGAAGATGTGGTTAGGAATTGTTTCTCGATGAAAGACTTAGGTGAAGTGCCTATATTCTAGGCATCAAGATCTATAGAGATAGATCTAAAAGATTACTTGGCCTAAGTCGGAGTACATACATTGATAAAGTGCTAGATCGTTTGCTATGCAAAATTCCAAGAAAGGGTTTACGCCTTTATCACATGGTGTAAGTCTTTCGAAGACTCAATGTCCCTCTTCTAAGGAGGAGAGAGATCGCATGGATAAGATCCCTTATGCATCGCTATAGGGTCTATCATATGCCATGCTTTGTACTAAATCGACATCTCGTATGCTTTGAGCATGGCGAGTAGATACGGTCGGATCGGTGAAAGTCAGCTGGATAGCGATCAAAAATATTCTTAAATACTTACGAAGAGCGAAAGAATATTTCACTGATATTTGGAGGCAATGAGGCTAAGCTAAGGGTTCTGATGATGCAAGCTTCCAAGCAGACAAGGATGACTATAGATCGCATAATCGGAGTGCGTGTTTTGCACGAATGGTGGGGTATGGTGGAAGAGTTAGCGGAGACCGCGATTCTTGATTCTACATGAAGCGAGTATATTGCGACATCGATGCGGCAAAGGAGGTGTTTGGCTCAGTTCATCGATGAACTTGGGGTAGTTCCTAGCATTGCGGATCCAATAGACCTCTATTGTGACAACAATGAGGCTATTGCGAGCTAAGGAACCTCGATCACATCAGCGGACCAAACACATCTTTGCGGCGCTTCCATCTCATTCGAGAGATCATCGATAGAGGAGATGTGAGGATATCACTGCAAGCGAAGCTAACATCGCAGATCCATTGACCAAGGCTTTGTACGGAGGAAGCATGATGGTCACACTAGGTCACTAGGTATTAGATATCATAGTGATTGGTACTAGTGCTAGTGGGAGATTAGTTATAGCCCTAAGAACCAATCATGTGATGGTTGAATAGGGAACATTTTGTATCATATTCTATAAAGGCAAAGTTGGTTATTATATTTAAGTCTTGCTTGTGCCTCTAAATTAAATATAGTAATGCCCTAGAAAAGTAGGTTCTTATCTCTGACACATCAATTGGCAAAATTGATTATGAGAGGTTTGTAGAGAACACTTTCCTAAATGTTCCTAGTCAAGTATTAATATGCAAGGGCAATATTAATACATAAAGACTAACATGTAGGTCAATTGATGACTTGATCTCACAAGTCATGGATATATGATATCAAGTTGACACATGGGTATATATTAGAGAATATATCTTGAGACCCGCCATGAGAAAGTTTCATGGATCGTTATATGAGTGTCATAAACTTTCTCATGTGACTATTGGTATGAATAGTCCTCGGACACGAAGTCACTACGGTTCCCTACATAGGAGTTATGTACTTTGGTATCGTCAAAGCGTCACCCATAACGAGGTGGACCATAAAAGCGTTCTTGGGTATATAACAAATTATGCGGAGGGATGTGAGTGATGTAGATGGGATCTATCCCTCTCATATGTGAGAGTGATATCGGTGGGCCCCTTGATTGAGTAGAACTACTAAAGCGCATGGCCATGCTCGAATGAGTCAATATGAGATATTGAGCTCATTTGTTTGAGTTAGTTTACTCGGGGATCAAGAAACACATAGATTGATCGAGGATGACACGGTCTATGCCTCATTGATCAATCGATATCAAGGATAGAAGGACACGGTCATATATTATAGTAGTCACGGAAAGGTTAGTCGGATCTTGACTTATCTCGTAACTTGGGTAGCAATGATGTATTGCTAGATGCGCTCATTGCTTGTGTATCTAAAGAGTTTAGATCCACGCCAGCGTTATGAGAGCCTATACTGATCACACACAAGAGCATGATAATTAGAGGAATTAGAGTATTCTAGTTTGACTAGAATAATTTGGGAATAAGCTTAAGTACAAAATGGTTTTTGGACTTTAAGCTTAATGAGAATTTTAGCTAATTGATTTAATGAGATTAATTCAATATGTTACCTTATTGATTTAATAAGATTAATTCAATATGATAACATAAGCTTAATTGAATTAATAAGATTAATTCAATATGATTGAATTAATAAGATTAATTCAATATGATAACATAAGCTTAATTGAATTAATAAGATTAATTCAACATGCATGAATGCCACATAAGAATGCCACATAAGCATGCCACATAAGCATGCCACCTAAGCATCCACCTAAGCTAGTTAAGGTGGAAGGAAACACAATGGTTTTGTCTCCTTAAGTGGCCGGCCAAACAAGGATATGTCTCAATGCAATGGATTGCATTGAATGTGTGGAGGTGAAAGGGTTTTCCAACCCTATAAAGACACCTCAAGTGGCCGCCAAAAGAGAGGATTGGCTTGTTGTTGGTGGAAGCTTTGGTTGTGTTGTTTGGTTGTGTGGGTTTGTGAGTGTAGGCTAGCAAGAAGAGGAGTCTTCTTCTTCCTTTCTCTTTTTCCCTCTCTTCCTCTCCTTTAGGGACTTCTCTAGCAAGAAGTAAAGGAGAGCTCCTCTAGTTTTTCTTTTGTGAGACAAGAGCTTGCTCGTGTGGATACATATAGAGGCACGGACATTTGAACGTGCTAAAAGATCCAACACATCCAAGGAAAAGCGGGATTGCAAAGGGCACGCAACAAAGGTAATCCTCTCCTATAAGATAGGCTTGGTTTAGAGAAATTTATTTTATACGAGTTTGCTTTCGCATGGATCACTTGGAAGGGATCCTAATTTTTCCGTTGCGCATATGCCATTTGGCATAAAGAATTCCCTACAATTTATACCTTTATCTCTTACTTGCCATGATTTACTTGCCATATGCCATGACATGACATCATATTTACTTTTATCATATAAAATATCATGATCATTTTTAGGGTTATTTTTATGTCATGAATGCTTAGATTTCAATCACATGCCATGACATCATGATTTTGGCACATGTTTTTATTCTTGTATCATTATACCATAATCATCATTCATGCATAAATAAAATAGATTTAAGGACTATGCCATGATTTGAAGTCCCATGCATAAGGGAGTCAAATAGTGTTGCCTAGTATATGCATGAAACCCTAAATAACAAAGACCCCACACCTCACTAGAATACTTGACTTGTATGTGTTTCACACATTTAGATACAAGTGAGATGTTTAGGAAAATGAAATTAAAGGTTTTAAAAACATTTCAAAATCTTTTTGAAAAACCTTGGTGAAGTCTATCTTTTGATAGCAATCACCATTGAATGAGGTGATACAAAGAGGGCTCAATATTGAAGCTTTTCTCAATTATTGAACTTTGTATCAATCTCACTATTTTGTGGGTAAAATAATTTTCTAATATTTTTCACCCATAATGTTTGTCATAAGTATTATGCATATGAATTTTCATGATTTTTCACCATATGTATAATTACTTATGAATTTTTAAAAACCACTTCTAATAATTAAAAATGATCATTACCAATGGCAAATAATCGATGGGGGTGGCAATGATCGATTTCACAAAGTCATTGCCAGTGATTTCAGGTAAATAATATTTGTTAGGCCCATGTTCATCTATGTTTTGGTTCCCTAACTACTCCTAATCCTAGGACATGCTTTGGACAACATTAGAAAGGGTGGAAATCCATTGGATATGGATTATGAGAAGTGTTTAGGGTGAGTATCAATTTTAAGGTGTATGAAAGTTCATTGTTGAACTTTGCCTTAATCTTGATGGTTTAGTGTTCCTATTAACTTAGGGACTCTCCAAGGACATTGTTGGTGCAATGGTCAAGGGGGAGCAAGCCTTTAGAGGGAGGTATCCATCATGGGAAGATGGATGTCTATTTTTCCTCATGGAAGGAAAATTGAGGGATTGCCTCTCTTAAGTGATATGGGACTTATCACTAGGAAGATTGAAGGCATGTGTTTTCTTCCAAGGGAGAGATTGTAAGATCTCATTGGGATATGAGACATTCATACCCTTGGGGAGGACCTTTTTGATGTATGTCAAAAAGGGAGAGAAGTTACCAATTGGGGTTAGTTGGATTTCTTATTGGGATGTGAGAATTGTCAATTTAGGATAATTGGTAGACTTGAGCTTGAGGTTTTGTCAAACATCAAAAAGGGAGAGATTGTTGGTGCAATCGGTCCAGGTCACGATTGACCAGATTTGAGTTTGACTCGAACTGTATTTTGATGTTAGACAAAACGTATGACATAGGATTGTCATGGGTTGGTCATGTAAATCCAAGTGTGTAGCCTTGGTGGTAAAAAGTCCAAGCATGAGACTTGGTGTTGGGAAAGTCCAAGCATGGGGCTTGGCATGGAAAATCCAAGCATGAGTCTTGGTGTGGGAAGTCTTAAGGACTTAGCAAGTTCACTAGGCTCAGGGTCCTTGATTTGGTGAAGGATGACATTACGAAGTTGTGCCCTTGGTGCATCCGAGGGACCATCGGACGGGAAGCGAATGGAGTGAGGCCTAAGGGAAGCAGACTTCAAGGGCAAGAGATGCGAAGGATGGCATTGCGAAGCCATGTGCTTGGTGCATCCGAGAGATGTAGGCTGAGGGAAGAGAGCCTCGGTGGGGAACTCCATGAGAGATGAGGTGGACTTGGCCAAGTGGTTAAGACTGAGTGTCGGATGCTCAAACATGGTGTTTGAGGTTTTACTCGACGGTCGGATGCCCAACAACTTGGTGTTTGAGGTTTACCCGACAGCAGTCGACTGGCATAGATGTCAGTTCACTGATCCAAGTCAATGGCAATCGACTGGTGTTAGACTGCATTCTATGGCCTGTCAGTCGACTGATAAGTATTGGTAATCGACAGATGTCGATAGCAGTCGATTGCCAAGGGACGACAGTCGACTGATGGGAAGTGTCGCGGGCACAGAACACTCCGTAGCCGACTAGGCAGTCGACTACGAGGTCGACAGTCGACTGATGGGCATGATCAGTCGACTAATGATGGATCTGTTAGAACTTGTCCAGCGTGGATCGAGTCATTGTGAGATAACAACTATAGGACCAGTCGACTGATGGTCACGATCAGTCGACTGATGGGCGCAGAATCAGCTCGATGTAGGTTATAAATGGAGCTCGAGATGGAGGCTTTTGCCAAGACTTTTCGGGAGATTTTGGAAAAGAATTGCTACTACATTCCAGTCCTTCAAGAGCCAAACCAAAGCAAGCAACAAGCAAAAGCAATGAAAGCCATTTGTGTAAAGTTTTCTTTCATATTGTCTTTGTATTTTCTTGTACTTTTATATTACCATGTAAATTGCTTGTACGAGGTTTCTCTACCTCTGATGTGTTGTCGAGAAGGAGTTTTGTTAGTGTCGTGTGCATAACAAGAGCTCGTTGAGCTCGCCCCGTAGAGTAGGAACCCTAAGGTTCTGAACCACGTATATCATTGTGTTTGTGCGTGTGCTGTATTCTTGTATTTGTTTTATTATCATTCCGCTGTGCATTAACGAGTATTGTAGACGAGCACGCGACGAACGGACGATTTCCATCATCGTACGCGATTTGGGCTATTTACCCCCCTCTAGTCGGCCACTGATCCTCCAACAAGCTAAGGGTGGTCTATCAAGTATGAGGGGATACTACTTGGGTTAAACCACCTGTTTGAGGTTTATCAGTCGACTGGTCAAGTGTTTGACACTTGGCAACCTAGTCAACTTGCATCAATTGACTGAGATTATGACCAATCAATTGGTCAAGTAGTCGATAGAGCTTCAGACTGCTCGGATGAAGCTTTAGAAGTTGACTGCCAACTTTGGGTAGTCGACTGGCCTTGAGTAGTCGACTACCATGAAGGGCAGTCGACTTATTTAAGTGAACATGAGTACAAAAGCTTTGGTAGTTGGCTGGCCAGTCGACTGTCGAGCATCAGTCGATTGCTAGTAATGGCAGTTAACTGATGAGGTATTTGTTGGGCAGATTTCAACATGGATAGAGCCTTGTGAGATGACGACATGAAGGCCAGTCAACTGCTGGGTAAGAGTAGTCGACTGGAAGATGAAAATCAGCCTGAGTTGTAGCTTTATAAGGAGCTCAAGAAGGAGGATTTTTGCCATGGTTCTTAAGGATATTTGAAGGGGAATTGCTATTTGGTGGTGCAATCGGCCTAAGTCACGATTGATTGGACTCAAGTTTGACTCGAGCGATGTTTTGATGTTTGACATGGAAGTTTGACATTGATGTCTGATATTGTTTTGAAGAGATTGTTGGCACAATCGACCCGGGTCATGATTGACCGGACTCGAGTTTGACTCGAGGTGATTTTGATGGTTGACTAGGGTTGACCATGTGATGAAGAAAGTCCAAGAATGGGTCTTGGAATGGAAAGTCTAACATGGGTTGGCAAGGGAAAGTCCAAGCTTGAGTCTTGGCATTTGGAAAGTCCAAGCAGTTTGATATTGGCGGCGTAAAGTCCAAGCAGGAGTCTTGGCAGCATAAGTCCAATGGTTGGCGCCGTAAAGTCTAAGCGGGAGTCTTGACAGCGTAAGTCCAATGTGCCTTGGCGGTGTAGACACCGTTAGCATGACATAACTGATGGAAGCACCTGAAGGCTAGCGTATGGATGAACAAGTCATGGATGACTTGGAGGGATCCGATAGACGCGAGGCTGAAGGAGGTGGCTAGAAGGCTTAGGTCTAGGCTACGGGTGGTCTAGCAAGTATGGGGGCACCATACTTGGGTTAAACCTCATGTTTAAGGTTAAAACCTCATGTTTGAGGTGTATCAGTCGACTGGGACCATGTGATAGTCGACTGGTATGAGTCAACTAGGGTTTGACTGCGGGGAGTGCCCTAGCAGTCGACTGCCAGAGGTGGGTAGTCGACTGTTGAACCGATCAGTCGATTGATTGTGTGATCAGTCAACTGGTGCTCGGTATTTCGGGCACAGAATGTAGTCGAACTCGACTGCTGGGATTAGCAGTCGAGTGAAGGCTCGATCAATCGACTGATGTCTTATCCGTTGGATTTTTCCAGCATGGATCACACCGTTGTCTCACAGCAACAGTGTCATCAGTCGACTGATAGGCGAAAATCCAACCCGATTGCAAGTTATAAAAGCAGCTCAGAAGTGGGATTTTGGCAGTGATTTTCTTGGGTGAATTGGAGCGATTTGCTGTTGCAAGTCAGGGTCTTTAAGGCTAGTCCAAGGTAATCAAAGATCAAGCAACCAAAGTGCTCTTGTAAAGTGTTTTTCTTTACTTGCATTATTTTTCATACTTGTATTAGCTTGTATCTTTAGTATTACTTAGTGTAATCATTGTAAGGGGTTTCTCCACCTCTAGATTATTCCGAGGAGTTATTTGTGATTAGTGGTTGTGTGCGCATCACTAGAGCTCTTTATGTTGATGCAATCGACCCAGGTCATCATTGACCAGACTCGAGTAGAACTCGAGTAGAGTTTTGATGTTTGACAATAGTTCACAATGTGGTTTGACCACATAACTAGTGGATACTATGGGACATCCAAGGTCATATGAGGAAGACTATTGGAGAAGTCCGAGTTTGGTGACTTGGCAAGGAGAAGTCCAAGTATGGATACTTGGCAAGAGAAAATCCAAGTTGGTCAAGGGAGACCGGACACTTGGTGATGGGAAGACCAAGGGGGAGTTGGTGAGGAAAGTCCCAGCAGGTCTGGGAGACCGTGCTTAGCAAATGAAGTCCCGGACGGGGAGTCTTGGCAGTGAAGTCCCGGAGGTGTTGCCTTTTGGCAGTGAAGTCCCGGACGAGGAGTCTTGGCAGTGAAGTCCTGGACGAGGAGTCTTGGCAAGGGAAGACTCGGCTGATCAGGGAGATCGAGCTTGGCAAAAAGGAAGTCCCAGAGGCGAGGTCTCTTGGCAAAAGTAGACCCGAGAGCATGACAATAGCCGATGGAAGCACTTGAAGGCAAGAGCAAGGATGAAGAGTCGCGGACTCGAGGGATCCGCTAAGCGTGAGGCTGATGGAAGTGGGTTGAAGGCTTAGGTCTAGGCTTAGGGTGAGTATCAAGTATGAAGGGATCATACTTGGTGTGTTAAACCTCGATGATCGAGTAGGCCGTTGCGAGCAAAAGCAAGTTGGCTCGACCAACGCCTTGGTGAAATGTCGATCGGGCGCGCCTCGGAAGACGCGCGTTGGCGCCTCGACTGGAGGACACGACTGGCGCCTCGACTCATTTCAGGACAGGTATGAAGATGGAGGCACAGAGGCAGAGTGGCTCGACTGGCGCCTCGACTGGGGTCGCAGTCGAGGCGGTGCCTCGACTAGTTTCCGACCGTTGGAGCTCGGGAGGCCTCGACGCAGATCTATAAGAAGGAACTTTTAGGGTTTCTTCTATACCGATTCTTGAATAGGTTCTGAGCGATCATTCTGGAGATTTCAGGGGCGATTTAAAGCGAGGTGCTGCTGCACTTCAGGGCCTTCAAAGTCATCCCAACGTGATCCACGAGCAAGCATTCAAAAGCCCTAAAACTGTAACATCTATTCATTTGCTTTTGTATTTGGTGTATTTGCTCTTTTTATTCTGTTCTTATTATTGTAAGATCCTTGTGAGAGGTTCCTCCACCTCCGGTGTGTTCATCGAAAAGGAGAAGTGATATAGTGGTGGTGTGCATCACTAGAGTCCGCTAGGGCTCGCCCGTGGAGTAGGAACTAGGGTTCCGAACCACGTAAATACTGTGTATTGTGCTTGGTGTTTGTTTTTATATTTGTATTTGTGTTTTCGCTGCGTACTAACAATTGTAGACAAGCACGACGATCGAAATCCATCAACGAATCGAAAAGACGAGCATAGCTATTCATTCCCCCCCCCTTTCTAGCGACGCCAATGATCCTACAAGTGGTATCAGAGCCGGTTTGGCTCTAAGAAGAAGACACACCGATATCTAACAAGTGGTCTTCAATCGGACTAATTGCCAAGGGAGCTAAAGCTAGAGGAGATGGATTTTGAAGATGGATTTGGACGTGATGTTCGATTTCCACCACCCTATGGATTTGGAGTATTTGCGCAATGGAAGACGATGACTGAATTCTTCTTCCAAATGAACATAGAGGAGTGGTTTGCACTAACCGAAGGGTTCGAGACTCCAACGGAAAAAAAGGGACGAGCTCTAGATCGGAGTAAATGGACTGAGGGGGAAGTCCAAAGATTTGAGGCAAATGAGAAGGTATTGAATATTTTAGTTAATTTAATACCTAACAATGTTTTGTGTGAATTAGGGAACTTTATGGATGCAAAAGAATTATGGGAAAAGCTTGCTAAGCTCAATGGTGAAACTTCCATGATTCAAGAAGATGAGGAAAAATCTGAAGGTTTGGAATGTTCATCGTCTCAAGTGAGTAAAGATCCGGAAGATGATAATTGTTCACCATCTGAAGAGGAAATTATGGAAACCTCCATGCCAAGGATTGAGGGGGAGGTTAAATCTTCAACCCCGGAGGAAGAGCAAGAGAAGCCTTCTACCTCGGAGAGAAATGAAGAAGGAGTCCAAAAGTCTCCAATCACTCAAGAAGGTAACTTAAATTCAATTGTTATGGATAAAAGTAATATAACATGTTTTGAGTGTAGGGAAGTAGGGCACTATAAGAGTAAATGCCCAAAAAGAGTCAAGAAGGCTCAACCGATACTAAGGGCCAAAGAAAAATCAAAGGAAGTCGGAGCCCAAATTCATAAGAGCAAGGAGCATATAATATGCTTCAAGTGCCACTGACAGGGACATTAGGAGCCAATGTTCTAGAAGTCACCCATGAGAAGGGCAAAGGAGAGAGTTCAAGTGTAGGGGGAGCTAAGGCAAACCCTAAGGTAATTTTAAATAATGCTCTTCCTTTACATAATGTTACAAAGCATGCTCATAACTTTAATGCACTTGCTGTTCATCACGATAAAATGCATGTTAAAAACAAGTTTTATTGTTTAGGTGCTAAGAATGTAAATTTGACTAAGGATAATGCTAGACTAACTCTACCCAAGGATAGGAGGGTAGAGAACAATAATCTATGCATCAACCCTAAATGGACTAGACATATGCCTAGAAAGAAGAACATCTCAAGAGTAAATGAAAAATCAAAACTTGAGATATTAGAAAAGGAAAATCAAGCTTTGAGGTCAAAGCTTGAGAAAATGGAGAAGACCCTTCAGAAAATGAAAAATATGATTAATGGGTCTAATGAACAAAACTTAGGTTCTAGGAGGCAAGGAGCATCTAAGGACAAGCAAGGCTTGGGTCACAAGCCTAGGTCCAAGATAGATAAGCCTACCTATCATAGTGTTCCATATAATTATGGAACAAGTTCTAGGTCTAGGAGTACCAAGGTCACAAGGGAAGTCATCCCTAGAGTTGACCATGGTAAGTGTCTAGTGGCTAAGGTTTCAATGAAATCTAGGAAAGCCACTAACAAGGTTATACGGGAAGCAATCTCTAGGGTTAACCTTAACAAGACCAAAATGACCAAGACTTCCAAGTCTAGGAAGGTCATTAGAAAGGTACTAAGGGAAGTTATCCCTAGTGAGTACTTAGTAAACCCAAGGAGCTCCAATAGGTATTGGGTTCCTAGGAGCGTAATTGATTCACGCTAAATGGGTTAGGTTGTGTCAACCTTGAATGGATGGGTAGTTAACCCAATCATAGCAAAGTTGACACTTTAGGTCATTTCCAAGGTTTTGGATACTTTGTAATTAAGGTTGATTTTAAATCCTAAAAGTGTTTAGGATATGCCAATAAATTGTATGGAAGTTGAAAAATTTGATCAAATTGGCACAATGAGGTTTTAGAGGTCATGGTGTGCCATTTTGAATTTTTGGCACACTTGGGAGATAACTGGTATATAGCAAAATGAACTTAATTCCAACAAATGGCAACAAATATTAAGAACTTAGGTATTTTCATGGATTTGCATCTTATTTTCCATACCTTGTTTGCTTTGCCATGACATGACAACATATTTACCTTTTATCATATAAAATGTCATGATCATGCTTAGATCTATTGTTTTTAATGTCATGTTAGTATTTAGGTTTATGTTACATACCATGATATCATTATTATTGACACATGATTTATTTATGCTATCTTATATTCCATGATCATTTATGCATTTATTAAAATTGATTAAGGACAATGGCATGACTTGAAGTCCCATGTATAAGGGAATCAAGTAGAGTTGCCTTAGAAAATGCATGAGGCCTTAGTTTAAGATGAACAAAACCCACATCTCACATCAAATTGACATGTATGTGTATTGATACACCCTAGATACATGTGAGATGTTAGGATATGAGTTAAGTTCAAGGTACATAGTTTTTGCATCTAGATGAACTCAAACTCATCTCAATCATAGGCATAAATCATGAGGAAAGCTAGTATACAAGTCATGTGTACTTAGCCCATAGACCATGATTGAAATTAAGGTTTTGAAAATATCTAAAAATCATTTTGAAAAACCTTAGTGAAGCCTATCTTTTAATAGAAATTACCATTGAGAAGATTGAAACAAAGTTGGCTCTAAACATTGAAAATTTCAATGCTTTTGAACTTTGTATCATTCTTATAATTTAAAGGTTATTTTCATAGAAAACTATTTTCCCCCAATAGTGTTTGGAATAAGTAATGTGTGGTTGAAATTTCACGATTTTTTGAATTTTCTAGAATTATTTATGCATTACTGAAGTTGGTCTGAAAATTCGATTTCTGAAATTTCAGAAATCAGTCGAGGCGCCGCCTCGACTGGAGCTGCTTCCACTCGACTAAAGTCTTTCTTAGTCGACTGTTAGCACTGTTTTGACTTATCAATGTTAGGTTAAGCCATATGATCATAACCCTAGGCTAGATAACTACTCCTACACCTCTAATGTGCTTAAACAAGCATTGAAATGGTGAGATTTTCATTGGAAATGAATAGAAGTACAAATCAAAATTTAATGGTTGTGAAAGTTCAAATATGAACTTTTATCCTAATTTTCTAGTGTTTAACGTTTCTATTGGCTTAGAAACTCTCCAAGGACATTATTGTTAGGAATATTGGAATGGCTAGAGGGGGGGTGAATAGCGTCAATGGAATTCTCTCGCGTTTGTTCGTCTCTACAATTTCGTTAGCGCAGCGGAAATAGAAAAGTAATAACGATAACGAAATACACAACACGCTAACACAATGATATAACGTGGTTCGGAACCACACGGTTCCTACTCCACGGATCGGGTTCGTACGAACCCTAGCGATGCCACAAACACCACTAATCAATAAACTCCTTCTCGACAACAAGTCGGAGGCGGAGAAACCTCGTACAAATATTTACAACAATAAACAAGTAAATACAAGCAAATACAATATGAAATACAAATGCAAGTAAAGGAAAAACACTTTACAAGAGCTTTGGATTACTTGATCTTTGATTGTCTTGAACTAGCTTTGAAGGATTGGAAAGCACCAACTTCCCCCTTCAATTTCGCTCAAGAAAAATCGCTATCTTTTCCTTCATCACGAGCTCCTTATATAGCTTCAACCTGTGCTGGAAAAGGTCGATCAGTCGACTGATTGGGACCATCAGTCGACTGATCACACTGTTGCTGTTAGACAACAGTGTAATCCACGCTGGATAAAATCCAACGGCTAGGACATCAGTCGACTGATCATGACCATCAGTCGACTGATGAGCCATCACTCGACTGCTCGTCTCAGCAGTCGAGTGAGACTCCATTCTGTGGCCGAAAATCCGAGCATCAGTCGACTGATCACATGATCGATCGTTGCTCATCATCGATCATACCTACCTGCGTCGACTGCTAGGCCATAACCCGCAGTCAAACCCTAGTTGACTCGGTCCAGTCAACTGCCACATGGCACCAGTCGACTGGCACACCTCAAACATGAGGTTTTAACCCAAGTATGGTTCCCCCATACTTGCTAGACCACCCTTAGCCTAGACCTAAGCCTTCTAGCCACCTCCATCAGCCTCACGCCTCTCGGATCCCTCCAAGTCATCCGTGACTTGTTCATCCATCGCGCTAGCCTTCAGGTGCTTCCATTGGCTATGTCATGCTAACGGTGTCTACACCGCCAAGGCACTTTGGACTTACGCCGCCAAGACTCCGCTTGGACTTTACGCCGCCAACCATTGGACTTATGCTGCCAAGACTCCAGCTTGGACTTTACGCCGCCAATATCAAACCCTTGGACTTCTCAAATGCCAAGACTCAAGCTTGGACTTTCCCTTGCCAACCCATGTTGGACTTTCCATGCCAAGACCATGCTTGGACTTTCCTTGCCAACCCATGTTGGACTTTTCATGCCAAGACCATGCTTGGACTTTCCCAAATGCCAAGTGTCCAACTTGGACTTTCCATGCCAAGTACCCAAGACTTGGACTTTCCCATGACAATTACATTGTCATATATTTTTGTCGAACATCAAAACATCACTCGAGTCAAACTCGAGTCCTGGTCAATCGTGACCTGGGCCGATTGCACCAGCAATCTCCCCCTTTTTGATGTTTGACAAAAACCAAACAAATGATTGAGTTAGAACACTAACTCAAATCCTTTACCAATTATCCCAAACTGGTAAATACTCTCCAAATATTCTCCCCCAAACATTCTCCCTCTTTTTGACTAACATCAAAAAGGTTTTCTCCCCAAGAGGGTCAGTGTCTCATGTCCCAATGAGATCTTACAATCTCCCCCTTGGTCCAAAAATACTTAGGATGCCTACCATCTTCCTAGTGATAAGTCCAATATCACTCAAGAGAGACAATCCCATTTACTCTCCCAATTTCCAAATTGGGTCTCTCAAAAGTCCCATCAATTTCTCAATTGATGTCATATTCTCCCAATAACTTCTCCTCTTCAAGGAGAAAAACACATCCATCATCCCAAGATGGATACCTCCCCCTAAAGGCTTGCTCCCCCTTGACCATTGCACCAACAATGTCATTGGGCAGTCCCTAAGCCAATAGGAACTCTAAACCATCAAAATTAAGGTTAGAAATTCAACATTGAACTTTCCAACACCTTAACATTGATACAAACCCTAAACAACTCTCCTAATCCATATCCAATGGATTTTCACCCTTTATAATGCTTCCCAAAGCATATCCTAGGGTTAGGAGTGGTTAGGGACCTTTACCATGGCTGAACACGGGCTAACCAAACTTAGTTTTCCCGAAATCAGCCTTGGCAGTCGACTCGACTACGGCTACGATCGCCACACTCATCACCGATCGCCACCAATATATCACCGATCGATAACTGAAATTTCCGAATTTCAGTTATCAGAGTTGAATTTCAGAAAATCATAACTAATTATACGTATATCAAAAAATCACGAAATTTGGTACGTATAATACTTATAACACATACAATCAGTGAAAAATTTTGGAAAAATATTTTTACCATCGAGATAGGAGATTGATACAAAATCCAAAAGTGATTGAAAACTTTAAAGTTTAAGCTCACTTTGTATCAATCTTATCAATGGTGATTGCTATCAAAAGATAGGCTTCACCAAGGTTTTTCAAAATGATTTTAAAATGTTTTTGAAAGCCTATTTTGAACCATAATTTATTGGCTAAATAACATAGCTTGTATATTAGCTTTCCTTATGATTCTTGGTGGTAATTAGAATAAGTTTGAGTTCATCTAGATGCACTACCCATGCACCTTGAATCTAACTTATTATCCTAGCATCTCACATGTATCTAGGATGTATAAATACACATACATGTCAATGTGATGTGAGATGTGGGTTTGGATTCACTTTATCTAGGGTTTCATGTATTTCCTAGGCAACCCTACTTGATTCCCTTATGAATAGGAGTTCAAGTCATGTCATAGTCCTTAAATCAATTTCAACCAATTGCCTTAAATGCATGAATGATTATGACATTAGAATTGATATAAATAAGCATATGCTCATAATCATGATGTCATGGCATAAGATGAAATTTAAGAACACATGACATCTAAAATAATCCTAAGCAATAACATGACATGGTATATGATAGGATGCAATTTCATGTCATGATATATCAACTTGCATAAGCAATACAATCATACAAGTACTCATCCAAACACACAAGATTTTCATAAACAAAAATTTCATTTAACTTAAAAATTTTAGTTTTTTACATTCAAAATCGAGATTGGCTATGCTCAATCTCACTACAGAAACTGACAACAAAAGAAAATCTAACATCCTAAATATCTAATCGTCTGCAGGAGGTGGCGGTGGAGGAGGCTGTTGACTCAGGGTCCAGGCCCACATCATCTCTAACATATCGAGCTGACACTGCTCGATGCGGCTCTGGGACTCCTCCATCCGATCCAGACGTGCGTCGAAGGATGCCTGACCTGCAATAACTCGACGCCCTAGCATCGGCCACGATAGTCACGAAATCGGACTCGGTAGGCCACGATGATCATCCGATGGACCCGCCGATGCATTTGTAGGCATCCGATCGTCCTCATCGCGCGTCGTCCTCGTAGTCCTCTGCTGCATCTCGGAGTCGGAGGATGCTCTGCGTGCCGGTGGTGGTGGTGGGCGCCAACTCCATCTAGTCGAGCCCCATCAGTAGCTTTGCTAACGAAGTTACGAACTAATATCTGATGTACACCTCCGATAGCTCTCAGAGAACCCCTGTGGATGTTGACGCCTACGAACTCTAACCATGCGGTAATGATATGACCAAAAGGCATATGCACTTTCCCTTGTACAGGGGAAATGAAATGCACAATGCAGTGGAACATGTTTAATGCAAAGTTAATATCTAACCTATGACGCATGGCGTATAGTAGAAAGAGATGGGGAGGCCGAATCTTGGCCAGACCCCGAGTGACAATGGGAAGAAAACACCCAACAATGACCTTGTAAAGGACATTGTCAGGTGCAGACAACTCAGTGATAGGAAATAAGTTTTGGGCTGGTGGACGAGGATAACCAAAAATGTGCTCATGCATGGACTCCATAGAGATATGAGCAAAGGGCTCTGGTAAAGGGAAATCCATGGTAGGGTAACAGATAAAAGTGTCATCTGAGGGCTTACACTCGAGAAACTCCTGCAGTATCGCAGGAGTGAACTCTAACTCGCATTTTGCAATGCGAGTAGTGTAAGTAGGTCCGTCATCCACTTTCTTTAGGTTTTGATAAAATTCCTTAAGAAGGTCGTCGTTAATAGGATGGGTGCATAGGACGACTTTCATGAGACTATAGTATGAAATTAACTCCATGACATCACTACAATGATGGTTAAAAAAATCCCTGTCGATGTACCTAACCAACATTGGTTAGTACAATCGAGATTCACCCTCAGGTGGATCGTTCCTACGGGCTCTCCTATTATGAATGCAATGTATGATATGACATGCAAGGGCAATAATACATGATTAGATAAACCTAAGTTATAACGGAAATGAAAATTAGGGCTTGGGTAAAAAAATTGTTACTTAGGCGCCATTTGAAGGTGTGGCCGGAGAGAAAACTCAGATGTTGCTGGGGGGTCGTCAGAAAACTCACCGGAGAACTCAGACGCCAGAACCCTAATCGAAACAAAGAAAAATACACCCTAAAACATGTGATTTAGGGCTCAAAACAAGTGAAAAAATGGAAGAGGAGAGGGTTATCTATCAAACCTAACACTTTGGCGGTTGGCACGGCCGGAAGACTTGGTCGGAGAAGAAGAGCGATCGGAGAGGAGAAGAAGAAGCTGAAGTCGCATCGCGTGAAGACGCCGAACCCTAGCGATTCGGCGTTATAAAATTGCGATGCAGTCGACTGATGTGGAGCATCAATCGACTGATAGCGGTTTATTACCGGGTTTACCGAGCCATCGATCGGCGATCCGATCCGGCGATCGGACAACTTCTTCGAACATTACGTGACGTGCTCGCGATCGATGTTAGCATCGATCGGTGATGTGCACATCACTCAACTGCTTGTCGAGCACTCGACTGATGACCCTCGGCCTTGATGAACAGTACCATCAGTCGACTGATGTATCTCATCAGTCGACTGATGTTCAATCAGTCGAGTCATGAAGCTAGCACTCGACTGATGATCGTATCGTATCGCTCTACAGTGTTATCAGTCGACTGATAACTGTATCAGTCGACTGATATCTGATTTCCAGTTCTGAAATTCTGAAAATCTCGATTTCTTCATCTAATTGGTTCCATTTTATCATGTTTATCTTGTATATCGAATGTATTGATGTTATACGTATATTCATATATTTGTTAATGTATTTTTAATGTTTTATTCCATTTTTGCAAACATTAACATTCAATGATTTCCAAATCCTAACATCTCACCCTTTCTAAGTGTTAAAATACACAATCAAGGTAAAAGACTTGTTTTGTGAGATGCAATCCATCCTAAACATTCCTTCCATGCAAACATATGGCAAAACATATGAATCATGGTGAGTACAAGACATCAAGTTGTGTGACACTTGAGTATCGCTCTTGATGTTACTTTTACATGAACTCTTGAAGTGTGCCAACAATCAAAGTTACACACTATGATCTCTAAATCTAGATTGTGCCAATTTTGATCATTTTATCAAACTTCTCAATTAGCATTGGCACATCCTAAATCCACCTAGCGTGAGTCAATCACGCTCTTAGGAACCCAAAACTGATTTGAGCTCCTAGGGTTAATTAGGTATTCCTTAGGGATAACCTCCCTAGATACCTTCCTAATGACTTTCCTAGGCTTATTAGCCTTGGTCATTTTGGTCTTGCCTAGGTTAATCTTAGGAATTGCCTTCCTAACAACCTTCTTAGTGGCCACCCTAGGTTTCTTTGAAACCTTGGCCACTAGGCACAAACCTTGGTCAACTCTAGGGATGACTTCCCCATTGACCTTGGTCTTTCTAGACCTAGTTAATGTTCCATAGTCAAATGGAACACTATGATAAGTCACCTTGGACTTAGGTTTGTGACCCAAACCATTCTTGTCCTTGGTTGACTTTTGACTCTTAGGTCCTAGATGTTGACTTTGACTTCTTGACCTAGGAGTTTGACCATTAGACCCTTTAAATTGATTTTGCATAATGTTAAGGGTATTTTCAAGTTTTTCAAGCCTTGACCTCAAGACTTGATTTTCTTTTTCTAATTGCCCAATTTTAGAATTTTGATTTAAACCATGGGCATTGTACTTCCCCTAGTCCATTTAGGGTTAAAACCTAGATGTTCTTGTATTTTCTTAATAGATTTCCTAGGTATGATTTTTCTAGGGACATTAGTCCCAAATTTCTCCTTATTCTTAAGGTGAACATTCTTAGCTTCTAAACAAATATGTTTGTTATTTCTAGCATGCTCTTTATTATACATAGCAAAATTGCTAAAATTAGTTATAGCATGCTTTTTAATGTTTAAATTAGACGGAGCATTATTTAAATGTACATTAGGGTTTGCCTTAGTGGCTCCCCCTACTTGTGATGCTCCTTCTTTGGTCTTTTTGCTTCCCCTAGGACATTGATTCCTATAATGTCCTTTTACATTGCATTTGAAGCATATGATGTGCTCCTTGCTCTTGATATTTTGGGAACCGGTGTCCGTTGACTTTTGTTGACTTTTAGGCACCGGAGGAGCTTTCTTGACTTTCTTTGGGCACTTACTCTTATAATGCCCAAATTTCCTACACTCAAAACACATAATATTATTTTTATTTTGAATTGAGGTGTTTGAGTTACCGATGGTGGTGGAGACCGGAATTGGACTTTGGGCTTCTTCATCTTGACCGGATGTCGAAGCTTCTTCTTCTCGATGTTCCAGTATGAAGGTTCTCTCCTCCCCCTCAATCCTTGAGGTGGATGCTTCTTCCACTTCCTCCACCTCTTCCGACCCGGAAGTTGACTCCTCACTTTCTTGTGAGGATGATGATGATTCTTCTTCGGTCTCCTCCTCTTCCAAGTCTTCTTGGACCGATTCGGGATTGTCGTGGAACTTGATCAACTTGTTCCACAACTCCTTGGCATCCCTATAGCTTCCTAATCTGGACAAAATATCGTTAGGTATCAAATCAATCAACATTTTTGTTATCTTAATGGTTGTCTTAAATTTTTCCCGTTGCTCCTCGGTCCATCTCTTCATCTTGAGGATTTCGCCGTTTTCTCCTCTCGGAGCATCAAAACCTATAGTCACGGCAAACCAATTTTCTATGTTCGTCATTAGAAAATATTCCATCCTACCTTTCCAATATGCGAAATGTTCGCGGTTGAAGGAAGGTGGAATGTTGACGTCGTCACCCAATTTTTCTTGGAAATCCATATTCTTCCCTCTAGCTTCTTGACTCCGGGTTGTTAATCCGTAGAAGAGCCCCGGGCTCTGATACCACTTGTTAGGAATATTGGAATGGCTAGAGGGGGGGGTGAATAGCATCAATGGAATTCTCTCACGTTTGTTCGTCTCTACAATTTCGTTAGCGCAGCGGAAATAGAAAAGTAATAACGATAACGAAATACACATCATGCTAACACAATGATATAACGTGGTTCGGAACCACACGGTTCCTACTCCACGGATCGGGTTCGTACGAACCCTAGCGATGCCACAAACACCACTAATCAATAAACTCCTTCTCGACAACAAGTCGGAGGCGGAGAAACCTCGTACAAATGTTTACAACAATAAACAAGTAAATACAAGCAAATACAATATGAAATACAAATGCAAGTAAAGGAAAAACACTTTACAAGAGCTTTGGATTGCTTGATCTTTGATTGCCTTGAACTAGCTTTGAAGGACTGGAAAGCACCAACTTCCCCCTTCAATTTCGCTCAAGAAAATCGCTATCTTTTCCTTCATCACGAGCTCCTTATATAGCTTCAACCTGTGCTGGAAAAGGTCGATCAGTCGACTGATCGGGACCATCAGTCGACTGATCACACTGTTGCTGTGAGACAACGGTGTAATCCACGCTGGATAAAATCCAACGGCTAGGACATCAGTCGACTGATCATGACCATCAGTCGATGAGCATCAATCAATTCGACTCGCTCGTGGTCGAGTGAGACTCCATTCGTGGTGAAAATCGAGCATCGGTGATCACATGATCGATCATGATGCTCCGATCAGCTCGCTCATCACCCTACCTCGGCGGTCATTGCTAAACTACTAGGCCATAACCCGCAGTCAAACCCTAGTTGACTCAGTCCAGTCGACTGCCACATGGCACCAGTCGACTGGCACACCTCAAACATGAGGTTTTAACCCAAGTATGGTTCCCCCATACTTGCTAGACCACCCTTAGCCTAGACCTAAGCCTTCTAGCCACCTCCATCAGCCTCACGCCTCTCGGATCCCTCCAAGTCATCCGTGACTTGTTCATCCATCGCGCTAGCCTTCAGGTGCTTCCATTGGCTATGTCATGCTAACAGTGTCTACACCGCCAAGGCACTTTGGACTTACGCCGCCAAGACTCCGCTTGGACTTTACGCCGCCAACCATTGGACTTATGCTGCCAAGACTCCAGCTTGGACTTTACGCCGCCAATATCAAACCCTTGGACTTCTCAAATGCCAAGACTCAAGCTTGGACTTTCCCTTGCCAACCCATGTTGGACTTTCCATGCCAAGACCATGCTTGGACTTTCCTTGCCAACCCATGTTGGACTTTTCATGCCAAGACCATGCTTGGACTTTCCCAAATGCCAAGTGTCCAACTTGGACTTTCCATGCCAAGTACCCAAGACTTGGACTTTCCCATGACAATTACATTGTCATATATTTTTGTCGAACATCAAAACATCACTCGAGTCAAACTCGAGTCCTGGTCAATCGTGACCTGGGCCGATTGCACCAATAATTGTTGGTGCAATGGTCTAGGGGGAGTAAGATTTTAAGGGGATAATTATCCATCTAGGCATGATGGATGATGGTTTATCACAAAAAGGGGAAAATGGAAGTTTGATTTTCATCTAGTGATAGATCACTAGAAGAATGAAGACATTCAAGATGAATGTTGACCAAGGAGGAGAAGGAAGAATCTCATTAGAAAATGAGACATTGAGAACCTTGGTGGATTTTTTGATGTGTGTCAAGAAGGGGGAGAAATGCAAGGGGGTTAAGTTAGGCTTTTAACTTAGGATACCCTAACCCTTTAACTTAGAATACCCTAATATACACAAAACCCCGAAAATGTCAAAATTTAAAATTCTAGATTGGGAACACTTCGTGATGCTTTGGCATAAGAAGTGTCAAGTTGGTTTTATGGGATAACCTAACTTAACGGTATTGTCAAACATAAAAAAGGGGGAAATTGTTGGTGCAATCGACCCAGGTCATGATTGACCAGACTCGAGTGGAACTCGAGTAGAGTTTTAATGTTTGACAATAGTTCACAATGTGGTTTGACCACATAACTAGTGGATACTATGGGACATCCAAGGTCATATGAGGAAGACTATTGGAGAAGTCCAAGTTTGGTGACTTGGCAAGGAGAAGTCCAAGTATGGATACTTGGCAAGAGAAAATCCAAGTTGGTAAAGGGAGACCGGACACTTGGCGATGGGAAGACCAACGGGGAGTTGGCGAGGAAAGTCCCAGCAGATCTGGGAGACCGTGCTTGGAAAATGAAGTCCCGGACGGGGAGTCTTGGCAGTGAAGTCTCGGAGGCGTGGCCTTTTGGCAGTGAAGTCCCGGACGAGGAGTCTTGGCAGTGAAGTCCCAGAGGCGTGGCCTCTTGGCAGTGAAGTCCCGGACGAGGAGTCTTGGCAAGGGAAGACCCGGCTGATCAGGGAGATCGAGCTTGGCAAAAAGGAAGTCCCGGAGGCGAGGTCTCTTGGCAAAAGTAGACCCGAGAGAATGACAATAGCCGATGGAAGCACTTGAAGGCAAGAGCAAGGATGAAGAGTCGCGGACTCGAGGGATCCGGGAGGCGTGAGGCTGATGGAAGTGGGTTGAAGGCTTAGGTCTAGGCTTAGGGTAAGTATCAAGCATGAAGGGATCATACTTGGTGTGTTAAACCTCAGTATAGAGGTATAACAGTCGAGTAGGCTTCTTTTGCAGCAAATGTATGTCGGGCTCGACCGGCGCCGATGAGTATCACGAGGCGGCGCCTCGACTGGAGGATGCGACTGGCGCCTCGACTCATTTCAGGACAGGTATGAAGACGGAGGCACAGAGGCAGAGTGGCTCGACCGGTGCCTCGACTGGGGTTGCAGTCGAGGCGGCGCCTCGACTGGTTTCCGACCGTTGGAGCTCGGGAGGCCTCAACGCAGATCTATAAGAAGGAACTTTTAGGGTTTCTTCTATACCAATTCTTGAACAGGTTCTGAGCGATCATTCTGGAGATTTCAGGGGCGATTTGAAGTGAGGTGCTGCTGCACTTCAGGGCCTTCAAAGTCATCCCAACGTGATCCACGAGCAAGCATTCAAAAGCCCTAAAATTGCAACATCTATTCATTTGCTTTTGTATTTGGTGTATTTGCTCGTTTTATTCTGTTCTTATTGTTGTAAGATCCTTGTGAGAGGTTCCTCCACCTCCGGTGTGTTCATCGAAAAGGAGAAGTGATATAGTGGTGGTGTGCATCACTAGAGTCCGCTAGGGCTCACCCATGGAGTAGGAACTAGGGTTCCGAACCACGTAAATACTGTGTATTGTGCTTGGTGTTTGTTTTTATATTTGTATTTGTTTTTTCGCTGTGTACTAACAATTGTAGACAAGCACGACGATCGAAATCCATCAACGAATCGAAAAGATGAGCGTAGCTATTCATTCCCCCCCTTTCTAGCGACGCCAACGATCCTACACTTTAGAGCTCGATCCATGGAGTAGGAACCATTCAGTTCCGAACCACTTTACATACTTGTGTATTGGTGTATTTGTGTTTGTCTTCGCTTTCATTATTGCTATTATTTCTATTTCTGCTGGGCTAATGAGATTTGTACACGAACACGGAACGAATTCCATCAACGTATCGAAATGAGCTATTCACCCCCCCTCTAGCGGTCAATGAATCCTCTACAATTGGTATTAGAGTCCGGGGCTCTTCTACGGACTAACTGCCGGGAGCAAAAGAGGGAAGATGGAATTCCAAGACAAGCTTGGATGGGACATCAACACTCCACCACCATACGACCGAGAAGATTTTCCGGCATGGAGGGCAAGAATGGAGACATTATTGATGATGGACATAGAGGATTGGTTCATCCTCATAGAAGGCTTTGAACCTCCTAGGGATAAAAAGGGAGAAGTTCTAAAGTTGAAGAAATGGACCCAAGAGAAACGGCTCAAATTCAAGACCGAATCCAAGGTAACAAAAGTTTTAGAAGATTTGATACATAATGATATTTTGTCTAGGCTAGGAGATTACATGGATGCCAAGGAGCTATGGGACAAATTGGCCAAGTTCCATGAGAAGCCTCACTTGGCACAAGTAGAAGAAGAAGAATGTTCATCGGCTTAAGAAGAGGAGGAAGCCGAGGAAGAACCATCATCATCCTCACAAGTAAGTGAGGATTCGGAAGTTGAGATGGAGTCAACTTTCGGATCGGTGGAAGAAGAAGAAGTGGAAGAAGCCTCCACCTCTAGGATTGAGGGGGAGGAGAGAATTCCTGCACCGGACAAGAAGAAGAATCTTCAACATCCGGTCAAGATGAAGAAGCTCTCACTTCGGCCACCGCCATTGACCTAGGTAACTCAAACACTTCAATTTCAAATAAAAATCATATTATGTGTTTTGAGTGTAGGGAACATGGGCACTATAAGAGCAAGTGCCATAGGAAAGTCAAGAAAAGTCAACCGGCACCGAAATCTCAAGAAAAGACCAAGGATGTCGGAGTCACCATTCCTAAGAACAAGAAGCATGTGGTATGCTTCAAGTGTCACCAAAGAGGGCACTACCGAAGTCAATGTCCTAAGGGGAAGAAGAGAGGTCAAGAAGGAGCATCAAATATAGGGGGAGCCTTTAAGGCAAACCCTAAGGTACATTTAAACAATGTTCATTCTTTAAGTAATAAGAACAAACATGCTAGAAGTAATTTCTCTATGTTTTATAAAGAGCATGCTAAGAATAATAAATTTTATTGCTTAGGGGCTAAGACCTACAAGGTTAAAAATAAGGAGAAATTTGGGACTAATGTCCCTAGAAAAATATTACCTAAGGAATCTATTAGGAAAATAGAAGATCACCTATGCATTAACCCTAAATGGATTAGGCATATGACTAGGAAAAACAATGTCCAAAGAATAGATGAAAAATCAAAAATTGGACAATTAGAATTAGAAAATCAAGCCTTGAGGTCAAGGCTTGAGAAACTTGAAAAGACCCTTGCAAAGATACAAAATTCAATTAAAGGGTCAAATGGTCAAAGCCTAGGGTCTAAAAGTCAAAGTCAAAGACCTAGGAAACAAGAACCATCCAAGGGCAAGCCTAAGCCCAAAAATACCTACCACAATATTTCATTTGATTATGGAACTCAAATTAGGTCTAGAAAAGCCAAGGTCAATAGGGAAGTCATCCCTAAGGTTGACCAAGGTAGGTGCTTAGTGGCCAAGGTTTCCATGAAACTTAGGAAGACCACTAAGAAGGTATCTAGGGAGGTTATCCCTAAGGAATACCTAATTAACCCTAGGAGCTCAAATAGGTTTTGGATTCCTAAGAGCGTGATTGATTCACGCTAGATGGGTTTAGGTGTGTCAACTTTAAATGGATGGGTAGTTAACCTAACCATGGTAAAGGTGACACCTTAGGTGATTTTCAAGGTTATGTGATACCTTGGAAATAAGTTTGAATTTTAATCCTAAAGGATTTTAGAATGTGCCAATAAGCCTTGAGAATTGTGAAAAATTTGATTAAACTTGTCACATGTAGAATTAGAGGTATTGGTGTGCAATTTGGGGTTTTGGCACACTTTGGGAATTAGTGTATCAAGAAAATTGCCTTAAGACTTAGAAATTACATTTAAGATTAATACTCAAGTACTACACATCTTGATGTCTCATACTTACCATGCTTCATGTGTTTTATCATATGTTTGCATGGAAGGAAAGTTTATGGTGTATTGCATCTCACAAAATAGATCATTCACCTTGATTGTGTATTTCAACACTTAGAAAGGGTGAGATGCTAGGATTTGAAACTATTGGATGTTAATGCTTGTGAAAATGAAATAAAATACCAAAATACATTAACAAATACATGAGCATAGGCATAACACTAATATATTCGATATACATGAATAAACATGGTAAAACGAAACAAATTGAGTGAAGAAATCGAAATTCACTTAATTTCAGAACTGAAAATCATCAGTCGACTGATAACACTGTAGCACGACACCGCAAGCCCAGCAGTTGAGTGTTGCTTCCAGGACTCAACTGATTTGTACATCAGTCGACTAATGGTACTATTCATCGGGGCAGAAGAGCCAACAGTCGAGTGGCTCGTCCAGCAGTCGACTGATGTTACTGTAGCTCGTCACAGAACGTTCGACAGTCGAGTGCCGAGCCGGATTAGTTGACTGTCGGTTCGGTGAACCGTTCACTAACCCGCTATCAGTCAGCTGATGTTACGATTTTATAACGCTGACCCGCTAGGGTTCGGTGTCTTCACGTTCTCTTCACGCGACTCTTCTCTCCGGCTACTTCCAAACCTCTCTGACCAGCCTTCCCGCATCCACGTCGGTGACCAAAAGCCCTAGGTTTGGAAGTTATCTCTGTCATTTGTGTTTTTGGTCGCCCTATCACCAAAATGACATCTCACAGCCTCCATTTTCTCCTTTGGTGCTAGGGTTCCAGCGAGATCCTCTTTTCGGTGATCTTCTGGCATTCTATCTGGCAAGTAGGCTGCCCAATTAGGCCCTCACAACCATCAATCTAGTAATGGCAACAAAGTATATCTCTAAACCCTTTAAACCCTATTTTTTTACACCACATTTTGATCTAATCATGGTATTTGTGTCATTACATTGCATTCATCATATAATCATGTAGAAGACAACGTAGGAATGACCCAAGTGAGGGTGGATCGCATTTGTACCAACCAATGACGGTTAGGTACATCGATGATCGATTTTTTAGATACTACTGTGGCGATGTCATTGAGATCTTACTGCATTATCAGCTGATGAAGATCGCCCTTTGCAATCATGCTATTAATGATGACCTCCTCAAGGAATTTTACCAAAACTTGAAGAAGGTAGACGATAGCCCTACCTACACCACTCGCATTGCAAAACGCGACTTGGAGTTCACTCCTATGATCTTGCAGGAGTTCCTGGAGTGTAGGGCATCAGATGATACCTTCATCTTTTATCCTACTTTTGATGCACCTCTTCCTGCTCCTTTTGACCACATCTCATTAGATTCCATGCATGAGCACTTCTTCCGTCATCCTCACCCACTAGCTCAGAACCTCTTCCCTATCAATGAATTATCTGCACTTGACAATGTTCTTTACAAAGTCATTGTTGGGTGCTTCCTTCCGATTGTGACTCGGGGTCAGGCCAAGATTCGGCCTCCCCATCTCTTTCTCATGTATGCCATGTGCCATAGGTTAGACGTGAACATTGCATTGAACATCTTTCATTGCATTGTCCATTTCATATCCCATGTACAAGGAAAAGTTCATATGCCTTTTGGACATATTATCACAGCATGGTTAGAGTCCATCGGCATTAACATATCCAGGGGATCATTGAGGGCGCTATCCGAAGTATACAGCTACATCTCAGTGCGTAACTTCACATTGGCTGGGCTGCGGACTAGAGCTAGACAGATGAAGATGGTACCTCGGCCTCAGCCCATGGCGCATGGGGAGCCACCTCTAGATCCTGGAGAGCCTGCAGGACAGTATGAGGGGCCCGATGCTGCGGAGGATGACCCTGTGCCAGCAGACGCACCAATAGCAGGTCTCTCAGATCGTGTTGCATAGCTGGAGGTCAAATTCGAGGACTACCAACAGACAATTGACTCACGACTGACAGAGATCTTATCGGGGCAATCCTCCATGGGTGAGCAGCTCAGCCGGATGGAGGAGCGCCATAGCCGGATGGAGCAGCACCAGATTGATATGTACGAGATGATGCGGACCTGGACGCTGAGCCAGCAGCCTCCACCGCCTCCACCATATGTCGGGGATGACAGCTAGACACAGATTAGGGGTCTTGTTTTTTAGTTTCGTAGTGAGGTTGAGAGTTTTTAGACATCTACTTTGCTTGTAAAAACTGAAGTTATATTTGAATAAAATATTTTGTTTATCAAAAATCATGTGTTTTTTGTCTGATTATATGGGTGTTAATGTGTTTATATATTCAAATTTTCCATGACATAACATCACATTTTATTTTATCATATGACATGTCATGATATTGTTTAGAATTATTTTCTATGTCATGTTCATTTTTTTTAAAAGCCTATTCATATGTCATGACATCATGATCATTGGTCATGCTTATTTATGATTCATTTATGTCATGATCATTCATTCATTAATTAAAATTGAGTTAAGGATTATGACATGATTTGAAGTCTCATTTATAAGGGAGTCAAATAGAGTTGCCTAGAAAATGCATGATGTCATAATAATCGTAATCCCACATCTCACAATTACATTTTCTTGTGTGTGCTTAATACATCTTAGATACATGTGAGATGCTAAGAAAATAAGTTAAGTTCGAGGTGCATAGATAGTGCATCTAGATGAACTTAAACTTATCTCCATCATCAATATGTATCATGAGGAAAGCTAATGTACAAGTCATGTATATCTAGCCAATAGTCCATGGTTCAAAATAGGTTTTCAAAATCATTTTAAAATCCTTTTAGAAAACCTTGGTGAAATCTATCTTTTGATAGAAATCACCATTGAAGAAGTTGATACAAAGTAGATCAAAAATATTAAAGTTTTAATGGTTTTTGAACTCTGTATCAATCTCCTATTTTAATAGGTATTTTGTTTTCAAACTATTTTTCACCTATTATATTCCATGTAAGTAATGTGCATATGAAATTTCAAAAAATTTCGAAATACGTATATTTACTTGTGTATTTTCAAACTTCATTTTCGAAAACCTGATTTCTGAAAATCAAGTATCAGTCAACTATTACAGCTTATCAGTTGACTGATGGTGACTTCAGTCGACTGATTTCTGATGGACTCGACTGATTGGCTGATTTTGGGAAAAACAAGATTGTTTAGCCCGTTTTCAGCTACGGTAAAGTTCCTTAACCACTCCTAATCCTAGGACATGCTTTGGGAAGTATTATAAAGGGTGAAAATCCATTGGACATGGATTAGGAGAGTTGTTAGGGTGATGTATCAAATTTAAGGGGTTGGAAAGTTCAATGTTGAACTATGAACCTTATTTTTGATGGTTTAGAGTTCCTATTGGCTTAGGAACTTCCCAAGGACATTATTGGTGCATTGTTCAAGGGGGAGCAAGCCTTTAGGGGGAGGTATCCATCATGGGATGATGGATGGTATTTTTCCTCATGAGGGAGAAAATGGAATTAGGAGATACCCAATTTGGAAATTGGGAGAGTGAATAGGATTGCCTCTCTTGAGTGATATGAGACTTATCACTAGGAAGATTATAGGCATCCTAGGTATTTTTTGGACCAAGGGGGAGATTGTAATATCTCATTGGGACATGAGACATTGACCTCCTTGGAGAAGACCTTTTTGATGTTAGTCAAAAAGGGGGAGAATATTTGGGAGAGAATGTTTTTGGGAAAATGTTTGGAATTACCAAATTGGGATAATTGGTAAGAAGATTTGAGTTAGTGTTCTAACTCAAAGGTATGTAGTTTTGTCAAACATCAAAAAGGGGGAGATTGTTGGTGCAATCATCCCAGGTCACGATTGACTGAACTCGAGTTTGACTCAAGCGATGTTTTGATGTTTGACATGGAAGTTTGACATTGATGTCTGATATTGTTTTGGGGAGATTGTTGGCACAATTGACCCGGGTCATGATTTACCGGACTCGATTTTGACTCGAGGTGATTTTGATGGTTGACTAGGGTTGACCATGTGATGAAGAAAGTCCAAGCATGGGTCTTGGCATGGAAAGTTCAACATGGGTTGGCAAGGGAAAGTCCAAGGGGTTTGATATTGGCAGTGTAAAGTCCAAGTGGAAGTCTTGGCAGCATAAGTCCAATGGTTGGCGGCATAAAGTCCAAACGGGAGTCTTGGCAGCGTAAGTCCAATGTGCCTTGGTGGTGTAGACACCTTTAGCATAACATAGCCGATGGAAGCACCTAAAGGCTAGTGTATGGATAAACAAGTCATGGATGACTTGGAGGGATGCGATAGGCACGAGGCTGACGGAGGTGGCTAAAAGGCTTAGGTCTAGGTTACGGGTGGTCTAGCAAGTATGGAGGCACAATACTTGGGTTAAACCTCATGTTTGAGGTGTATCAGTCGACTGGGACCATGTGGAAGTCGACTGGTATGAGTCAATTAGGGTTTGACTGCGGGGAGTGCCCTAGAAGTCGACTGTCAGAGGTGGGAAATCGACTGTTGAACTGATCAGTCGACTGATCGTGTGATCAGTCGACTGGTGCTCAGTATTTTGAGCACAGAATGCAGTCGAACTCGACTGCTAGGGTTAGCAGTCGAGTAAAGGCACGATCAATCGACTGATGGACATGATCAGTTGAGTGATGTCCTATTCGTTGGATTTTTTCATCGTGGATCACACCGTTGTCTCACAGCAACAGTGTCATCAGTCGACTGATGGTCCCGAGCAATCGACTGATAGGCAAAAATCCAACCCGATTACAGGTTATAAAAGCAGCTTGGAAGAGGGTTTTTGGCAGTGATTTGCTATTGTAAATCAGGGTCTTCAAGGCTAGCTCAAGGCAATCAAAGATCAAGCAACCAAAGTACTCTTGTAAAGTGTTTTTCTTTACTTGCATTGTTTTTCATACTTGTATTAGCTTGTATCTTTAGTATTACTTAGTGTAATCATTGTAAGGGGTTTCTCCACCTCCGGATTGTTCCGAGAAGGAGTTATTTGTGATTAGTGGTTGCGTGTGCATCACTAGAGCTCTTTAGAGCTCGATCCATGGAGTAGGAACCATTCAGTTCTGAACCACGTTACATACTTGTGTATTGGTGTATTTGTGTTTGTCTTCGCTTTCGTTATTGCTATTATTTCTATTTCCACTACGCAAATGAGATTTGTAGACGAACACGGAATGAATTCCATCGACGTATCGAAACGAGCTATTCACCCCGCCCCTCTAGCGGTCAACAAATCCTCTACACTGTTGCATTCCAAACCTTTAATCACATTCCAAAGAAACCAAAGATCAAGCATTCAAAAGCTAACATTTGTAAAGTATTTTCTTTACTTGTATTCATTTGCTTAGTGTAATTGCTTGTATCTTGTTCTTATTGTTGTAAGAATTATTTTAATTGGTTTTCTCCATATCCGGTGTGTTTTTTGAGAAGGAGAGGTTTATTAGTGGAAGCTTGTGAGGAGTGATCCACCTTACAGATTACCGTGGAGTAAGAGTGTCATCTCCGAATCATGTTACATCGACGTGTTAGCGTTGTGTTCTTTGTTTTCGCTTTTAATTGTGTTTTTCTATTGCTTCCGCTAACGATTTTCGTAGAAAACAAAGAAGTGCTATTCACCCCCTCTAGCCAATCCTCAAGGATCCTATATATCTTGCATATGCTACTCGGGTTGGGGGTGTGGATATCATACTCTCTCTCAAAGTGCTTAGGAGACATTTAGGACTTAGAGAGTCCTCTTGTACATTTTCTTGTTTTCCCACCATCTGCATTACCCTTTGGTGATCCTTATTCTCACATCACACTATATATGATTCATTCATTTTTTTTTTATGAGGAGAGGACACCATCAATATCTTAGTTTATCTCGACTTCGAGTGTAGGACTATGTCTTGTATCGAATCCTTACCACATGCATTTTGCCCCTTAGCACTAAGGACATTGCTATGATGCACGCTTTTCATTCATATCTCTTATATGCATTTTATCATAAATTAGATATAGATATAAGTTTGCATATGTTTCATTCCATCATACATTACTCAGGGATCATTACTAGTCTTAGGGTACACATACCCTATTGTCACATTTTGACTTCCCTTGTAGCATCTTTTGGAGTTGACGTTTCCTCCTAAAACATCAAGCCATTGTCTGAGTTTGATATAATAGGAGTTAGGCAGTTTTCATTAGCTAGAATAGAAATAAATGATAATGTCATGTCATGGAAGACAGGAGCTCAGCCTCAGCCACCACTAGCTAGTGAGGAGATGGTTGACTTTGACTTCTCTGACTTCCCTTAGCTACCACCACCCCCAGTTGCTCCGACACTTGAGGACCATGTCTTTAGGCTTGAGGAGACTATGATTGAGGGGGTTTTGTCATATCAAAGAGCAATAGGAGATGATGCGAGTCATGATGAGGAGAGATCCTCCACCAATTGCATATTAGAGTTTAGATTAGTTACTTTCAGCAAATCATATGTAAAACATAATATTAAACATAATGTTATATTTTAAAAGTTTTTATGCATGCCTTTCAAAATTAGGAATGTGCTTAGTAGAATAGGATGTTACTTACATTATTTATCTATGTGTTAGTCTTATCTTTCTGGAACTAGAATAGGACCTACCTTAGAGATCATGTACTTATAGATCTAAGGAGTCAATACATCTCACATCACCTAGGTTTAACTTGAGTGTGTACTGAGCCACATAGATGGGCCTGAGATATTAGGACTTTACTTCTGATTTCAGATGTAGATCAAGTGCATCGACATGAATCAAGGAGTATAATCATCAAATCAATCACTTAGGTGACCAACTTCCACGAAGACTTACTGATAATTTAATATCATTTGAGTCAAAAGAAAGTTGGACATTTTGTTAAGGACAATTTATTAGATTATTTATTTCAAAAATATTATATTTTCCAAACTAAAGGATACATGCTTGGATTCTAAATTTATTTATCTACTTCATGCATTTATCATTATTTCTTTCTTATGTTTTTCTTGAATTTCATATTAAGTATGCATTTAAATTGCAACGGTTGAAAATATCTTGAAAAATTAAGCATGCCTTTAATATCTTGAAAATGTGTTTACAAAATATTTCCTTTTGATATATGTCAAAGGGAAGAGAGTAAAAGTTAAGAAAAATAGAAAAATTTATTTTTTTTTCAAAACTCACTCATCAAGTATTAAAGGGGAGGTAACATTAAGGGGGAGTTTTTGACAACAAATGTATTTATTTCCTTAACTTTGAATCATATTTCCATAAATCAAAAAAGGAGAGATTGTTGGTGCAGGGGCACCAGATAATCGAGCCTTGATTTTGATAATGGCAAAATTTAAAAGTTAAGTTAAGTTGTGCTCTTATATGTTATGTTAAGTCTGCAAGACTTGAATAGTCTTAGAAAAGATCAAAGACACCAGGAGAGTCTTGGTGTCGGAGTGGTCTCAGGATGGAGAGCTAAGTAAGCAAGTCCAAATGGGCAAAGGTAAATAAGGTAAGAATCATGTGTGTGGAGTGGTTAGGTCGCATCCTCGGTATGGGGACAACCTTAGGCATTGATCTGACTAAGGGTTTCAGAGAAATGTCAAAGTCAAGATTGGACAGTCGAAGATTGTCATTACTACTCTATGTACTCTGCTGTATTATTGTGCTAACTCTGTGATACAAGAAATTAGTGTGTCGATTAACCAGAACAATCCAAATGACCGAATGGATTCCGATCGACTGGACCAGGTCCAGTTCATTGGAACAAGAGATAAAATTAGATCAACACTCTAAGAGGGATCAAGGTTGAGCTAGATAAAGCCACGTCAGCTCCCAAGCGGCTGGACCAGGTCTAGGCACTTGGAAACCCAATAAATTTCGTTGCATCGGATCAGATCTAGATAAAGCTAGAGTCGCCTAGACCAGGTCCAGGTGACTGAAAAAGTCTATAAAAGTGGTTTCAGATAGAACCCCTAGATACATCTTCTTTCAAGTGTTTGTGCTATCAATTGTTGTATTCGTTGATCATTCTCCATGCTGCAAATCAACTACTCCAACTACGCACCTTAGTTCATCTTGTGTCAGTATTGCTAAAGCTTAATTTTGTTATTGTCATTTGTACTTAATCTCTATAATGAGTGGTAAGGTTGTTATCGCCTCCTTAATCTTTTGCAAAAGCGAGTCTATTACAGTACAAAAATACATCAAAATAGCGACGAAATTTAGCAACGAAAATAATTTGTTGCAAATTAGAAACAAAATTTGCAATGAATTGTTAAATCGTAGCAAATTAGTAACGAAATTTCCAACAAAAAATTTTTTGTTACAAAGATACGAACATTTGTAACAAATTTAATTTCGTCACAAATTTAGTCGTTGTTTTGCAACGAATTTGATTTTTCGTCGTAAATTTGTGAGAAAAAAATAATTTCATTGCAAAATTTTGCAATGAAATATAAATTCGTCGTAGAATTTGCAATGAAATTGAGATTCAATGCAAACTCTGCGATGAATTCTATTTTCATTGCAAATTTTGCAAAAAATCTAGAATTTGTTGAAAATATTAAGACAAATTTTGCAATGAAATATTTTCATCGGACATTTTCAAATATTTGACAAAAAAATCGGCAGGAATTAGGAAATTTATGATAAATTTAATATTCATCGCTAATTTTGCAATTAATTTATTTTGCATCGCCAAATTTGCGATGAAAAATCAAATTCGTCACAGAATTTTACAACGAAATAAGAATTTGTCACAAAATTTGCAATGATTTAATAATTCATTGCAAATTTTGCGATAAATTTAGCGTCAAAAAAATTTCGTATGATTTTTTAATTTATTTGGATAATAAAATGAGATAAAATTTGCAATGAATTTATCTTTCATCGCAGAATTTGCAACTAATTTAAATTATTGTCGCCAAATATTGCGACCAATATTGTATTCGTCGCAGAATTGGCGACGAATATTGTATTCGTCATCAATTGATGAAGAATATTGTATTCGTCACCAATTTTGCGATGAATATTGCAACAAATTATAAATCGTCCTTGATTTTCCCCTAATTAACTTCCTCCACTCACTTTTCCCTTCTCACGTGCTCCTCCAATCCCTCTCTAGTAGGTTTTCTTTTTGTCCTCTTCCACCTGTCCTCTTCCACCATCGGAGCACATCTAGTGTCGCTGCGCACGGCAGCTAGTAGCTGCCATGAGATTGTGAGCTCGCGATGTCACCGCAGTGAGAAGCTGCCACAAGATTGCAATCGAGTTGGCAGCAACGAGCAACTGTCGCGATATTGCAATCGAGCTTGCGGTAGCTTCTGTGTGCTACCGCGAGCACGCATCGTGCTCGTGGTAGCTGCCACGAGAAAGCGTCATGCTCGCGGCAGCTGCTGCCACAAGCACGCTCAGCAGGGCCTGCCGCAAGCACGTTGCAGGGGTGTGAGCACGCAGTAGGGGCATGATGAGGTAGGGGTGTCACCCCTGCCACGTGTGTGCATCCAGTCGTTGATTGCGGTAGCTCCGTTTATAAAATTAAATTAATTAGGCCCCTGTGATGACATCTCATGAGCTTTAATTCACTTGTACAGATGTCATGGTTGTTGCTTGAAAGATTGCGACCCCCTACGGTGTGTGTGTTGACATTGGGCAGTTGAGCTACATGAGCCGGATGGCTAATTAACATGATTTGTCATATTAATATGTTATATAAATAAAATCCTTTAAAATTTGTAATATGTAATAAAACACAAATTTAATAATTTATTTTTCTTAGGTTTGTCGTACAAATATTCGTACTTTAGGTGATTCGCGTTTTCATAAAGTCTTCTGTTGTTAGCTTATCAGTTGCTTCTACCAGGGAAGGTATAATTATTTATATTTCAAAATTTTTACCATTATCATTCTATAATATATATAATATGTGATTTTATGTATTTTTTTTACTGTAAAAATTTAATATTAGTTTGATATGTTCTAGTTTATAATTCAATATTATACATAAAATAAATAGGTACTAGAAAAATTTTTTTAAGTAAAAATTGATTGTTCAATTAATATCAATGAAAATTTATGATAATATAATTATTTCTTGATATAAATTTGGAAACAGGATAAATGGAGAGAGAAAGAAGTTGGATGTATAAAAAGAATTTACTAGAATGTCGGGGTTTAACCAATGAATTTTTTATTGGGCTGGAACAATTTTTGTATTTTGCTGGTAGTAATGTTGAGTTTATGGATGAGAATAAATTAATGTGTCCGTGGAAAAAGTGTCATAATGGTAAATTTTTCTAGTGTGATAAAGTTTGAGAACATCTTTGTGTTGGGAGATCGGGACGGCCGGCTAGAGGGGGGTGAATAGCCCTCTTACGATGGATGTCGTAATTTGCTCATCTACAATTAGATTAGCGCAAGCGGAATATACAAATACAAATAGACAAAGCAGAAGATAAACAATAAAACAATCACTAACACGATGGTATAACGTGGTTCACGGCTACACCGCTAATCCACGGTCCGATTCGTCCACGGTGAATCACTCCTCCAAAGCCAATCACTATTGGTCTCTCCTTTGCACCAAGCTAGGTGGAGGTAACCTTTACAAACAAGATCACTCTTCTTACAATAAGAATGGAGTAAAAGCAAGTAAGAAGAGTTTAGAGCTTGTGGGGCACTTGGATGGTCGTTTTGAGTAAGAGCATTAGCTCCCCAAAGCTCCACACTCTCTCTTTTTATAGAGAGGAGGCTTTTCTTTCCGTTGGCCGCCACTACCGATCATCGCCCTTGGCGCCGACCGATCGCCACTACAACGGTCTCCGAACACGTCGGATCCCGACCGTTGTAGTCCAACGGAACACTTGGCAGTCGACTGATGGACCTTATCAGTCGACTGCTGCCTCCGTAGTCGACTGCTCAGTCGGCTACGAGCGGTTCTATGGCCAAAACCTTTCTACTACCGATCGCGCTTTCAAGAATGATCGATGTCTTGGTAATCGATCGCCCACATATGGCGATCGCTAGCCTCAAACAATCCGAATACCAGTCGAACTACATTCGACTCGGAGCAGTCGACTGCCATTACATTGCAGTCGATTGGTGCCGTGTGAAACTCAAACTTAACATAAGTTTGAGCTTTCGGCGGTCGGGTAAACCTTAACCCTTGCGGTCAAGTCTCCGACACTCAGCCATTCGGCCAAGTTCACCTAATGAGCTACTTACATTTCACTCATTCTCTCATCTCACTCGAAGTCCCTCGTCGAAGCTCTCTTCGTTCGCGGCCACGTCCCTCAGCAGCATCAGGCGCATGGCTCTGTAATGCTCCTTCGCGTCTCTTGCCTCCGAAGTCTGCTTCCTTGGCTTCACTTCAAGTCATCTCGTCCGGCGGTCCCTCGGCAGCATCAAGCGCACGACTCTGCAATGCTCCTTCTTCGACTCAGGCACGAGGTTGTGAGGGTGAATCTGCCAAGGCTCCATGTGCGAATTACTAAGTCCTGCAAGACTCCAATGCACATATAAAATAACAATACCAACCTAACTTAAACCCTTTGCCACACACATCAAAACCTTATCATGGCAAGAGATTGCCCTAACAATCTCCCCCTTTTTGATGTGTGGCAATCCATTTAAGTTAGATAAAAAACATTTGATAGAAGTTTCTAAGGTAAGAAAGCATGTAAACATAAACATGATATAACAACATGCAACTCCCCCTTAATCCATGAAACTCTCTCTACAAATTCTCCCCCCATCATAATTTACTTAAACACAATTATTTCTCCCCCTTTGACACCATCAAAAAGATTAATACTAAGTTATAAACCCATGACATCAAGTCTAATAGAAGGAAAATACCAAAAACATGTTTAAAATCTGAAATCAGAAAATATTAGACTTTTTTAGTGAGCAAATGGATCATTCTATCAATGTGATCATCGCACAATGGTTTTCAAATTCGATTTTGAATTTCAAAAATGCATTAAAAATTCTAGAAAATTTAAAAAATCATGAAATTTGGGGAACATATCTCTTGTAAGATTATTTATCAGTGAAAAATAGGTCTTCATGAAAAATCATTATATTTTCACGTATTTGCCAAAAATCCAAAAGCTTTAAAAACTACTAGGTTTTTTATTATGATAATATCCATTTTAACACCTAGTTTCAGTTTGAATTGTTTCAAAATATGAATACACATATTTTAAGGTAAGAAATTGTTTTGAAAACATATGAAATATCCAACCATGATCTTTGGGCAATATGTCTATGAATTAAACATAAGCCTTCCCCATGATTGGTCTATTATTGCTATTTTGATACCTTAAATGACCATCTAAGTGCCATAGGCATTAGTGGACATTTGTATCATCCTAACATCTCACTCATGCTAATTTTTCAATCAAAGTAGCCTATGGTGAGTGTGAGATGCATCCTAGAGGGTATTTGTATATATTTAACCATTATATTCATACAATTCTATCAAGGTTAAGTATCATCCTAACACTCAACATGATCATAATGACATATATGAACTAAATTCATATTATGATCATGAAATACATGTATTCATCAAATTGTAATCATGCATTAGGTATTATATCATGATAATAAACAAAATATCACCTAAGGCATGATTTAAACCCTATTTCTCATGATGATGTGCCAAATTTCAAAATCATAAATCATGATTGCACATATACATAGCAATTACATTGATTATCATGATTTAAGCATTATTAACTATTTATTGGCACGTTATCATCACCTAACACTATTTAAAAATGTTGTCCCGCCATCCTAAGTCAACCAAAGATATGATATAGGTCAAGTCCATATGGTTGACTACCCTAGGGTTTTCCTAACCCTTAAGGATGGATTTTGGAACCCAAAATAGATTCTTGCCTATGGGGTTCACTAGAAATTCCTTAGGAATCCATTTCCTAGCAATTACTTTCTTCTTATCTTGTCCCCTAGCAATTAGGCATTTGTAGGCCTTTTCATTTTTCTTTTCTTTATAACCTAGGCCTTTCTTATTAAAGCTAGCTCTTTGGCTCCCTATGATCATGTTCAAGGTGTTTGAGCCAATTGTAAACTTTTCTAGGGCTTTGGTTAAATAATCTACCTTTTCCCTTAAAGCCCTATTTTCATTCATACATGCATCACTAACATTAAATGGGATATATTCATGTGAGCATGCATCATTATGGCAAGAAGAAATATTTTCATTTTCATTTAAGCATGCTTTTTCTAACTTATTTTCTAAGTCCTTAATTTGATCTAGCATGCTTTTGTTCTTCTTCTTAGCTCTAAATAAATCCTTAGTTAAGCTAGAAATCATAGAAACTATTTTACTAGGTGAAAGATTGGTTACCATAGTTTCCATGTCCTCTTCTTCTTCGGATGAGGAGGTAGAGGAAGTAGAGGCTCCCCCTTCACTTGAGCTCTCTCCACTTGAGCTTGATTCTTCATTTTCGGTGGAAGAGAAATCCAAGTCATCGAATGCCATCAATGCTAGGTTGGTGACAAATGCATTTTCTTCCTCGGATGAGGAAGAGGAAGAAGGGTCATCCCATGTCTTGGCCTTGAATGCTTTGGCCTTCCCTTTTTCTTTTGCCTTCTTTTCTTCTTCCTTTCTCTTGCTCCCCTTCTTCTTCCTCTTTTCTTCTTTCTTTTTCTTCTCTTCCTTGCTCTTGTTTAGGAGGGGACAATTATCCCTTATATGTCCCTCTCCTTGGCAATTGTAGCATATGACCTTCCCCCTTGGTCTTCTATTCCTATCATTAGACTTATTAAATCTAAAACCTTTTAAAGCACGTCTTACCCTCCTTACCATATATGCTTCTTCCGTGCTATCCATGGAGGAGGATGAGGATGCTTCATCATCGGAGGAGGAGGGGATTTCCATCTTCTTCTTCCCCTTGTTTGCCATCAAAGCTACTCCTCTTGAAGGTTGGATTCTTGGCTCTTCTTGTATTCCTTCAAGCCTCATTTCGTGGAGTTCCATTGTTGAGAAGAACTCCTCCAAGGTGCTCACTTCTAAATTCTTCGATATATAGAATGAGTCCACCATGGAGCTCAACTTTGAGGACCGGGGAAAGGCATCTATGGCCTTCATTACCATATCCCGGTTGGAGAGCTTTTCACTTACACTTGACAAACCGGTTATAATTTCCTTGAAACGAGAATGTAAGGAAATTACCTTTTCTCCCTTTTCTAGTTTAATGTTGTTGAGTTGGGAGCGGAGGAGGTCTCTCCTTGCTAGCTTCGCCTCGGATGTGCCTTCATGAAGCTCAATTAGCTTCTCCCACATCTCCTTGGCACTTAGGCATTCTCCAATTCGGTTGATCTCTTGTTGGGGGAGCACATTGAAGAGATGGTTCTTGGCTTTTGAGTTTGCAAGGTGCTCTTCCCTTTGCTTTTTGGTCCACCTAGATTTCTCTATTGGCTTCCCTTCTTCATCCCTAGGCAAAACGAAACCGGATTCCATTGTAATCATGATATCAAAATCCGTTTCGAAAAATACCTCCATTCGCTTCTTCCACCAAGCGAATTCTCCTTCAAACTTTGGTGGATGGATGTTAGAGCCGGCCATTTTGAAAGTTGCTTGTTGTGGCGGTTAGTCCTCGACAAGCTTTCCTTGGCTCTGATACCACTTGTTGGGAGATCGGGATGGCCGGCTAGACGGGGGTGAATAGCCCTCTTACGATGGATGTCGTAATTTGCTCGTCTACAATTAGATTAGCGCAAGCAGAATATACAAATACAAATAGACAAAACAGAAGATAAACAATAAAACAATCGCTAACACGATGGTATAACGTGGTTCACGGCTATGCCACTAATCCACGGTCCGATTCGTCCACGGTGAATCACTCCTCCAAAGCCAATCACTATTGGTCTCTCCTTTGCACCAAGCTAGGTGGAGGTAACCTTTACAAACAAGATCACTCTTCTTACAATAAGAATGGATTAAAAGCAAGTAAGAAGAGTTTAGAGCTTGTGGGGCACTTGGATGGTCGTTTTGAGTAAGAGCATTAGCCCCCCAAAGCTCCACACCCTCTCTTTTTATAGAGAGGAGGCTTTTCTTCCCGTTGGTCGCCACCAGTCGACTGCCGCCACTACAACGGTCTCCGAACACGTCGGATCCCAACCATTGTAGTCCAACGAAACACTTAGCGATCGATGGACCTCATCGATCATTGCACCTCCGTAGTCGATCGATCGGCTATGAGCGGTTCGTGGCTAAACCTTTCTACGATCACGCCTTCGATGACGATGGTCTTGGTAATCGATCGGTCCACATATGGCGGATCGCGCCTCAAAATAACTCGAACTACATTCGACTCGAGCAATGACGATCGGCCGTGTGAAACTCAAACTTAATATAAGTTTGAGCTTCCGACGGTCGGGTAAACCTTAACCCTTGCGGTCAAGTCTCCGACACTCAGCCATTCGGCCAAGTTCACCTAATGAGCTACTTACATTTCACTCATTCTCTCATCTCACTCGAAGTCCCTCGCCGAAGCTCTCTTCGTTCGCGGCCACGTCCCTCGGCAGCATCAGGCGCATGGCTCTGCAATGCTCCTTCGCGTCTCTTGCCTCCGAAGTCTGCTTCCTTGGCTTCACTTCAAGTCATCTCATCCGGCGGTCCCTCGGCAGCATCAAGTGCACGACTCTGCAATGCTCCTTCTCCGACTCAGGCACGAGGTTGTGAGGGTGAACCCGCCAAGGCTCCATGTGCGAATTACTAAGTCTTGCAAGACTCCAACACACATATAAAATAACAATACCAACCTAACTTAAACCCTTTGCCACACACATCAAAACTTTATCATGGCAAGAGATTGCCCTAACACTTTGTAGATTTGGGTTTACCCCAAATTATTATAATTGGACATGTCATGGTGAACCTTTTATATCCGATGAAGAGGTTGGATGAAACATACAAAGGACAGTTAGTGGAGATCAAAGATATTATGATCAACTCAATCCATATCAGAGGATGATAGTTGATGCAGTTTGTTATAATTTGAATACCAAATCGAACGCTGCAAGTTATAGTTATCCTCAAACATTTAAACACATGTATACCAATTATTCATCGCCATTGGAGGAGGTAGAAGTGACAAGTGTTCATGAAAATGTATACAATGAACTATATCTCAAATTTCAAGAAGTGTTGAGAGATGCAGATGAACCCATATGGTCTAGTTGTGACAGTCACACTAAATTATCATTAATCGCAAGATTGTTGAATATTAAAGATGAGCATAATGTGTCTGAAGATTGTTTTAATGATTTCGTTCAAGTTATTGGAGAAGTATTGCCGCGTGATAACATAATGCCTAATGATTTTTACAGTATGAAAAAACTTGTGAAAGAATTAGGTCTTCCGGTGGAAAGAATTGATGTTTGCATAGATGGTTGTATGCTATATTAGGGAGATAATGCAGATGCAGAGATTTGTAAATTCTGTAATCAATGTAGGTACAAGAGTACCATGATATTGAATCGTAATAAGCAACATAAATCATACAGACAAATGTTCTATTTGGCTTTAACTCCTAGATTGCAAAGGCTTTATGCATCAAAGGTCACTATTGAACACATGGCTTGGCATGCAAATCATGAAACAAAGGTAGGGGCTAATGTGTCATCCATTAGATGAAGAGGCATGGAAAATTTTGATATAACATATCTTGAGTTTGCGATTGAGACTCGAAACATTAGGTTGGGTCTATATGCTGATGGATTTGCTTTATTTGGCAAATCAGGAAGAACTTATTCTTGCTGGCCAATTATCTTAACTCCGTATAATCTTCCACTCGGTATGTGTATGAAAATATCGCATATGTTTTTAACATTGATTGTTCATGGCCCTCATAATCCCAAGAAGTTAATAGATGTTTACATGCAACCACCGATTACAGAGCTGAAACAACTATGAGATGAGGGTGTTTCTACATATGATATCCATACGAATCAGATGTTCATAATGAGAGGTGCGCTTCTTTGGACCGTAAATGATTTTTTGGCTTATGGTATGTTATTGGGATGGAGTACCGCTAGGATTTTAGGATGTCCAATATGTATGGAGAGATCAAAGTCATTCAGATTGAAACATGGAAAGAATCCAAGTTATTTTGATTGTCATAGATAATTTTTACCACCAAATCATAAATTCAGAAGACACAAAGAAGAATTCACTAAGAAAAGAATTGAAAGAACACTTCCACCATTGAAATTAAACGGTGAATGTTTATGGCATAGAGTGCTTAACTTTCCCTTTGTTGTTGAAGAACCAAATGTTACAATATATGGCTATAGAAGTATTCATAAATGGACTAAACAGAGTATTTTTTGGAATTTACCGTATTGGAAGAGTAATTTGATTCATCACAATCTCGATGTAATGCATATTGAGAAGAATATTTTTGATAATCTAATAAATACAATGATGGATATTATTAGAAAAATAAAAGACAATCTGAATGTAAGAAAAGATATGCGTCTCATCTGTACCCACTCTTGATGTCGATGAAAATTGTAGGGGACCAAACCCAAAAGAAATTTATACATTGAATAAGGATCAGAGACAGATTATTTGTGAATGGCTGAAATCATTGAGATTTTCTGATGGTTATGTCTCTAATCTTGAAAGATGTGTCGATTTGAAGAAATGCAAATTGATTAGTTTGAAATGTCATGACTGTCATATATTCATGGAAAGACTAATTCTTGTTACATTTAAGGAAATATTGCCAAATTTTGTATGGGGTGCAATTACAGAATTAAGCATTTTCCTTCATGATATTTGCTCGACAGTATTGAGTCATTCACACATGGAGACATTAGAGAGAGATATTCCAATAATTTTGTGTAACTTAGAAAGAATATTTCCAACGTCATTTTTCGATTCCATGGAACATCTTTTGATTCACTTATCATACGAGGCCAAAGTTGTAGGTCATGTTCAATTTCGATGGATGTATCCATTTGAAAGGTGAACTTTTCATTTTCATTGATCATTGTTACTAGATTTGATTATTTTTAGTATAAGTTAATTTCTAATATATTTTGTTTTATTACTATTAGATTCCTCTATCACTTGAAGAAAAAGGTGAAAAATAAGGCACATGTTAAGGCTTCTATTATTAATGCATATATTGTGGAGGAAGTTACAACTTTTGCATCATATTATTTTGAACCTCACTTTCAATGCAAACGACGGAGAGCAGGAAGAAATGATGAGGGTCCTATTGATCCAAATTTGAATTCATTCTCAATTTTTAACTATCTTGGTCGATAGAGTGGATCTTGTACACGTAGATACTTAACTGGTAAAGAATGGTGAGCATCCCATACATATATTTTACTGAATTGTCCAGAAGTAACGTCGTATTTCGAGTTACGTAACGTCATATTTCGAGTTAGTATATATATATATATATATATATAATTTTGTATTTCATATATCATAAAAAAAATTTGTATTATATTTATTTTTATGACAGGAATTTTCAAACCCTATATTCGGAGCTCCCAGAGCATAAGTTTGATCGTTTTTCGATGACGAATTTCCACCATTGTCCAAAAAATATATAAGTATGTTATAATAATCAATTGGTTAAATATTGACTTTAACACATATTTATTTGACTTTAGGTTCATGATAATCAAGCTCACATTGATCAAGAATTGATAAACCATTTGTCATGGGGTCCAAAATCAATGGTGAAAACTTGGCTGATATATTTTATAAACGGATATAATTTTCATACTAAAAAATATGGGATACACAAAACTACAATGAATATTAGGGTTTGTGTTCAGTCATCCAAGGATGGAGGTGCAACAAATAATTTTTATGGTTTGTTGGATGAAATTTTAGAGGTAGAGTACCCTGGCTTAGATTTGTGAGTTGTTTTATTTATGTGTCATTGGTTTGACCCTATCAAAGGCATGAAGGTGCATCCACAAATAAATCATAAAAAATTTTACAAGAGGTATGAACCATTTGTGTTAGCACAACAAGCGATTCAAGTATTTTATGTTTCATATCCTAGTTTGAGATGTGAAAAAATTGATTGGTGGGTTGTTTGTAAAACAAAAGCACGGAACAAAATTGAGGAATGTTAAGAAGACATAGCATATCAACAAGATGAAGTTATCAATATATTTTAGTTAGAAGAATATAATATTTCAACATTACAAGATCCCAACGGCATAGTAATAGATGATGATGCAAGTGAAATAAATGAAGATGAAGATGAGGAATTTAATTTAAAGGATGACAATGACGGTGACGATGACGATGACGATGACGATGATGATGACGATGACGATGAGGATGATGAAATTGAAGAGACGTATGATGATGATGAAAATGACAATGAGGACTTCGATTTATGAATATCGGTAACTTTTATTCGGTATCAATTATGTTTCTATTTACTATCTTATTCTAAATTTCATATATTTGATATATTAATTTTTGTTTCTAATAATTATTACTATTGATAGTTTTGACGTGGTGGTCATAGACGGAGTAGTGATGGACGATCACACTCTTCCTCTGCTTCTGCTCCTGCACAGTCTGATTCTCTTGTAGGAAATGTGCCTGCAGCTCATTCTCCAGTTGCAGGATCTTCTAGTTCTCATGCTAATGTATCTTCTCCAGTACAACAATCACTTATTGAGAGAGAAGATATGCGAGAGTTGATATCCCTTCACGGAGATTCGTACGTATTCCAGTTTTAAATTTTTAATGTTTTTAATAAGATATGTTTTCTTATAAATATCTAACATTGTTTGTTTTTTGTCACGCTCCGAGAGGGGGTATTGTTCGACGAAAATCGAATAGCAACTCCCCTGTGCTGCGGACAATTAAAACCTGTATACAAGGGTCACACGACCCACTATATATCGGCCAACATGGACGGAACATAACGCACCATAATACATATAATATATGGACCTTGGGCCAACAACCAAAGTAAATAAGAAGCCTAAAACCTCTAGACTTATCTCTTCTGCCATCTGAGCAGGAATACACAACCACACACAAAACCAAAACAAATTGAACCAAAAGTCCATAAGGACATAATCAAGTACCACCAAAACAACCATGAGTATAAAATACTATAAGTTTAAAACATAGAATACTAGTGATAAAAATACAAAAAATTGAAATCAAAATAACAGAGTCGTCAGATCAGGGGACTGGCAATTGGACCCTCCGGAAGGCTTCATCCTGAAATAAAATAGATATCAACGGAGTGAGTAAAACTCAGCGGATATCTAATAGTCATGCATAGTAAACTATAAGTAGCAATAATAATCATACTGGTACAGTTTCTCGATAAAAATACATACATGAAACTGTACATACCAGAATCACCTAAGCTGACATAAAATGCATCCATACAAGAAGATGTAGAATCACCAAAACAAACTACATAATATCTCCTGTATGTGCATGACAATCATATGCAACAACCAAAAGTGCAACAAGCAATGCATTTAGTAAAAGCGTATGCACATGATGCAATGACATGTGTCACCCCTGACGCTAGTCAAGCCACCGATAGGTCATGTGTGTTGGTCGAGTGGGTAAGACTGTGACAACTGTGCACTCTGTCGTTACTACACCTATGTGACCGAGTGGATAGGATGTCGGCGGAGTATCACCCTCTTATCCCATGTATATATATAGGGGACATCACCTCGTCTCATCTCCTCATCTCACAACGAAGGAGGGATCCCTGTCTGCTACCACGCCGCAATACTAATATCCTGAGCGATCACCGTGGAGCCCTGATTGAGCAACTACACACACCCTCCTAAAATACCACTAACTCACGAGTGGTTGTGTGTGTGGATAATGTAACTGACGATGGGCTCAACTACCAAGTAGTATCACCTCCTATCGAGGAGCCGATGATCGCCAGTCATGCAATAATGCAAGATGGTGCATGTCACTAATGCACGATACACCTGTCAATCCATGGCTACCTATGGTATGTACCAATAGGAGCCCATACTAAATAACCTAAGTACATAAGTCTATGTACATATACAAGGTATATCCATTATTCATTTAATGCCCAGTATGTAAGATATGTCACTACTCTTAGTGCCAAATAAACAAATGACAAGTATCAAAATGAAAGAGCACCAATATAATAAGCATATGAAAAGGCTACAACACGTACTAGGTAGTGACACACCATGGCAGTTAAAAGCATAGAAAACTATTACTAGCTATAATAAATGATGCACAACAATATGACAATATCTAAAAGAAGATAAGTCAAAAATACCCGCCTGCTATGAAGAATACCAACTATCTTTACGCCCGTGGACCTGTCTCGTGACCGAAACCTACATATAACATAATTACCATTAAGTTCTAGCACACATGACAACGCTTTAATCAGATCCTACATCGCTCTTGTAATCATCTCAATTTACCAACTACAAATTTAAAATCCCGATTAACAGCCCTTTACAACCCTAGTTCTGACGATCAACAACCTGCATCCGGTCACCAACAACCTCCAAAATCGAGCACCATCACCGACAAAAACACTGAATGGCAGACACAAGAAGAAGAAATTGGAATCTATTCCTAAATGTGCATCTTCACCAGCATGTATGAAGATGATATACAACCAAATACAAAATGCATAGTACAATCAAATGCAACATCACAATAAGCATATATATATATACTGCATCTATATATATATATATATACTAATCATAATCATCCATATATATATATATATATATATATATATGGCAATATGCAAAAATGTCATAAATCACAGCAATGCAGCATGCATAGTCATGCCGGCTCACCCTAAAGCTACCATGACCCCAGTGTGGACTCGGTGGCTCGACATGACAACTGTATCAACTCAACACCAACCACTACTCTCGAATGGCCGAGTGGGCAGTATGATCAAGTAGCATATAAGTGTAAAGAGCAAGTTACTCGATGGGGGTCCCTGTTGTTGGCCACTCCGACAGTCACTACCCATGTGTTAAATACAGAAAATTTAAAATATAAATTTAATGGCCAAAATTTAGGAAAAATAATCCTGGGAATTATTTTGGGATTTTTGGAGAATTTTAGGAATTTTTCCAGAATTTTTCTAGATTTAAAAACGGGGTTTGTATGAGATTTAAGGGGGTAATTAAAGTTATGGAATAACTAAACCTAATCTAGGTTTAGTGGTTTTTAATTGAACCGGCCCGTGATTAAAAATCAACCCAAGTTATATAAACATCTAAACCTAGGTTTCATATTTCGTTATCCGCCCGAGCCTTTCCCCCTTTCTCGCGTCCATCGCAACCGCAACCATCGAACCACCGCCACCGCTGTTTCCTCGTGCCGGTAGCCATCGGAATCAGCAGCCAACGGCCAGTCTGGGGCCACCGAATCACTGCTTCTTCCTCGATCGCGAGCACCGATGCCGCCGCACTTCCCTTTCCTCGTAGCCACCACGCCTGCCGCCTTCCTCTGCCCGCTGCCTCGCACCACGGATGCACAACACCGCCACCAGCGCTCTATTTCCTCTCTCAACCCTCTCGTCCGATCGCCGCATTCGAGATGCACACGCCATCGCCGGCTCATTCGAGATCACGTCGCTGCCTGCAGTCACATTCGCGGCCGCCGCCGCGCCGGTTCGATGACTCGTCAATTTGTTCAAAGGTAATGATTGTTTGATTAATCGATGGTTGTTGCTTCATGTTAATTAGTCTGTTAGCTAATTAACTAATTTGGTTAATCAAAGTAAGGGATTAATCGCTTAAAAATAATGGAGTTAATCTGATTAATCTATTTAATTGGACAGTACCGGTGGAAAAGAGCAGCTCGTGGAAGGAAGCAGTTTTCTCCGATTTGTGCCGGAGGTTGGTGAGGGTTGTGCCATGGGGGCCTGGACGTTCCGACAATAGATGGGGTCTCCGACCTTGGTTCTAGTGGCATGATCTGATCTGTGAGCGATCAAGCGATTTAAAGGGGTAAGACTCTTTATCTTTTGATTTGTTGCTGTGAGTGAGAGGAGAGGACTCGTTTGGGCTGTTTTGGTGAATAGAATAGGTTGTGCGATTTTGTTTGGATATGATATACATGATTATAGGGGTTGTAAAATCATATTTGCTTAATTAGATGAAACGATAGTTATATTAGGTGGGATAACTAGATCAATCTAGTTGACCGGGATTTTTATTTAGCATTTGGGTTAATAGGTTTAAGTCCAAAAATCGGCTTAGGATTTGATTTGATAGTGGATCATATTTTAGTGCTTAACAATAGTTATGTTGTATGCAGGTTTCGGTCATGAGGCAGGTTCACGGTCGTGACGATTTGGTTCTTTTATGGATATTTTATCAGGCGGGTATTTTGACTTATCTTTTAGATATAGTCAAGTTTATATGCCTAGTATGTTTTTGTGCCTACTAGATACATGCATTTGATCTATATGATTATATCTTCCCTGTTTTATTTCGATCGTAGTTACTTGGATCATGGATATGCACTTATTGATTGTGCATATTATTCGGATAGGTATTTTTAGTTGGATTTACATGCTTTAGTATCATGCACCATCTTGCATGATTGCATGCTGGTTGGACGGTGTTCCTTTATAGTTGAGCCCGCAGCTAGTTACATGGCCTGCACACACTGCCACTCATGGGTTAGTGGTACATTAGGAGGGTGTGTGCAGTTGCTCTGTCAGGCTCCGCTGGTCCGCTCATGGGTAGCAATGAGGCAGCGTGGTAGCGGGCAGGGATCCCTCCTCTGGTCTATGACGCCGAGAGATGAGAGCTTAGCTCCCCCACTCTGTTTGGGGTAGGAGGATAGGTGTACTCCGACAGCATCCTATCCACTCGGTCACTCAGGAGCAGTGATGGCAGAGTGCACAGTTGTCATAGCCCTACCCACTCGGCTTCACCATCGCGTGTGAGGCGGCTGACTAGCGTCAGGGGTGACCATGTCATTTGCACGGCATGCACTTTGCATGAATAGCAATTGTATTGTGTTTGCTACATTTTTATTGCTGCTTTGGATGTTGCATATGATTGCCATGCATACAGGATACATATTTGTTTATGGTGATGACTTGATTACTTCTAGTATGGCACATGCTCCTATATCAGGGTAGGAGAATCAGGTAAGTACAATCCTTTTGTATTTCTTTCTTGCATACCCTATATATGTGAGACTGTACTTGCATGATTAGTATTGTTAGCTATATCTTACTTTGCATATCGACCATATCCGCTGAGTTCTTTGAACTTACCCCGTTGATTTATTTTTATTTCAGGATGAAGCTGTCAGGAGAGTCCAGCTGTCAATCCCCCTCGTCAAAATGGATAGGTTTTATTGGTCTTATGGTTTTGGATATTTTGATTAGAATATATGTTTAGGACTGGAGTTGGATATTTGTACCTGTGGATGTATTGGTATGTCTTTAGGGACCTTTGATCGGATTTATTTCGATTGGTTTTGGTTGGGTATTCCTGCCCAGATGGCAGAAGGGGTAAGTCTAGTTAGTGTAGACTTTTGTTTACCTTGATTTGTTGGCCTGAGGCCTATTTTATTACCTGTGTGTGATGTTTGGATTTCGGTCGTGTTGACCGATGTATAGTGGTCGTGTAGGCCTTGTATGAAAATTGGTATTGTCACCCGTACAGGGGAGATGCTGCCGGATTTTTGTCTGGCGGGGACTCCCTCGGGGCGTGACAATTTATTTGGTATCAGAGCGTAGGTTTTCGAGTTCCTTAGGGTCTTTGGGTTTTCGGAGTTTGCCATGTTTGGCAGGTTAACTGGGGTATTTTCGGATTGGTACGGATTTTCGACGATATTTATGTTTCGGAAATTCGAGGTATTATTGACGAGGTCAATTTGGGGGATTTGGCGGTGACAAGACATCTCCAGACGGCTAATAGGTAAATAAATTCTAGAAAATTTTCTAGATTAAGTACATATTTGTATTGGTTATATTCATTATGCGGTTTACTTAGGTGGTATCATGTTTTGTCTAGTATTGTTCTAACATTATATCTGTTAGACTGTTAGATTTTTAGGTTGTTGGTTTATCGTTAGCATATGGTTATTAATTGCTATTACTGCTATATGTAGCTAGTTACCATTGTGATATAAATGATTAGATATCATTGGTAGATGTTTACCTCTTACTTTTTGGACTAGTATGAGGATTTGACTAGTATTGGGATTAGACTAGTTGAATAATATGACTAAGATGGATAAATTCATAGAAGGTATACATATAGGTTCTTGAACTCTCTAGATCCTAGTGCATGATGACATGATTACATTGCTTACGTAGTTTAGGATATATATAGGCACCTGATGCTTTATTGAGTATTGCCTTGACTTTGATCTGGCATGACCCTTTGGTTATACCTTAAGTAATTTCAGCCATTGATTCCCGTTAGTATGACTATGCTGTCGTTTATTAGACAGTGTGTTATATGTTTATAGGGTTATGTGTTTTTGCGGTGGCTACCATGATTAAGACTAGTAGAGATAGAATAACTTAGATGAGGTCATTCTGTAGAAGCGGATCTCAGGAATGAAACAAAATTAGTGGAACCCTAGGTGTTGGAGCCCTAGGCGTAATAATCTGGATGTGCTTAATGATATATGTTTATCCATTTACTGTTTCAGTGATATGGTGATCGGACTAGTAGAGTTTGTATGGTTAGGATGCGATTAATCCTTACTATATCTCCCATTCTTGGTTGAGAGAGAGTCTGCAGTAGAGTCTCTCTATAGGTAGGTGCTTTGTATATTTGTGGTAAATCATGCCTCCCAATCATGGTTGAGATGACCTACTGTAAGGTTATATTCTTGCTTTATTCGTTCAGAGTTGGTGATAATCAGATTCGTATGACGCCTGTAGCTAGATAGCTACTTTACATCTTAAGTACCCACGAGATCTGTTCGTGGTAGCATGTTGTATCATGCATGATTGAACTGGTAGAATGATATAATTAGGCTTAACCCTCTTGAAGGGCTTGATAGTAGATTTGTGGTCCTTATTGGCCTTGATAGACGCTTCTTGTTAGCTGGGATGAAACCCTATGATTAATCGTCTCAACATGTTTACGAGTGGACTGGACTTATGATTTTTATTGACCTGGATAACCGGATCATGTTAGAAGGGTTGGAGCCCTAGAATTACCCATCTCGACTTATTTATTTATAAGTCTATGATCTTTACCGACTTTGGTAAACAGTTCGTATTAGAGGTGTTGAAACCCTTGTTTGACCGCCTCAATGGGTTTAATGGTGGATTGATGATCTTTGTCGACATTGATAGTTGTTCCATGCTGGATGTATTGGATAACCCTAGACTTAACAACCTAGGATAATCGACTGCCCACGCGACCTATTAGTGGTAGTATGCTAGCGCGTGCAGTCAATAACTAGATATTAATATATTGTCTATCTATCCACGAGTCTCATTCGTGGTAGCATATAGTTGCGCGTAGACCGTGCTATTGATTGTCGGCCCATGGGTTACGTTTGCGGTAGCTCATAGATAGTTCCCTTTTTGTGCGAGAGCCACGAGGCTTTGTCATGGTATCCAGATGTGCACTGCTTGTTGCAGTGGTTGTATATGTTGCAGGTATATTTATTATACTGCTAATTAGGTTAGTTGCAGACTGATATTGGTACTCTAAGGGTTGGGTTACTCTAGCTTGTTCCCTGTGACTTCCATTATGTGCATTATGATTATGCACTATTGTCAATATATCCACAGAGTGGTTGTACTCACCCCCTCCTCACTTATCCTCTAGGTTAGCTGATGGAGGACGTGTCTTATTGGCTTACCTTCGTGTCACTCAGAGAGTTCCTTGCCGTGCTTGTTCCACTGCATCATCGAGATGTTGCTTGATCTACTTTATCGGTATTGCATTTTGTTATGCACTTTGGATTTGTGGTCACAATTTGATTTGGTGTCACAAAACTATTTTACTTTAATTGATATCTGTTTAGTCGTGCATGCATGCAGTTAATAAAATATTGATATTTCTATAATTATTTTGAGGTTTTTACCAGATCTGATCCATATTTCGAAGTATTGTCACTAAGGGGCTCCTTCGTCATTTGGATGACGGATATGCCCCCAGGACGTGACAATTTTATTAGTTTTCGGTTTTGGTTTGTGGGTTTTGGTGTATCGAGAATTTTCTTTTCCTTTGATTTTTGGGAGTTCTCATGTTTTGGGATCAAGCAAGCTGAAGGATATCTCTGAGCTATAGGAAAAGTATTGTCTATAGTGGTTACTGTACTTAGTGGTTTGGAAAACTATTGACTTAGTGAAATTGTCCCTACTCATGGTCGGGGATGAGGTCGATGACGTAGTGACCTTGCGGAACCTAACGACGATTTCAGAAGTACGGACTCTTTAGAGGTGCCGACTGATGACGAATTAAGAAACTAGGGATTTGGCCTGCTAGCCACCAATTTGAAGGACAAGGAGTAAACCCCTCAGAAAATATCAATCCCTACTATTAGTGATTTGATTTTGGATAAGGCGTGTATACCTACACTGGTCAAGACGATGAAAGATCATTTTACCTTGTTATAGGAGGTATTGGAGGGGACATTTATCTGTCCCAATATTTCTTCTAGAGAAGATCCAGAACTCTTTGTTAAAGGAGAGATGGACCTTTGAGATTATACATCAGTTATCGATGATAGAATGCGGTAGTTGTGGAAGGAAATGAATATCCTTCATTGTGGATAGAGGATCTATTTAGATCAACTATAGGATACCTGTGTATACTCTAGGATTGATTTATGACTGATGTGTTGATATTGTAGTGACATGGTGTCATACAATTATCATTGTCGTTGTGATGATTGTTATATCATCAGCCTAGAGTAACGAGAATGCAGTTATATAGCGACGATAATTTCATACTTGGTATGAATTGTATGAGCTTATGGTTATCTTATTAGACTTATTGACGACTTAGTCATCCAGGGATTTGGGAACTCGTGTATTTTGGACACGATTGGATCAATTGTGCACTCGGTCGCCATTGATGGTGGTTTCTTGGTATTGATTTGATTATTACCATAGATATGGATAGGATGCACTAACGGTACTACATCGTTGACTGGTTGAACCAGGTAGGTGATGGAATTTATTTGGTCTGAAGCTTGTGAAACTAGTTTCAGGGCTCAGACGATGGTTGACTTTTACGCCAGTGTTGAGTAATTATTCTGGTGTGGACGGAAGGGTAGTGTATATGGATGCATCATTTTGGGGATCGAAGCGATTCCGATGCTATTGAATAAGACGTATCCTAAGCTTATGGCAATTAAAGGACTGCGAGATAAGCCGTCATATATATGACGTGGACTTCGCAGTAATTATGTTGTTTTGAATAGGCGAGGAGCAGGAATGCTCATGGAATTTTGGCTAGCTACTGGATAAATACTATAGAGTAGCTGGAACACGAATGGTTGTAACAAGGAAGTTTAGTCACGATAGCCTCCCATGCACTTACAGAGTGTGTGGTGGAGTGGATTTTAGACGGTAGATGGACTATCGTCTCTGACTCCGAGGAGGATAATGGTTTCCGGAGTTGCATTAGTTTAAGGAACAGATGCTTCAGGAAATTCCAATTTCGGAATGGAAGTGGAAGCGTATTATTATAGATGTTGTGGTGGGTTTGCCTAGGACACATCAAGGCCATGACGCGATTTGGGTAGTTGTTGACCAACTAACCAAATCCGCACACTTCTTAGTGATTCGGAAGACCGACTCTCTGGATCGTTTGGCAGAGCTATATTGTCGGGATATCATCAGATTTCATGGTGTTCCTTTGAGCATTATATCAGATAGAGATCCTCGATTCATGTCCCGGTTCTAGCAAAGTCTGCAGCATGCCTTAGGCACACATGTTCATTTTAGTACTGCATTCCATCCGCAGACAGATGAACAATCTGAGCGGACCATTCAGACACTAGAGGATTTGCTGAGATCCTGTGTTATGGTTTTCGGGGGCAATTGGGAGGACCACTTACCATTAGTGGAATGTGCCTACAACAACAACCATGATTCGCCTATCCAAATGGCACTGTTTGAAGTATGGTATGGTAGTTAGTGTCGGATACCCACCTTCTAGAAGGAGGTTGGGGAGACTCAGTTGTTAGAACCCCAGAGAGCTCAGTATGAGGCAGGGTTGGTCCGTACTATCAGACGTAGGATGGCAAAGGCGCAGGATCGTCAGAAGAGTTATGTCGATCAGAGACGGAGACCTCTGGAGTTCTCAATTGGTAACCAGGTATTCTTGCGATTTTCACCCATGAAAGGGATGAAGAGATTTGGACTCTGTGGTAAGCTAGCTCCTAGGTACATTGGTCCGTTTGAGATTTTGGAGAGGATCAGAGTAGTCGCTTACTGCCTAGTGCTACCACCGTACTTGGCTAGTATCCATGCTCTGTTTCATGTGTCCATGCTGAGGAAGTATGTGTCAGACTCTACACATATTCTGTCAGATGTGTCAGATTCCGTTCAACCTGATGCTACTTACGCAGAGGTTCCGGTACGGATTTTGGATCACAAGGAACGACAGTTGCGGAATAAGATTGTGCGACTTGTCAAGATCGGGTGGAGTCACCACACCGATGAGGAGGCTACTTAGGAGCTTGAGGTAAAGATCAGAGCTCAATATCCCACTTAGGTACTTGGTGTGCTTTACCACAAGTACTTGAGTTGAGCAGTGTGATATTGTTTGTTGGTACTTGAGTAAGAAATTTAGGGATCAAATTTTTATTAGTTGGGGAGAATGTTAAATACGAAAAATTTAAAATATAAATTTAATGGCCAAAATTTAGGAAAAATAATCCTGGGAATTATTTTGGGATTTTTGGAGAATTTTAGGAATTTTTCAGATTTAAAAACGGGGTTTGTATGAGATTTAAGGGGGTAATTAAAGTTATGGAATAACTAAACCTAATCTAGGTTTAGTGGTTTTTAATTGAACCGGCCCGTGATTAAAAATCAACCCAAGTTATATAAACATCTAAACCTAGGTTTCCTATTTCGTTATCCGCCCGAGCCTTTCCCCCTTTCTCGCGTCCATCGCAATCGCAGCCATCGAACCGCTGCCATCGTTGTTTCCTCGTGCCGGTAGACATCGGAACCAACAGCCAACGGCCAGTCCGCGGCCACCGGATCACTGCTTCTTCCTCAATCGCGAGCACCGATGCCGCCGCACTTCCCTTTCCTCGTAGCCACCCTGCCCTGCCGGCCTTCCTCCGCCGCTGCGACTGGCACCACGGACGCCCCGCACACAACACCGGCCAGCCACCGCGCCGCTCTCTATTTCCCCTCTCTCGTGTCCAACCCGATGTCGCAGCCCACAGTCATCGCCGCTGCTCGTCCGAGACGCACACGCCGCCTCCAGTCGCTGCACACGGTCACATTACCGATATCGATCGCGGCCGCCCGCCCCGCCGCCGCACTCCGGCACCACCGCCGACTCTTGTTATCCTCTGCCCTGCGCGATCGGTCAAGCGACTCGTCGACCGCCAATTTGTTCCGACAATGAAGGAGGTAAGGGCAGAATCGATTGTTTGATTAATCGATGGTTGTTGCTTCATGTTAATTAGTCAGTTAGCTAATTAACTAATTTGGTTAATCAAAGTAAGGGATTAATCATTTAAAAATAATGGAATTAATCTGATTAATCTGTTGAATTGGACAGTACCGGTGGAAAAGAGCAGCTCGTGGAAGGGAGTTGTTTTCTCCGATTTGTGCCGGAGGTTGGTGAGGGTTGTACCATGGGGGCCTGGACGTTCCGACAGTAGATGGGGTCTCCGACCTTGGTTCTAGTGGCATGATCTGATCTGTGAGCGATCAAGTGATTTAAAGGGGTAAGACTCTTTATCTTTTGATTTGTTGCTGTGAGTGAGAGGAGAGGACTCGTTTGGGCTATTTTGGTGAATAAAACAGGTTGTGAGATTTTGTTTGGATATGATATACATGATTATAGGGGTTGTAAAATCATATTTGCTTAATTGGATGAAATGATAGTTATATTAGGTGGGATAACTAGATCAATCTAGTTGACCGGGATTTTTATTTAGAATTTGGGTTAATAGGTTTAAGTCAGAAAATTGGCTTAGGATTTGATTTGATAGTGGATCGTATTTTAGTGTTTAACAATAGTTATGCTGTATGCAGGTTTCGGTCACGAGGCAGGTTCACGGTCGTGACGATTTGGTTCTTTTGCGGATATTTTATCAGGCGGGTATTATGACTTATCTTTTAGATATAGTCAAGTTGATATGCTAGTTAGGATAGCTTACAATAATTTTCATGTTTATATGCCTAGTATGTTTTTGTGCCTACTAGATACATGCATTTGATCTGTATGATTATATCTTCCCTATTTTATTTCGATCATAGTTACTTGGATCATGGATATGCACTTATTGATTGTGCATATTATTCGGATAGGTATTTTTAGTTGGATTTACATGCTTTAGTATCATGCACCATCTTGCATGATTACATGCTGGCTGGACAGGGCTCCTTTATAGTTGAGCCTGCAGCCAGTTACATGGCCTGCACACACTGCCACTCATGGGTTAGTGGTACATCAGGAGGGTGTGTGTAGTTGCTCTATTAGGCTCCGCTGGTCCACTCATGGGTAGCGATGAGGCAGCGTGGTAGCGGGCAGGGATCCCTCCTCTGGTCTATGACACCGGGAGATGAGAGCTTAGCTCCCCAACTCTGTTTGGGGCAGGAGGATAGGTGTACTCCGACAGCATCCTGTCCACTTGGTCACTCAGGAGTAGTGATGGCAGAGTGCACAGTTGTCATAGCCCTACCCACTCGGCTTCACCATCGCGTGTGAGGCGACTGACTGGCGTCAGGGGTGACCATGTCATTTGCACGGCATGCACTTTGCATGAATAGCATTTGTATTGTGTTTGCTGCATTTTTATTGCTGCCTTGGATGTTGCATATGATTTCCATGCATACATGATACATATTTGTTTATGGTGATGACTTGATTACTTCTAGTATGGCACATGCTCCTATATCAGGGTAGGAGAATCAGGTAAGTACAGTCCTTTTGTATTTCTTTCTTGCATACCCTATATATGTGAGACTGTACTGGCATGATTAGTATTGTTAGCTATATCTTACTTTGCATATCAACCATATCCGCTGAGTTCTTTGAACTTACCCCGTTGATTTATTTTTATTTCAGGATGAAGCTGTCAGGAGAGTCCAGCTGCCAATCCCCCTCGTCGAAATGGATAGGTTTTATTGGTCTTATGGTTTTGGATATTTTGATTAGAATATATGTTTAGGACTGGAGTTGGATATTTGTACCTATGGATGTATTGGTATGTCTTTAGGGACCTTTGATCGGATTTATTTCGATTGGTTTTGGTTGGGTATTCCTGCCCAGATGGCAGAAGGGGTAAGTCTAGTTAGTGTAGACTTTTGTTTACCTTGATTTGTTGGCCTGAGGCCTATTTTATTACCTGCGTGTGATGTTTGGATTCCGGTCGTGTTGACCGATGTATAGTGGTCGTGTAGGCCTTGTATGAAAATTGGTATTGTCATATGTACAGGGGAGATGCTGTCGGATTTTTGTCTAGCGGGGACTCCCTCAGGGCGTGACACCATGAGTGGTTGAGTGCCACATACGCAGGACTATGACACGTAAATCCAACTACCACCATCTATAGAGGTAGAGTGCGGCACCTCAATGCTCTACCCTCACACCAGTTACTCCTCCTATGAGTAACCATGGTGGCAGGATGACTGACAACCCTCTCAATAATAAGGGAGACCACGTCGCCAGCATACATGCAATGACATGAATGCATAGTCACACATATAGACATCCACCACAGACTCTCTATTCCTACCGAGAGTCATAACAATCTAATCAATGCACTCTCTATCCTGCAGAGATTCATACTCAACTGATCATAACACTCTCTATCCTATAGAGAGTCATACCAATCTGATCGATGCACTCTCTATCCTGCAGAGAGTCGTACTCAACTGATCATGACAAGCTAGGGCCACCGGTCCGTAGCGACATACTAATCACAATTTACATGACCATTTACAAAATACATGATCAGTAGTAAACATGTAATATATAAGGGTATTTGAATCAATCCTACGTTTAGGACCTTACTTACCCATGGATGCTCTTTTTACCCAACTTATAAATCAGGTCATCATCCGTATTCCTCTATTTACACATAACTAAACATTTATGGGTTTACTTACATCACATCTGTAATTCCTAATCATGATGAGGAAAAATGTGATATCAACATTAGAGCATATATGGCCAACGACAAGTATCAAGCACAAGAATAAATAAGAGAAGGGTCAAGATAATATGAATATATAATATGATCATATATATGTCTAAATCTGTATGCAACGACAACTACCTGACCAGGGTAGGAAATTACCCACCTGATATGTTGAATATCCAAATAAATCTCCCCGTCCAAGACTTTATCTCGAATCAACGTCCTGTACAAAATATGTATGATCCAATTATGCTATCTATTCTAATATTAGGATAAAATCCTAATCATACATCAACTTTATATTTCGATCAACTAATTGAACATCTTCCTCCATTAATTCATAATCAGCAACCAATAATGGCCTAGCTATAGATCTAGCATCTCATCTACAACAATTCAAATCAGAACTTACAAAGCTTATCCACGCTTGCATAGTTTCTCCATTCCCTTTGATGAGTCCGATTTGCTCAATCCAGATGAATCGAAGATGAACTCTACATCCTCACAGTTGTAACATATGGTATACAGGTTTTCCATCCACTGATCAAATTCAAGAATCCTCAATCAATTAATAAGAATATGTCTAAAGATCACAGACAAACATCCACATCTTTACCTCTCCTTCTTCCATTAGGTTGAATCACTACCAATGTGGTTGATGGTTCATCTGTTGCTCGACATAGCATTTGCAGAAAATGGCACTGGGAATTCTTACTGTCCACAAGGACATACATAGTAGGATCGGCTGTGGATGGTCGCCTGCCTAGCCAGGACACCCAAAGATCCCTCTATCCCAGCTCAACCTCGTTCACAGCTTCAACACCAGCCAACCTTACCGAACACAAAACCAACAGAACACTAAACGAACAGAAAGGAAAAGGAAACCAAGAGATATACCAGCGATTTCCACTTCATCGACACCTCTTCTCCCCAATTGCTCTGACTGCCACCATAGCTCAACCTCCGGCCGGAACGACCAACCGCAGTGACGGCATCATTGTGCTGCTTGCATGAGAAACAACAAGCTCTGATGAAGGGATCGATTGAAACCTACAAAGGATTGTGCCCTTACCTTGCTTCGGTGATAATCGATAGAAAACCCCCAAATCGGCAGCTCACCGTCGGAACGTCGCTGATTCAAGCTCCCCCGCCACTCGCTCACCCTCTGCTCCCACTCACTCTCTACTCTCGCTCGTCCATAGAGCCCGTCGTGGATGGTCTAGCTGCCACTGCTGCCGCGAGGAAGGGGAAGAGCACTTGACCGCCGTGTGTTTCGGAGGGGAAGAGAGCTCGTGCAGAAGAAATGAGATCGCGACTGGGAAAAGGAGAAACATTGGGACTTAAGTTAATGGCAGAGAGCGACTGTGCGTTACACGAATGAAGCGATCGGGTCTAATTAAAATGGGTTGGGTCCAATAGATCGGGTCGAGTCCAATCCTATACGCCTATTAAATCTTTCTCCACAAATTGCCATAGAAATTTCTATTCAAGTCCAAGAAAATTTCTAAAAATTCCTGAAAAATTTCATAGGATATTTTCCTATTTACCAAACATTATTATTATTTTTATTTATTTATTTATTTTATTTTTTTTCCCTGTGGTATTTTACATTTTTCCCCACTTATTAAAATTTGGTCCCCAAATTTCGTACTTAAATGTGAAAATTAATTCAAGCAGTTTTCGAAAGGACCACATACATTCCTCAAGTGAACAGATGAGGCTATCGAGCTTGGATAGTATCTTCCTACTCCCACGTAGCCTCCTCATCGGTATGATGCTGTCATCCAACCTTTACGCGTCGGATGGTTTTGTCCCACCATTGTTGCTCCTTGCGACCTAGGATCCACCCTGGAATCTCCTCGTAAGTCACATTAGGCTGAAGTGGAATTGCTACCTCCTTCAGAACATGATCAACAAGCAACATGTATTTCCTCATTATAGAAATAGGAAATACATTGTGAACACCCGCCAGTGTCGGAGGTAAAGCCAACTGGTAAGCTACACCTCTAATCCATGCCAATATCTCAAATGGGCCAACAAAGCGTGGAATTAATTTCCCTTTTTGCCCGAAACATTTCACCCCTTTCGTAGGTGAAATACGCAGAAATACCTAATCCCCAATTGAGAATTTCAAAGGCCTTCGCCTCCGATCTACATAACTCTTTTGTCGATCCTGTGCCTCGGATAACCGTCGTCTAATGACGCGCACCAACGCTGCATCATGGACGCTCTATAGCCCCAATAGTTGTCGTTCCCTGACTTCCTCCCACAACACGGGAGATCTACAGGGTCTACCGTATAAGGCCTCGAATGGAGCCATCTAACTATAAGAGTGGTAGCTGTTATTATAGGCAAATTCCACTAAATGAGCGTGATCCTTCCAGCTACCTCCGAAATCCACGACACAGGATCTCAATAGATCCTCCAATGTCTGAATGGTACGCTCAGATAGTCCATCAGTCCGCGGATGAAATGTTATACTGAGCTGAAGCTCTGTGCCCATAGTCTGATGCAAACTCTATCAAAATCATGAGGTAAATCGTGGGTCTCTATCAGATATAGTACTCAAAAGTACCCCATGCAGTCTGATAATCTCTCGACAGTCCAACTCTGCCAGACGATCCAACGAGTCCATTCCACGAATAGGCAGAAAATGAGCTGATTTTGTTAGTCAATTCATGATCACCCCAAATCGCATCATGTCCTTTACAGGTTCTGGGTAATCCCGTAACGAAATCCATCGTGATTTGCTCCCACTTCCATTCTGAATTGGAATTTTGTTGGAACAATCCAGTGAGTTTCTGATATTCAGCCTTCACCTACTGGCATACTAAACATCGAGCAGCAAAATCTGCTATATCTCTCTTCATATCGTTTCACCAGTATAAACGTTTCAATTTTTTTTTACATATGAGTACCACCAGGATGTATAGCAAATCTTATATGATGTGCTTCCTGTAACAACTCTTTCTTAAGTGGATGCGTGTCTAGAACACATATCTATATTAGAGATGGAAAATTATCTTCTCATAAGAGGAGTCCATCAACCGTCCAAAATCCACTCCACCACACACTCTGTAAGTGCATGGGAGATTATAGCGACCAATCTCACTTGTTGCAACTATTCGCGTTCCAGCAACTCTATAATAGCTACCCAATAGCTAGTCAAAACTCCATGAGCACTTCTGCTCCATACAACTACTACACAAGATCATATCTGCTAAAACCACATCCCGTGTATAATAACTTATCTCGTAGTTTCTTAACTATCGTAAGCTTAAAATACACCTCATTCAACTGCATCGGGATCACTCTGATCCCTGAAATGATGCATTTGCGTACAACATTCTTTTATCCACCTCGGAAGGATTATTAATACTCGTGTAAAAGTTAATCGTCGTCTAGGTCCTGTAAACTGGTTTCACCAGCTTCCGACTAAATGATTTCCGTCATCATCTTTGTCAAACAAGTCCGTGGTATAGTAATGCTAAAAACATTCTATCCACATCTATAATAATAACCCAAATCATACAAGGAAACCACCATCTACGGTGGCCGAGTGCGCAACTCCAACTACCACTATCAACCATGGCCAAGTTACGCAACTCCAACAACTGCAATCTGATCCAATCGTGTCAAGAATACATGATTTTTCAAATCCATAGATGACTAAATCATTAAATAGTCTAACTACATAATTAGAACTCATAAAATTCATACCAAGTATGAAATTGTCGTCTTTACACACCTACATCCTCTTTACTCTACACTGATGATATATCAATCATCACAACGACAATGATAATTGTACGATATCACGTCACTACAATATCAACACTCCAGTCATAAATCAACCCTATAGTATACACAAGTGTCCTTAGCTGATCTAAACAAATCATCTATCCCCAACGAAGGATATTCACTTTCAACAACTATCGCATTCCATCATCGATAATCGATGCATAATCTCAAAGGTCCATCTCTCTTTTAACAAAGAGTTCCGGATCTTCTCAAGAAAATATTGGGACAGATAAATATCTCATCCAACATCTCCTATAACCACAACTTACATTCTTCCAATTCCCATAGTATTTAGTAACACTTATACCAATCAAATTATCACCCAGTATGGGATCTTCGATACCAGAACTATTTCCGCAATCATTTCGATCACCTACTCCACTTACCTATGCAGCGGTAAGCCTAGGAGTTCATTCAAAACTACATCTGACTACTCTTGGATTATACACACATCTGAGAGATATATCATACCATAATCTCAACAATTAACCATCCGTAAGGATATGTCTACAGTAAAGATATATCTATCAAAGTCTAAGGGCATCTCTTGACTTCTTGGTCGTTGGTCAACATCTCACCTGACGGTAGAGATACTACCGACCCATAAGTCTATGTATAGGAACCCTTCTAATCCGAACTAAAATGTTCTAGACAAAGATACCTATAAACTACAAGTATCTCTCAATATATTAACCCAGAGGGTATACTAAAGTAATACCCTTAACGATCAATTATCTGTCGATCCGATCCAAAGGCTCCTCGCAGGTCTTGGCCTTTCTCCGAAGAGAACAAGATCATATCCAATAGTCCGCGATAATTCGGTCGCATTTCTGCGACAAATAATCCGGGGATTTTCCTAGATCATCTGATCCCATCACTTAATCCTACGAGCTGCAACTGTAGAATACCAAATAGATACGACCATCGTCGTATACTCTCTCCTCTGTACAAAGCCAATCCACGTCTGGGGGGTAACCATTGTTGTTGTTTGCATGAATCTTCTAAGATGTCTTCTACTGATACTGCTTCTATGCTGATCTCTACTGAAGGGAAGTATCAAGGAACTCCAACCACGCCTGAGGTAGTAGGTCACTGTTGGTGAGATGATCTAATCTTCTGTGATGATCTCTACTGTCGAGACTGTGCATCATCCTCCCAGAATACCATCGATAGTCTTCAACTGAGTCTTTAAAATACACCTCCTCAAATGTATTGGTTGCTTACAATAGCAACAGATGAACTGATCCAACGGATAATCTGACTTCGCGTGTCTTCGTGATTCGCACTGCACGCACATAATCCTTTCGGAGTCTTTGTTCTGATTTCGTTGATGTGCATGAGAACATCCTGATGATCTGCGGTTGGTTTTCTATAATCGGAAAGTATCTCAAGGCCTATGACTCCGATCTTGCTCCTTTTATCCAATAGTCAGAGACTTCTGACTCTAATAAGTTGACCTGCAATATCTACTTATCGGTCTCCAACTCTTAAACACTTGTACGGAGTCATTTCTAAACTTCTGACTCAATCCAACGTCTTCCAATAGGTTTTGATAGAAGATCCAATCATCTTAATCCAACAATAAGCCAACAACCATGGGTGGCTTAAAATATCCATTCACATTCTTGAGCTATTAGGTGAGCGTAAACTCTGCAAGTCTAATGACTCTGCATGGTATTCCTGTTATCGACGATCACCCTACTTGAAGCTCAAGAATTACCTACAATGTGTCACAAAAAGTGACGCAGGGAAATACTCTTTCTCAACATCATTAACCATGATCAAGTGATATATTATTCCCCGAAGGTTATTTTTTCTGCATTTACCACCAATTACCGGCTTGATCCTGATAATGGTATACAACCAACTCTATTTTCTCTGTATAACACGAGTTAAGTACACAAAAGTACCTTCAAAATTATACAACCCAGTACGAACAACTCAAGGATAAAAAAAAATCCCTATGAAACACCGTAATCTAGCCTTCTGCTATCTGCATCAAAAATATCCTACTTGTCTTGTCCATTACCCAATAGGTAATGATCTAACTAGCATAATTAGTGAAAATCTCTAAGACTGTAGTCTCTGATTTCTACAAGAAATGTGATGACTTGACCCCTATTTTCCGACTCGATATCAGTCGGCTCTCAAAGGTAAATCACCTTTTCGACACAGGTTCAAGACTCACGGACTCAACAGGTCGTTCCCGTGATCAACTCATACCACGATTACGAATAATAACCAACACACTATAGGTTATTCCCTGTTATATACACTAAATGCATAGCCAACAAAAACTGCGAGTATAAACCCTAAAGGCAACTCTGGTTGGTCGCCTCGGTGGACAACCCCTACTACAAGTCTGTACAGGTGTCATAACTCTGATTGTATACACCTGTTAATCAAGTTTAGATAAGTTTCTACTAGGCTATAAGTTATCAGGAATTCTTACCTCATGCTGCCCGGAGCTTGTGCCGCTGTCCATCTCATCTCAGAAAACCAAAACCAAAACAAATCGACTCCCGAGAATCTAAGACTCGACACAAAAACAACATTGTATGACATCGCAGAACTTGGGGCTCTGATACTAATAAAGTTGTCACGCCCTGAGAGTATGTCATGCCGAAAAGCAAACGGACGACATCTCCCCTATACGTGGCAACATATCCTGTTAATACAAGGCCCTTAGGCCCACAACCACAACATATATAAATAAAAACATAACAACATAACGAAACACAGTTGAAACTAATAAAACGACATTACAACTTATACACAGTTCATACCAATATGACTGACCACATCACACATAACGGAACATTGACAAAACCCGAATCCACAAGTGTGTGCATCACATGACAAGTCCACAACACATTATACCATGAAAAACTCCAAATACATAACACGACAAACGGAAAACCCAAAACGACCACAGGAGCCTCGGAGGTGAGATGAGATGTTGCCAGCCAGTGGTGCTCCAAGCCGTCACGAAGACTTCTACCTATTACCTGAGCGATAGAAAAACCCAGGGTCCGTGGTGGTGAGTAAAACTCAGCAGGTAATAGGAAAATATGTATATATCAAATATCACACGTAATTCAATAGAAAAATCTACAAGTACATCAGGTAACACTAGCATGATAAACATATACATGTATATACCTTTTAACCAAATGGCCAACGTAAAATACAGACATACCTGAAAGTCTGCTACGCTATACCTATCCAACCTGAGCACATATCCACAATATATGTATATAACAGGAAATCTCATCTATACCATCCAACATCATAAATACTGGTCAAAGAATGCAATAGTCTAATGATTTATCGATTCCCGCAAGTGCACAGTTGTCGTCAAGTAATAAAAATATCGATCCCACAGGGATTGGGTCAATTACTGAATGATCATGATACCAAGTTATCTAGTCAAATCGAATTTGTGAATTAAGTAAGAAACTAAGTAGTCAAAAATAACGAATGAGAAGAACGAGCTAAAAGTCAATAATTGAGGGGAATCTCAGGATATGGGTTTCACCGCATCGACAATTATAAGGTGATTATGTTCTCTCCTACTCCTTAGAGTTGTTTTGATAGAACCTGTCCTAAGGTAAATCAAAGGCCCCTTTCGAGGTCTACGCCAATTGTACCTATCAAACTCAATTTCCCTGTTATGGTATTCGATCGTAGGTAATCATAATCAGCTAAGGGGACCTATCACGAGACCCCCGCAAACCTCCCTAGTCTTACTACCGTTACTTGGTAAGAATTGGATTTGATAGATCCATTAAGTCCATAAGAGTTCCTCTAGAGACTAAATTTCCTTTTCACAATAGGTTTGCACACAGGACCATAATCAGCTAAGGAATCATCAATGATTTCCGCAAGCCCTCATAGATACGCTATCGATACTTGGTAGGAGTTAATCCCTAGTTTGGATCTAGGTTTCGGGAACTTGGGTTCACTGTTAGGTACTTCCCCAAGGTTCCTTAGATTTATCAATAAGAATCTAAAACCAAATAAAAACAAACGACAATTCAAGTAGAAGAGATTTAATCAACCATCATAAATCGTCAAGGGCTACTCCCCCATCCTAAGATTACAAGACACTACTCCATAGATGAATCAGTATTGCCAGAGAAAGAAATTACAATCCTTAGTGCCATGGTGGTGTTTCCTCCGCCGTCGACTTTGTCCTCTTTCTTCAAATTCCACCGCCTCCCCTTTTAGGGATAGAATATATCCTCTTTTATAGCCTTGACTTGGTATTCAATTAAGGCAAAACTCCTCTTTAATTCATGCAGAAATCCCGGGCTTCGCCGTGTTGTACGCAAAAAAGGAAAGACAGGAAATAGGGCGACACGCCCATGCCAATGGAGGGCATGGGTGTGTCGGGCATGAAGCTTGGGTGTGTCGGCCAATACACACGGGGTGTGTTGAGGTCTGGAAGTTCTGACACGGACGTGTCTCTGATGGCACGGCTATGTTGTTTTGATACGCCTCGATAATTCCCGATTCTTCACCCTGTTAACATGAAAAATATCCCAAAACAGTTTCATTGTCCAAAATATGTTAAACTTGACTAAAATATAACAAAATACATGACTAAAATATAAAATAGGATGAAATGCATGCATATTGAATTCCCAAAATGCAACATGAATTACACACATCATCAACCAACAAGTATACAGGTATCCGACATAACCATATAACAGATACGGGTAGCATGTGTAGGGGATCGGTACGGCCGGCTAGAGGGGGTGAATAGCCCTCTTCCAATGGATGTTGGAATTCTCTTGTTCGTTTGCTCGTCTACACAATCGTTAGCGCAAGCGGAAGCATAAACAATAAAGACAAAGTAATAAATGAAAATACAAACGCTAACAAAGAATGTAACGTGGTTCACGGCTACGCCGCTAATCCACGATCCCGATTCGTCCGAGGTGAATCACTCCTCCAAAGCCAATCACTATTGGTCTCTCCTTTGCACCAAGCTAGGTGGAGGTAACCTTTACAATCAAGATCACTCTTCTTACAATAAGAATGGAGTAAAAACAAGTAAGAAGAGTTTAGAGCTTGTGGGGCACTAGGAAGATCACTTAGAGCATAAGCATTAGCCTCTCAAAAGCTTACACCCTCTCTTTTTATAGAGAGGGCTGATTTCTTCCGCCGCCACTACCGATCACGCTTGTCACTACAACAGCCTCCGAACACATCGGATCCTCGACGCTGTAGTCCAACGGAACTCTTGGCAATGATCGATGGACCTCATCACGATCGCCGCTTCCGTAGTCGATCGCTTCACGGCTACGAACGGTTCTCAAAAAACCCTATTGACTACCGATCGTTGTTTCGCAGCCGATTGATGGTCTTGGCAATGACGCCCACGATGGCGATCACGCCACAATCCGGTCGTATACCAAATAAACTCACTCGATTAGAGCGGCGATCGCCATGACATGGCAATGATCGTGTCGAAACCATCCGACACTTGGCCAAATGACCAAGTTTCACCTAAGAGCTACCCTTCCCGGGTTACACTCGCCACTCTCATCTCTGAGTCCCTTGCCTTCGTTCTCTTCGTTCTCGCCACGCCCTCGGCAAAGATCAGCGACGGCTCTGCAATGCTCCTTCGCGTCTCTTGCCTCGAAGTCTACTTCCTCCGGCTTCACTCCAAGCTTCTCGTCCAGCGGTCCCTTGGATGCTCCAAATGCACGGCTTCCGCAAAGCTATCCTTCACCGACTCAAGGCACGAGTCATGAGATGTGAAACTCGCCACGGCTCCATGTGCAAATTACTAAGTCCTGCACGACTTCAACGCACATATCAAATCAACATAACACACTAACTTAAACCCTTTGTCACACCATCAAAACCATATTACGGCAAGAGATTGCCCTAACAATCTCCCCCTTTTTGATGTGTGGCAATCCGTTTAAGTTAGGTAAAAACATTTGATATAAGTTCTAAGGTAAGAAAGCATGTAAAGATAAACATGATATAGCAACATGCAACTCCCCCTTAATCCATGAAACTCTCTATGCAAATTTTCTCCTCCTATCATATATTTCTCCCCCTAAAATAATTAACTTAAACATAATTATTTCTCCCCCTTTGACACCATCAAAAAGATTAACACTAAGTTAAAAGCACATGACATCAAGTCTAATAGAAAGAAAATACCACAAGTTGAATTAAAATCGGAATTCAGCCTTCATGCGATATTGGTCATCGATGTCTGCATACTATCGCACACCGTGATTCAGATTGATTTCGATTGGGTGAATTTCAGAAATGCATTATTAATTCCAAAAAATTCGAAAAATCATGAAATTATGGGAACACATTTCTTTTAAGTATATCTATCAGTGAAAAATATGTTTTCATGAAAAATCATTATATTTCCACGTATTTGCCAAAAATCCAAAAGCTTTAAAAACTACTAGGTTTTTTATCATAAGAGTATCCATTTTAACACCTAGTCTTGCATCCAATTGTTTCAAAACATGACTACATGTATTTTAAAGTAAGAAATTGTTTTGAAAACATATGAAATATCCAACCATGATCTTTGGGCAATATGTCTATGAATTAAACATAAGGCTTCCCCATGATTGGTCTATTATTGCTATGTTGATACTTTAAATGACCATCTAAATGCCATAGGCATTAGTGGACATTTGTATCATCCTAACATCTCACCCATGCTAAGTTTGCAATCAAGTTAGCCTATAGTGAGTGTGAGATGCATCCTAGGGGTATTTGTGCATACTTAACCAATATATTCATGCAATTCTATCAAGGTTAAGTATCAACCTAACAATCATCATGATCATAAGGGCATATGTCAATTAATTTTACATTATGATCATGAAATACATGTATTCATTTAATAATAATCATGCATTAGGTATTATATGATGATAATAAGCAAAGTATCACCTAAAGCATGATTACGTGCCAAATATTAAAATCATAAATCATGATTTCAAACATACATAGCAATTACATTAATCATCATGATTTAAGCATTATTATCTATTTATGGGCACGCTATCATCACCCAACACTATTCTAAAAATGTTGTCCCGCCATCCTAAGTCAACCAAAATATGATATAGGTCAATTGCATATGGTTGACTACCCTAGGAGTTTTCTAACCCTTAAGGATGGATTTTGGAACCCAAAATAAGTTCTTGCCTATTGGGTTCACTAGATACTCCTTGGGGATCCATTTCCTAGCTATTACCTTCTTTTTATCTTGTCCCCTAGCAATTAGGCATTTATAGGCCTTTTCATTTTTCTTTTCTTTATAACCTAGGCCCTTTTTGTTGAAACTAGCTCTTTGGCTCCCTAATATCATGTTCAATGTGTTGGAGCCAATTGTGAATTTTTCTAGGGCTTTTGTTAAATAATCTACCTTTTCCCTTAAGGCCCTATTTTCATTTATACATGCATCACTAACATCTAATGGCACATAAAGGTCATGTGAGCATGCATCATTTAAGCTAGAAGAAATATTATCATTTAAGCATTCATTTTCTAGCTTATTTTCCAATGCCTTAATTTGATTAAGCATGCTTTTATTTTTCTTTTTCATTCCAAATAAGTCCTTAGTTAAACTAGAAATTATGGAAACTATTTTCTTAGGAGAGGCTTTCGTTACCATAGTTTCCATGTCATCTTCTTCTTCGGATGATGAGGATGTAGAAGCTCCCCCTTCACTTGAGCTCTCCCCACTTGAGCTTGATTCTTCATTTTCGGTGGAAGAGGAGCAATCCAAGTCATCAAAGGCCATCAAGGCCAAATTGGTGACAAAGGCTTTCTCCTCATCCGATGATGATGAGGAGGATGAGGATGGGTCTGTTGGGTTTCCGGCACCGCGGCGTGTGTGTGTTCGATCATGTTTCGTAAACATGAGCACAGCGGAAGCAATTAAAAATAATAAATCTATATTTATTACAACACACACAACACACGCATGCTATTACAACAAGTGTAGACATAACCGTAAATTAAAATTTGCAATAAAAGGAAATTAAACTACGTTATACCTTCCGTATGACGTGTAGCGGGAACGGCATCAACCGGAACGATCCTCGTAAGAATCGTCTCTATCCGTATCCACGCCGAGCTTCTCGGGATGACTTCGCTAAGTCACGAGCTTCGTCTTCGTACGGGTTACTAGCCTCGTGTTGAAGACGACGTGATCGAGAGATGATCACGATCCGAATCCAAATTCGGATCCAAAACGAGTTCTCAAAACTCGCTTCTCCGGAGAGGTATTCGTCAACCGTTTGACGAATCCTTCGTCCTCCACCTCAGAGGATTACCGGAGATCAAATCCCCGGTAAGTTAGCCACTGTCGGAGCACTAACTGTCATCCAAACGACGCTCCGACGAGAGGAAAAGAAGCTGTCCAGAAAACTGGACAGCTTGGTGGAGGAGTAGGCGCTGGCCAAAACAAGGAGAGAAAAGGCTCACCTTGATGCCGAACCTATAGGAGATCACCGGAGGGTCGCCGGAGGTTCACCGGCTGGAGCTTGGACGCCGGCAAGAGTCTTGGACGGCGGCACAAAGCTGGGCGGCGGCAGCTTTAGGGTTGGCGCCGAAAACTCCAACAATTGGGGTGGGCGGCAACTCTAAGAGGCTAGGGTTTTGGATGATTTAGGGTTTAACAATCCCTTAAGCCCATTTTTATAGAGAACTAATTCTCTTAATGGTTAATGGATCATATCCATAAAGCCCGTTAACCTGCTCCATTAAGATAAGTTAAAATAAACCAAACCATGATGGTTTATTTTAAGTTAAAACGAACCGAACCAACTTTTGGTTCATTCGTTTAAAATAAACCAAACCCTTTGGTTTATTCTCATCCATTGGATTCAAACCAAACCATTTTGGTCCATCCATTATGTCTTCATAAGACACGCCCATCCACGCCCATTGCGATCAAACAATTTCATGCTCGCTTATGTTTGGTCCAACCAAACATAGTTTCTCCTTGGCCCGAGAATCTCATTCTCAAGCTCGCTTTAAATCCTTTGGATTACACTCACAGCGTGTGACCAAATAGGTTCTCGGTTTATGTTGGCCGCCTATAATTAACCATTAATTATAGAACGATCATGAGTGGCACCTAGTAGTACATCATGATCCCCAATTAACCAAAAAGATCAACGCTGATCCGTAACTATTTCTCAAACCCTTCAAGAGCTCGAATGAATCGCCCCCATTCCCTTCACTCATCTTATACCCACTTGGTTCAGACATGGTCTATTGTGTCACCTCACTAGGTCGATCACGCCACACCTAGCCCAAGTATCATTTCCTCGCCCCACGGATTCTAGTTACTCCACATGTATCAAGAGTACCTTACTCTAAACATGTAATGCTTTGGCCAAAGACTTTAGTAACAATCCGACGAGAGGCCATGGGTATACATCTCCTCGCAAGGAGTGGTGAATCCTTTATAGGCTATTCAAACACCTTTCGATCACTTCGACTTATACCCAATCATCTCAGTCCACATCTCCTTAGAGATGTTTGCTTAAGATGTCAAAGCATAAGTCTCCATGATCAAGATGACTTGAATACCGCAAGTCAAAGGAACATCGACTTAAGCCACAAGAAGAACTTCATTGACATATCTATATATGCAGAGAACCATATGAAGTCTTACTACCGGTCACTCAATGAACTAGTTACCATAACTAGCATCCACGATTAACTCCGACATCACTATGTCTCCCAATGAGAATCACCGCTTGGATACACCACGACTGTAATTGATGGTGTCCAAATCCATCAACTCATCGACTAGGGATAATTCCGATATATCACAATTACACATGTAGAGATACTCACTAGTTGTGATCCAATCACAAATTCTCTCATGCTGTGAATCGTATCGTGGACATTCAGTAAATGAGTTTAAGATCCAATCAAATACATTAAACATGTATACTCAAATAGTGAATCTTCATTAATCATATAAATGGTTCATACATAAGGCGATTGCCTTAGGACATCTCTCATATATTACTAACAGACTCCCACTTGGCCTAATGCCAATCGCTACGGTATCCAATACCATAAGCTCTAACATGACCCTCAAACTTACTTTGAGGTAATGCTTTAGTCAAAGGATCCGCTACGTTCCTTTCAGTGGGAATTTTCTCGATTTGTATTTCGTTCCTACTTATGATCTCTCTGATAAGATGATAGCGGCAAAGCCCGTGTTTGGATCATTGATGAGACCACATCAAGTTCATAGATGAACCTTTTGATCCAAACCGCCTTTGTCGCTAAAGTCGCAATATATATTCGCTTAGTGGCAGAATCCGCTATAGTGTCAAGCTTGGAACCTTTCCAACTTATTGCGCCTCCATTCCAGGTGAATACATACCCAGACTGAGACATGGAATCATCCTTGTCTGTCTGGAGCTGGCATCCGTATACCCACGTATCACCATGTACCCTTCTCCATATATTAGGAACACATCCTTAGTTCTTCTCAAGTACTTAAGGATCATCTTAACAGCCGCCCAATGATCCATTCCTGGATCAGACTGGTATCTTCTCGTGACACTCAGAGCATACGATACATCGGGCCTCGTACATAACATAGCATACATGATAGATCCTATTGCGGATGCATAGGGAATCTTACTCATGCAAATCCTCTCGTCTTCCGGACATAGACTTCAAAGGTGTACCCCATGCCCGATGGGCGATAACCTTTCTTGATTCCGACATGCTAAACCTCTTTAGCACTCGGCCTATATATGTAGATCAAAAGACCACAACTGCTTCGATCTATCTCTATAGATCTTAATCCCAAGGATGTAGGTTGCTTCTCCTGTGTCTTTCATGGAGAATGTCTTGATAACCAAACCTTAATCGATCGTAAGATGGACACATCATTTCCTATAAGTAATATGTCATCGACATACAATACTAGGAACACGACTGCACTCCCACTAACCTTCTTGTACACACAAGGTTCATCTAGATTTTGTGAGAAATCAAACTTTTTGATCGTCTCATCAAAACGGATATTCCAGCTCCTGGATGCTTGCTTCAATCCATAAATGGATCGTCGCAACTTGCATACCTTGGTTTTATCAACCGATATGAAAACCTCAGGCTGTATCATATACACGTCCTCGAGCAAGTTTCCATTAAGGAAAGCTGTTTTCACATCCATCTGCCATATCTCATAATCATAATGAGCTGCTATGGCCAGGAGCATCCGAATGGATTTAAGCATAGCTACAGGCGAATAGGTTTCGTCATAATCAACACCTTGCTTTTGACGATATCCTTTCGCCACCAATCTAGCCTTATAGGTAATCACATTACCATCCATGTCGGTTTTCTTCTTGAAAACCCACTTGCACCCTATAGGCTTTATCCTTCAGTGGGTCAACCAAGTTCCAAACTTGGTTTTCATACATGGAATCCATTTCCGACTTCATGGCACCAAGCCACTTATCCTTTCTGAACTTGTCAGCACTTCTTCATAACTGGTAGGCTCCTCATCATCAATGAGTAACACGTCGTTCGATTCACTTACGAGAAATCCATATCTCTCAGGAATATTGCGTGTTCTACCAGATCTACGAAAATGTGGTGTTACAATAGGTCCAGCCGATTGCTCATCACTATGAGTTGTCGGCTGTTGTGCTTCACCAGGTATCTCATCAATGTCTATTTGAGTCTCTCGAGCCTCCTCAAGCTCGACGACACTCCCACTATTTTCTTGCAAGAGAAACTCTTTCTCTAGAAACACAACATGCCTTGAAACAAACACCTTTTGTTCCACAGGATGATAGAATTGGTAACCCCTTGTTTCCTTAGGGTATCCAATAAATAGACATTTATCAGACTTAGCATCCAATTTGTCTGATACAGTCCGCTTCACATAAGCAGGACAACCCCATATCTTCAAGTAAGATACATGAGGTTTCTTACCATTCCATATCTCATATGGAGTAGTTGAGACTACCTTGATAGGCATTCTGTTTAACAAGTAAACAGCTGTCTGAAGTGCATAACCCCAAAAGGACTTGGGAAGAGTTGCATGATTCATCATTGACCTGACCATGTCCAACAAGGTCCGGTTACGCCTCTCAGATACACCATTATGCTGTGGTGTATAGGGCGGAGTCCATTGAGACAATATGTCATTGTCTCTTAGATAATCAAGAAACTCTTGACTTAAGTATTCACCACCTCGATCCGATCGAAGTATTTTAATACTTTTGTCATGTTGTTTCTCTACTTCATTTCTGAATTCTTTGAACCTTTCAAAGGTTTCAGACTTGTGTTTCATCAAGAACACATACCCAAACCGTAAGTGATCATCGGTGAAGGTAATGAAGTAGCTATAGCCTCCTAAAGCTTGAGTTGACATAGGTCCTCATACATCAGTATGTACTAGACCTAGTAACTCTCCCACTCGTTCACCTTTTCCAGTAAAAGGTAACTTAGTCATCTTGCCTTTTAAGCATGATTCGCATGTATCGTATGAATCCAATTCAATTCCACATCGGTGTAATTCGGACATGCATTTCTTGCTTATATGGCCAAGACGACAATGCCACATATAGGAGTCTATGTGATTATCCTTTCGAGCACGCGTGTTGCTCGCTTCGATATTGAAAATGTCACTGGATATGTCCAACGTATAAACACCATTGCTTAAAGTTCCAGTCTCATAAAGAACTCCATTCAAAGTTATGTAACAACAATTGTTACTAAAAGTCAAATGATACCCATTTCTATTTAAACAAGAAATAGAAATGATGTTCTTTATCAACGAAGGAACATAAAAACAATTGTCCAATTCTAAGACAAGTCCTACAGGGAGTTCCAACAAATACGTTCCGATGGCGAGTGCAGCAACCGTTGCTCCATTCCCAACACGTAAATTTGACTCTCCCCTTGACGAGTCTTCTTCTATTCCTTATCCCATGTATGTCATTACATATATGTGAGCCACACCCAGTATCGAATACCCAAGTGTCTGAGGAAATAGGATGACAATCAATAAAGAAGATTTCTGAAGAAGATGGGGCATCCGATGCCTTATCCTTCTTCACGGACTCAAGATAAATCTTGTACTTTCTTCAAGAATGGCCTCCTTGCCATAATGATGGCAAGTTTCCTTTGTGCTAGTTCTACCTTCTTAGCCCTTCTCTTCTTCCTTCTTGCCTTTGACTTCTCTTAGAACCTTTCTTCGAGGAATCAACTAACAAAAGACTGCCCCCTCGCCATGCTTCTTTAAGATTCCACTGCCTTCAAAGATATTGAGCGCTACGATGAACCTCCTAGCATCTCAGAGGTGAAGAGGAGCTTTTGATACTTCAAACCTTTCGAATCTCACTTGCTCATCAACCAACTCACAAAGATGAAGGACTACGATATGAGCATCCATATGCTCATGCTATTTTTGTAGCTTGGGTTCCATCATGGCTAGCATGATGCAACTCGTTTGTTCAGAATCACTTACATGTTTCTGATAAGCCAACAATTGGTCCAAAGTTGCATCGTCACTAGGACAAGTGAAGAGGCGCTCGAGGACATTTACAAGCTTTTCACCTTGAGAACAATTCTCAAGTTTCTAAGCCAGTCCAAGAAGTTTGGCCCAGTCAATTTATTTGAATCCAAAATGGTACGCAAATTCAAACACATCATGATCAATATATTAACTTAGAAATACAAAACGAGCATATATGAGAAAGATGATTTTTGAAATGCATCAATATACATTTATAAATCCCATTCATTTTTCAAATTTTAAAAACCCCAAAATCACTTCGGGAGATCGTAGGTCCATCTCCGAATGGGTTGATATCCATCATAGTTATGAACAACCTTGGAGAGAGTCCAACAAGCCATTCATAACTACGACGGTAGGTATCATCTATACCGATTGCATATCACGTATATGCAACTATCACAATGTGCTATCAACTAATTGAATGTTCACACATACATCGGGTTGTTAACACATTAACAAGTATGCATCATATGCATAGCACCCAACTTCACCTCCCTTTACATCGACCTTGGAGAGAGTCCAACAAACCGATGCTCCAGGTTAAAGCCAACCCATTAATCAGGACATAGTTTTAATATGGTTAGAGCGCATTCAACCAATTAGCCCAGCTTGGAGAGAGTCCAACAACCAAAGCTAACGATTGACCTCTGACTCTTACCATATTAGTATTAAACTATTCCATGGTTTGAACATATTCAGGTTCGAGCCGGGCTTGGAGAGAGTCCAACAACCCAAACAAGAAATGAACTCGGGTTCTAACCATATTAATGGAAGGTGTAGGCTTTAATATTGATTAAGGGTTTTTGTCTCATCCTCTTTGCATGCAAATAACTATTATCTACATGGCATGGCATACATGGCATACATCTACATGTCACGACACGCATGGCATAATGTTATGCATCTAATGCAATTACATGGCATACAATTATGTCATGTTTATAATTTCCTTATATGTCATAACTATTTATGGAAATAAAATATGTTTAAGATTTGATTCTCCAAATCAAATCATAATTAAATTAGGAAACAAATTTCCAAATCTAATCACATATTTTATTCATGGAATTATTTGATTAAGGAAAATCTATTTAGGAAACCAATTTCCTAAATCTTTAAAACTACTTATGGAAATAAAATATTTTAAGATTTAATTTCCCAAATCAAATCATGATTAAATTAGGAAACAAATTTCCAGAATCTAATCAAATATTTTATTTATGGAAAATATCAATTTCCATAAATACTTCCAACTTTCCAAAAGTGAAAGATTTCCATAAATACTTCTAGACTTTCCAAAATTGAAAAATTTCCATAAATACTTCTAAATTTCCAAAATTAGAAAATTTCCAGAAATACATTATGACTATCGCAAAACCATTTTACGATTATGTCGAAACACAACCCGGGCTCGATACCATTTGGGTTTCAGATCACAAGGCTGTATGTGTTCGATCATGTTTCGTAAACATGAGCACAGCGGAAGCAATTAAAAATAATAAATCTATATTTATTACAACACACACAACACACGCATGCTATTACAACAAGTGTAGACATAACCGTAAATTAAAATTTGCAATAAAAGGAAATTAAACTACGTTATACCTTCCGTATGACGTGTAGCGGGAACGGCATCAACCGGAACGATCCTCGTAAGAATCTTCTCTATCCGTATCCACGCCGAGCTCCTCGGGATGACTTCGCTAAGTCATGAGCTTCGTCTTCGTACGGGTTACTAGCCTCGTTTTGAAGACGACGTGATCTAGAGATGATCACGATCCGAATCAAAATTCGATCCAAAACGAAGTTCTCAAAACTCGCTTCTCCGAGAGGTATTCGCCAACCGCTTGACGAATCCTTCGCCCTCCACTCAGAGGATTACCGGAGATCAAATCCCCGTTATTTTAGCCGCTGTCGGAGCACTAACCGTCGTCCAAACGACGCTCCGACGAGAGGAGGAGAAGCTGTCCAGAAAACTGGACAGCTTGGTGGAGGAGTAGGCGCCGCCAAAACAAGGAGAGAAAAGGCTCACCTTGATGCCGAACCTATAGGAGATCACCGGAGGGTCGCCGGAGGTTCACCGGCTGGAGCTTGACGCCGCAAGAGTCTTGACGGCGGCACAAAGCTGGGCGGCAGCCTTTAGGGTTGGCGCCAAAACTCCAACAATTGGGGTGGGCGGCAACTCTAAGAGGCTAGGGTTTTGATGATTTAGGTTTAACAATCCCTTAAGCCCATTTTTATAGAGAACTAATTCTCTTAATGGTTAATGGATCATATCCATAAAGCCCGTTAACCCGCTCCATTAAGATAAGTTAAAATAAACCAAACCATGATGGTTTATTTAAGTTAAAACGAACCGAACCAACTTTTGGTTCATTCGTTTAAAATAAACCAAACCCTTTGGTTTATTCTCATCCATTGGATTAGAACCAAACCATTTTGGTCCATCCATTATGTCTTCATAAGACACGCCCATCCACGCCTCCATTGCGATCAAACAATTTCATGCTCGCTTATGTTTGGTCCAACCAAACATAGTTTCTCTGGCTCCGAGAATCTCATTCTCAAGCTCGCTTTAAATCCTTTGGATTACACTCAAGCAGGCGTGTGACCAAATAGGTTCTCGGTTTATGTTGGCCGCCTATAATTAACCATTAATTATAGAACGATCATGAGTGGCACCTAGTAGTACATCATGATCCCCAATTAACCTAAAAGATCAACTGATCCGTAACTATTTCTCAAACCCTTCAAGAGCTTCGAATGAATCGCGGCCCCATTCCCTTCACTCATCTTATACCCACTTGGTTCAGACATGGTCTATTGTGTCACCTCACTAGGTCGACTTTCACGCCACACCTAGCCCAAGTATCATTTCCTCGCCCTACTGATTCTAGTTACTCCACATGTATCAAGAGTACCTTACTCTAAACATGTAATGCTTTGGCCAAAGACTTTAGTAACAATCCGACGAGGCCATGGGTATACATCTCTCGCAAGGAGTGGTGAATCCTTTATAGGCTATTCAAACACCTTCGATCACTGACTTATACCCAATCATCCCGGGTCCACATCTCCTTAGAGATGTTTGCTTAAGATGTCAAAGCATAAGTCTCCATGATCAAGATGACTTGAATACCGCAAGTCAAAGGAACATCGTGACTTAAGCCACAAGAAGAACTTCATTGACATATCTATATATGCAGAGAACCATATGAAGTCTTACTACCGGTCACTCCAATGAACTAGTTACCATAACTAGCATCCACGATTAACTCCGACATCACTATGTCTCCAAAGGAGAATCACCGCTTGATACACCAAGGAGTATACCTCGTGCTAGTCTCGGCTGTAATTGATGGTGTCCAAATCCATCAATTCATCGACTAGGATAATTCCGATACATCACAATTACACATGTAGAGATACTCACTAGTTGTGATCCAATCACAAATTCTCTCATGCCGTGAATCGATCGTGACATTCAAGAAATGAGTTTAAGATCCAATCAAATACATTAAACATGTATACTCAAATAGTGAATCTTCATTTATCATATAAATGGTTCATACATAAGGCGATTGCCTTAGGACATCTCTCATATATTACTAACAGGGTCATCCCAAGTCCTTGCATTTAGAGCTTTGGTCTTCCCCTTTTCTTTTGTCTTCTTCTCCTCTTCCTTCTTTTTCTTGCTCCCCTTTTTCTTCTTCTTTTCTTCTTTCTTTTTCCTCTCTTCCTTGCTCTTGTTTAGGAGAGGACAATTTTCCCTTATGTGCCCCTCTCCTTGGCAATTGTAGCATATGACCTTCCCCCTTGGTCTTCTATTCCTATCATGAGATTTATCAAATCTAAAATTCTTAAATGCACGCCTTACCTTCCTTACCATGTAGGCTTCTTCTGTGCTATCCATGGAGGAGGTGGAGGCTTCATCATCGGAGGAGGAGGGGATCTCTATCTTCTTCTTCCCCTTATTTGCCAACAATGCTACTCCCCTTGAAGGTTGTATTTTTGGCTCTTCTTGTATTCCTTCAAGCCTAGATTCATGTAATTCCATAGTGGAGAAAAATTCATCTAGAGTACTTACCTCTAGATTCTTTGAAATGTAAAATGAGTCCACTATTGAACTCCACTTGGATGATCGGGGGAAAGCATCTATAGCCTTCATTATCATATCGCGATTGGAGAGCCTTTCTCCTACACTTGTTAGTCCATTTAAAATTTCTTTGAATCTAGAATGCAAAGAAGTTACCTTTTCTCCCTTTTCTAATTTAATGTTGGATAGTTGGGAGCGGAGGAGATCTCTCCTTGCTAGCTTTGCCTCGGATGTGCCTTCATGAAGCTCAATTAGCTTCTCCCACATCTCCTTGGCACTTAGGCATTCTCCTATTCGGTTGATTTCTTGTTGGGGGAGCACATTGAAGAGATGATGCTTGGCTTTTGAATTTGCAAGGTGCTCTTCCCTTTGCCTTTTGGTCCACCTAGATTTCTCTATTGGCTTCCCCTCTTCATCCCTAGGCAAAACGAAACCGGATTCCATTGTAATCATAATGTCAAAATCCGTTTCGAAAAATACCTCCATTCGCTTCTTCCACCAAGCGAATTCTCCTTCAAACTTCGGAGGATGGATGTTGGAGCCGGCCATTTTGAAAGTTGCTTGTTGCGGCGGTTAGTCCTCGACAAGCTTTCCTCGGCTCAGATACCACTTGTAGGGGATCGGTAAGGCCGGCTAGAGGGGGGTGAATAGCCCTCTTCCAATGGATGTTGGAATTCTCTTGTTCGTTTGCTCGTCTACACAATCGTTAGCGCAAGAGGAAGCATAAACAATAAAGACAAAGCAATAAATGAAAATACAAACGCTAACAAAGAATGTAACGTGGTTCACGGCTACGCCGCTAATCCACGATCCCGATTCGTCCGAGGTGAATCACTCCTCCAAAGCCAATCACTATTGGTCTCTCCTTTGCACCAAGCTAGGTGGAGGTAACCTTTACAATCAAGATCACTCTTCTTACAATAAGAATGGAGTAAAAACAAGTAAGAAGAGTTTAGAGCTTGTGGGGCACTAGGAAGATCACTTAGAGCATAAGCATTAGCCTCTCAAAGGCTTACACCCTCTCTTTTTATAGAGAGGGCTGATTTCTTCCGTTGCGCCACCCGATCACGCCCTTGGCGATCATTGCCGTCACTACAGCGGCCTCAACACGTCGGATCCCGACCAGTAGTCCAACGGAACTCTTGGCGATCGTGATGGACCTCATCGATCACGCTCCGTAATCGGCGCGATCGGCTATGAGCGATTCGTGGCAAAACCCTATTGACCCGATCAGCTGCGCCTTGGCCGATCGATGATCGATCGCCCATGTATGGCGATCGCATAATCCGGTCGATTGTATACGGTCGAACTCACTCGACTCGAAGCGATCGCGCCATGACATGGCAGCGATCGTGGTGTCGAGAAACCATCCGACACTTGGCCAAATGGCCAAGTTTCACCTAAGAGCTACCCTTCCGGGTTACACTCGCTCCTCTCATCTCTGAGTCCCTTGCCTTGAAGTTCTTCGCTTCTCGCCACGTCCCTCAGCGACGCTCGAGCAGCGGCTCTGCAATGCTCCTTCGTGTCTCTTGCCTCGAAGTCTACTTCCTCCGGCTTCACTCCAAGCTTCTCGTCCGGCGGTCCCTCAGATGCTCCAAGCGCACGGCTTCCGCAAAGCTATCCTTCACCGACTCAAGGCACGAGTCATGAGATGTGAAACTCGCCACGGCTCCATGTGCGAATTACTAAGTCCTGCACGACTTCAACGCACATATCAAATCAACATAACACACTAACTTAAACCCTTTGCCACACCATCAAAACCATATTACGGCAAGAGATTGCCCTAACAGCATGTATGAAGATGATGTACAACCAAATGCAACAAGCATAGTACAATCAAATGCAACATCATAATAAACATATATATATATATATATATATATATATATATATATATATATATATACTGCATATATATATACACTAATCACAATCATCCATATATATATATATATATATATATGGCAATATGCAAAAATGTCATAAATCACAGCAATGCAGCATGCATGGTCATGTCGGCTCACCCTAACGCTACCACGACCCGTACTTCGTTCGGTGCATGTTGCTAAATGCAATGTCCCTAATTGCACCAGCCACTACTCTCGGTTTGAGTGGATAGTATGATCGAGTAGCATATAAGTGTAGAAACAAGCTATAGTCCTATTTGTTGGCCACTCAGGCGATCACTACCCATAGTGGTTGAGTACCACACCTTGAGGACTGACGACCGCATCCTGAAGTATAATTGGTAGAGTGTGGCAGCCCTCACCTGGTTACTCCTCCTATGAGTAGCATGAGCGATGACTAACGATCCTCTCAACCATAAGGGAGACCACGTCGCCAGTATGCATGCAATGACATGAATGCATAGTCACACATACAGACATCCACCATAGACTCTCTATTCTACAGAGGGTCATACCAATCTGATCAACGCACTCTCTATCCTGCAGAGAGTCGTACTCAACTGATCATAACACTCTCTATCCTGTAGAGAGTCATACCAATCTGATCAACGCACTCTCTATCTTGCAAAGAGTCGTACTCAACTAATCATAACAAGTTAGGACCACCGGTCCGTAGCGACATACTAATCATAATTTACCTGACCATTTACACAACACATGATCGATAGTAAACACGCAATCTAAGGGTATTAGAATTAACCCTACGTTCAAGACGTTACCTACCCACGGATGACCTATTGCCCAATTTACAAATAGGTCGTCATCCGTACTTCACTATTTGCACCTAACTAAGCAATTCTAGATTTACTTACATCACATCTGTATCTCCTAATCATGATGAAGTGAAATATAATAACAGCAATAGAGCATAATAGGCCAAAGATAAAGTATCAAGCACAAGAGTAAATAAGAGCGGAGTCAAGGTAACACGATTATATAAGATGATCATATATCTAAATTTGCATGAATTAATAACTACCTGACCAGGGTAGGAAATTACCCACCTGCTGTAATGCTCGTAATACTAAAGTCCTCACGCCCGCGGACCTATCTCGTATCCATGTCCTGCACATATCAAATATAATGGTTAAGTGCACTGTAATGCCCGTAAAATTTCTAGCAATTTTACGAGAATTTTTGGCTTTACGATAATGGGCTTTATGTGGGCCTTTTCAAAAATAAAAGAAAATAAGCCAAAAAGAGATGCAAGGCCTAAGAATTGAACCCCAAACCTCTAGAGATAGCCAAGCCCTATAGATGCACCCACTAACCAGAAGCCCAATAGGATTATATCATTAGAGGAATAGGGGAAATTATAGTTAAGTGTAAGGGAGATCAAGGGACTCTTCAAATGAATAAATAGGGGGAATGAGGGGGCATGAGTTATCAAAACTTCATTTCTCCACCTCTTCTTCTTCCTCACCGAATTCTAGAGCTCCCTCTTCATCCTTTGGCCGAAACCCCATTCAAGCAAGGAGAAGGCTAGGTTTTGTTTCCTTAGGTCATCTTCCCACTCAAAGCAAAGCGAAGGAAGTAAGATTCCCTCACCTGCAGTATATTTATTCTTGTAGATACATGAAAGAATATGATGCTTGATACCCTACATGTCTCGGCCAACCAAGGTTTTTGGGGCTAGGGTTGCATGAAAATGATTCTAAGGATATTTTTATAGATTGTATGCTTCATGTAGGAATTTTTAGGTGACAAAAATTCAAGCTTATTGCCCCTACATGTTTCGGCCAACCAAGGTTTTTGGGGCTAGGGTTGCATGAAAATGATTCTAAGGAAATTTTTATAGGTTGTATGCTTCATGTAGGAAGTTTTTAGGTGACAAAAATCCAAGCTTTGAGCCCCTACAAGTTTCGGCCAACCAAGGTTTTTGGGGCTAGGGTTGCATGAAAATGATTCTAAGGATATTTTTATAGATTGTATGCTTCATGTAGGAATTTTTAGGTGACAAAAATCCAAGCTTATTGCCCCTACATGTTTCGGCCAACATTGGTTTTAGGGCTAGGGTTTCATTAAAACACCCCCTTATGAAGTTATGTTATGTTGTATACCTTCATGTATGGATTTATGTAACAAGAATCAAATTTTGGTACCCTCCAAGTTTCGGCCAACATGGGTTTTAGGGCTAGGGTTTCATGAAAACACCCCCTTATGAAGTTAGGTTATGTTGTATGCTTCATATATGAATTTTATCTAACAAAAAAAAATAAAAGTTTGGTACCCTACAAGTTTCGACCCACAATGGTTTTAGGGCTAGGGTTGCACGAAAACACCCCTTAGGAAATTAGGATATGTTTATGATTTTAATAGGTCATGAAATATGCATATGTGATGAACATGTTTATGATTTTAATATGTCCTGAAATATGACTATGTGATGAGCATGTTTACCATGAATTACGCCTATGTGATGAACATGTTTATGATTTTAATATGCCATGAATTAAGCCTATGTGATGAACATGTTTATGATTTTAGTATGTCATGAAATATGCCTATGTGATGAAGATGTTTATGATTTAATATGCCATGAAATATGCCTATGTGATGAGCATGTTTACCATGAATTATGCCTATGTGATGAACATGTTTATGATTTTAATATGTCATGAAATATGCCTATGTGATGAAGATGTTTATGATTTAATATGCCATGAAATATGCCTATGTGATGAACAAGTTGATGATTTTGATATGCCATGAAATATGCTTATGTGATGAACATGATTATGCTTTAAGACCCCTTTAGGGTATTCTTAAGTTATGAATGCATATATGCTATGACATGTCTAAAAAGATGCTTCCCCTTGTTATGTTGGGATTAAGAGCTCTCCTTATGATAAGATAAGACGGAGATGCTTCCCTTTTCAAGTAGGGATTAAGAGCTCTCCTTATGATAAGATAAGACGGAGATGCTTCCCTTTTTATGTTGGGGATTAAGAGCATTCTTTATGATATGACAAGAAAGAAAGGAATTAAGTATTTTACTTTGTAAGAGGTTAAGTACCCGACCCGTCAGGTGGTCGTTAATCAAATCCAAAGGGACATAAGAAGACGTAAGAGGTCTTGCCCTGGTAAGACGTAAGAGGTCTTGCTCTAGTAGGTCTGGTGGCTCGCTACCCCAGCCTATTAGGGAACGCGCATTATGTGGTACTTAACCTGGGGCCCCCCATGCAAGTTATGATTATGTTGAAGTACCTATATGTATATGTGTAGGGATCTTATATGCAAAACAGCATATGCGCAACGGAAAAATAGGATCCCTTCCAAGTGATCCTTGCGAAAGAAAACCTCGTACAAAATAAATTTCTCTAAACCTATCTTATAGGAGAATATTATCTTTGTTGCGTGCCCTTTGTAATCCCGCTTCTCCTTGGATGTGTTGGATCTTTTAGCACGTTCAAGTGTACGTGCCTCTATATGTATCCACACGAGCAAGCTCTTGTCTCACAAAAGAAACTAGAAGAGCTCTCCTTTACTTCTTGCTAGAGAAGTCCCTAAAGGAGAGGAAAGTAGGGAAAAAGAGAAAGGAAGAAGAAGACTACTCTTCTTGCTACACTCACAAAAGCCACACAACCAAATGCTCTCACCACCAAGCTCTCTCCAAGCCTCAAGCTTCTACACTTCAACTCCTTTGGTCGGCCACCCCATGGGGTGTTTTATAGGATTGGAAAAACCTTTCATCTCCTATCACATTCAATGCAATCAATGGCATTGAAAGATATATACTCCTTGTTTGGCCGGCCACATGTGGGGGAAATCCAAAGGTCAAAACCCTTTGTCTCCTTCCACCTCATCAAGCTTAGGTGGCATGCTTAGGTGGCATGCTTATGTGGCATTCATGGATGTTGAATTAATCTTATTAATTCAATAAGCTTATGTTATCATATTGAATTGATCTCATTAAATCAATAAGGTAACATATTGAGTTAATCTCATTAAATCAATTAATCTTAGCATATTGAATTAATCTCATTAAATCAATAATCTAAAATTCTCATTAAGCTTAAAGTTCAAAAACCATTTTGTACTTAAGCTTATTCCCAAATTATTCTAGTCAAACTAGAATGCACTAATTCTTCTAATCATCATGCTCTTTGTGTGTGACCCTATAGGCTCTCATAACGTTGGCAGTGGATCTAAACTCTTTTAGATACACAAGCAATGAGCGGCATCTAGCAATACATCATTGCTACCCAAGTTACGAAATAAGTCAAGATCCGACTAACCTTTCCATGACTACTATAATGTATGACCGTGTCCTTCTATCCTTGATATCAGATTGACCAATGAGGCATAGACCGTGTCATCCTCGATCAATCTATGTGTTTCTTGATCCCTGAGTAAACTGACTCAAACAAATGAGCTCAATATCTCATATTGACTCATTCGAGCATGGCCATGCGTTTTAGTAGTTCTACTCAATCAAGGGGCCCACAGATATCACTCCCGTCATATGGGAGGGATAGATCCCATCTACATCACTCACATCCCTCCGCATAATTTGTTATATACCCAGTAATCGCCTTTATGGTCCACCCTGTTACGGGTGACGTTTGACGATACCAAAGTACATAACTCCTTATGTAGGGAACCGTAGTGACTTCAGGTTTGAGGACTATTCATACCAATAGTCACATAAGAAAGTTTATGACACTCATATGACGATCCATGAAACTTTCTCATAGCGGGTCAGTTCAGTATATATTCTCTAATATATACCCATGTGTCAACTTTATATCATATATCTATGACTTGTGAGATCAAGTCATCAATTGACCTACATGCTAGTCTTTATGTATTAATATTGCCCTTGCATATTAATACTTGACTAGGAACATTTAGGAAAGTGTTCTCTACAGCCTCTCATAATCAATTCTGCCAATTGATGTGTTGTAGATAAGAACCTACTTTTCTAGGGCATTATTATATTTAAGTTAGCTGGCACAAGCAAGACATAAATATAATAACCAATCCTTTGCCTTTATAGAATATGATACAAAATGTTCCCTATTCAACCATCACATGATTGGTTCTAGGGCTATAACTAACAATCTACCACTAGCACTAGTACCAATCACTATAATATCTGATACCTAGTGACCTAGTGTGACCATCATGCTTCCTCTATGCCAAAGCCTTGGTCAATGGATCTGCGATGTTAGCTTCTATCGGTACTCTGCAAATCCTCACATCTCCTCTATCGATGATCTCTCGAATGAGATGGAAGCGCCGCAGTATATGTTTGGTCCGCTGATGTGATCGAGGTTCCTTAGCCTGTGCAATAGCCCCATTGTTGTCACAATAGAGGTCTATTGGATCTGCAATGCTAGGAACTACCCCAAGTTCACTGATGAACTTGCGGAGCCAAACAACCTCCTTTCTTTGCATCGACGCAGCAATATACTATGTTGTAGAATCAAGAATCGTGTCTGCTTGAACTCTTCCGACTCACGGCTCCACCATTCGAGGCAAAACACATGCGAAGTCATCCTTGTCTGTTTGGAAGCTTGCATCACTGTAACCCTTTACAGCTAGCTCCTCATTGCCTCCAAATATCAGGAAATATTCTTTCATTCTTCGTAAGTATTTAAGAATATTTTTGACTGCTATCCAGTGACTTTCACTTGGATCCGACTGGTATCTACTCGTCATGCTCAAAGCATACGAGACGTCAGGACGAGTACAAAGCATGGCGTACATGATAGACCCTATGGCAGATGCATAAGGGATCTTATCCATGCGATCTCTCTCCTCCTTAGAAGAGGGACATTGAGTCTTCGAAAAACTCACACCATGTGATAAAGGCAGAAATCCTTTCTTGGAATTTTGCATAGCAAAACGATCTAGTACTTTATCAATGTATGTACTCTGACTTAGGCCAAGTAATCTTTTAGATCTATCTCTATAGATCTTGATGCCTAAAATATAGGCAGCTTCACCTAAGTCTTTCATCGAGAAACAATTCCCTAACCACATCTTCACAGATTGGAGTGAGGGAATATCATTTCCGATGAGAAGTATGTCATCTACATACAAGATAAGAAATACAACTGTGCTCCCACTATTTCTCTTGTAGACACAAGGTTCATCTTCATTCTTGATGAAACCAAACTCCTTGATTGCATCATCGAATCGAAGATTCCAGCTTCGAGAGGCTTGCTTTAGTCCATAAATGGACCTTTGCAATTTGCATACCTTTCCAGGATGCTTTGGATCTTCAAAACCCTCAGGCTGTGTCATGTACACATCCTCGAGTAGCTTTCCATTCAGAAAAGCGGTTTTGACATCCATCTGCCAGATCTCATAATCGTGGTAGGTTGCAATAGCAAGTATGATCCGAATGGATTTAAGCATCGTAACTGGTGAAAAGGTTTCATCATAGTCAATACCATGAATTTGTTTGAATCCTTTAGCCACCAATCTACCTTTATAGGTATGCTTATTACCATCCATGTCAGTCTTTACTTTAAAGACCCACTTACACCCAATGGGTTTTACCCCTTCAGGTGGATCAACCAAAGTCCATACTTGGTTAGTGTACATGGATTCCATTTTGGATCTCATGGCCTCTAGCCATTTCTCGAAATCTGGGCTCATCATAGCTTCTTGATAGGATGTAGGCTCGTCAAGATCGACAAGCAATACTTCACCATTATCAGTCAAGAGAAAAGAATATCTCTCGGGTTGACGACGGATCCTATCAGATCTACGAAGAGGTTGGTCTACTTGAACAGGTGTTTGCTCCACAACTCTTTGGGCAACAATTTCCTCATCCACAACACTTTGTGGTGCCTGTTCATTTTCCATCGAAGCCTTAGTGTTATCTTCATCCTGAATTTCTTCAAGATGAATTTTACTCCCACTAGTTTTTCTAGAAATAAATTCTCTTTCTAGAAAGACAGCATTTCTGACAACAAACACCTTGCCAAGTGTGGGATTGTAAAAGTAATATCCCTTAGTTTCCTTGGGATATCCTACAAAATAACACTTATCTGATTTGGGTCCTAGTTTATCTGAGACTTGACGTCTAACATAAGCTTCACAACCCCAAATCTTTATAAAAGACATTTTGGGACTCTTCCCAGTCCATAACGTATATGGTGTCTTTTCTACGGCTTTTGATGGGACGCGATTAAGTGTGAAAGAGGCTGTCTCTAGAGCTAAACCCCAAAAGGAAGTAGGTAGATCAGTCTGGCTCGTCATTGATCGTACCATATCTAATAGAGTACAATTTCTCCTCTCAGATACACCATTCCATTGTGGTGTTCCAGGTGGAGTGAGTTGGGATATTATCCCACACTCAGCCAGGTGATCACGAAACTCTTGACTAAGGTATTCACCACCTCGATCTGATCGAAGTAGCTTAATATGCTTACCAAGTTAGTTTTGTACTTCATTCTTGAATTCTTTGAACTTTTCAAAGGATTCTGACTTATGTCTCATCAAATATAAGTAGCCAAATCTACTCATATCATCAGTGAAAGTAATAAAGTACTTATAGCCTCCTCTGGCTTCGACATTGAAAGGGCCACATACATCAGTATGTATGAGTCCTAACAAGTCCGTCGCTCTCTCGCCATGTCCACTAAATGAAGTTTTAGTCATCTTTCCTAAAAGACAAGATTCTCATACCTCATATGATTCAAAATCAAATGAGTCCAATAATCCATCTTTATGGAGTTGGGATATGCGTTTTTCATTTATGTGACCTAGGCGATAGTGCCAGAGATATGTTTGGTTCAATTTATTCGATTTGAACCGTTTGGTATTTACGTTATAAATTGGGTTTTCTAAATCTAGAACATAGAGACCATTCATAAGTGGTGCATTACAATAGAACATTTCATTCAAATAAATGGAACAACATTTGTCCTTTATTATAAAAGAAAAGTTTTTCTTATCTAAACAAGATACAGAGATTATGTTCTTTGTTAATGCAGGTACATAAAAGCACTCCTCTAGTTCTAAGATAAGCCCAGTGGGCAAAGACAAAGAATATGTTCCTACAGCTACAGCAGCAACTTTTGCGCCATTGCCTACTCGTAGGTCCACTTCGCCTTTTGCCATTAGTCTACTATTTCTCAGTCCCTGCACATTAGTACAAATGTGTGATGCACATCCAGTATCTAATACCCATGTAGAAGAAATAGATAGATTAACTTCTATAACGTGTATACCTGAGGCAGAAGTCCCACTTCTTTTCTTCTTTACTTCCTCAAGGTACACTTTGCAGTTCCGCTTCCAGTGTCCAGTCTTACCGCAATAGAAACAGTCCCCTTCCTTAGGTACTTTACCTTTACCCTTTGAAGTGGATGAATTGGCCTTGCCTTTGGCTTGGGTCTTACCCTTGCCTTTGCGTTTACCTTTGCCCTTGTTGACCATTAGTACGTTACTAACTTTCTTCTTAAGATTCGGTTCAGCAGTTCTTAACATGCTGAGAATCTCAGGCAAAGGTTTATCAATTTCATTCATGTTATAATTCATGACGAATTGATTATATGTTTCCGGCAACGATTGCAGGATAACATCGGTTGCCAATTCTTGGCTCAGTGGAAAACCTAGTCTTTCAAGGTTCTCAACGTACCCTATCATTTTAAGTACGTGAGTTCCTACAGGTGTTCCTTCTTGCATCTTGCATGCAAAAAGAGCTTTAGACACTTCAAAATGCTCGTGCCTAGCTTGTCCTTGATATAGTTGTTTCAAATGTTCAACCATACCATAGGCATCCATGTTCTCATGTTGCTTCTGAAGCTCAGAGTTCATGGTGGCAAGCATAAGACATGACACATCTAATGCATCATCTTGATGCTTCTTATAAGCATCCTTTTCAGCACGAGTGGCTGCAGGGGTGGGTGTTTCAGGGATAGACTGCTCTAGGACATACACTTTACGTTCTTGCTTGAGGATAATCCTCAAGTTCCTATACCAGTCTAGAAAGTTAACTCCATTGAGCTTGTCTTTCTCAAGGACAGATCGCAAGTTGAGGGGGTGTGTCGTGTTAGATGACATGGTGATCTACAACATTAAAATGCAAAATTTAGTATCATACCTAAGTCATTTAATTAGGCCTTTAATTAAATGAGGCTCCCACTAAATTCTCATAGCTTTGATATGAGCTAATCATTGATGTAGGCAAACACATTTTGCTTATATGATTAGCTTCTATTTAGCTATAAATTTATATGGGATAAAGATCCACATCATAATTCGTCTTGAGTTAGCTTTGGCTAATCGCCCAAGACGTAGTATGATTAGGTAGGCAATCTTTTGCCAATTACATCTGATGTAACTCTTTAATATCTTTGGTTAAGTTTAGATTAGTTTAGTGCTTATTCCTAAACTGACTTCGAGCCGTGGCGAGGCACAGAGGTCTTCTTTGATATCGGAGCAACGACCACTTTCTAAGACAAAGCTGATGTTCAGAAATCACACAAAACAAATCTTTAAAACTTATGTTCAAAGCTAATATATGCCTCTACTTTCTTAATTAATTAAGAAAAACTTAATTAAGTCTTAACCAAGTTTGATAGGGGGACATCACGATTGTCCACTCGCACTCTTCCAAGATAAAATGCATTGCTTTGCTTTGGCAAACCCAATAACAAATGATCGAGGAAGTAGTGAGTACCAAACTTTGGTAGACATATCGTTTAGACTTATTAAGAAATAAACTTAAACATGCATCACATACATATTAGCATACATCACATATAAGCTAAATTAACATGCATCACATACATATTAAACTAAGCGTGTCATGGTTATGGCCCTTATTCTACAATCTTCTCAAGCCAATGAGAAGATTGATTGGTCAATATAGGGATAGCATCTTCTCCCAAGTGCTTCCTTTTGGTTGTCTTGTGTTGTTGACTTCCTCCTTGTAACATTATCTTCCAATGGACCCTCCATCTTTGTTGTATATTACAAAAGGAGAAATACTCGAGTTACATTCGAGTCTAAAACTAATTTTACAACAAGAATTTTAGGAGAAAGGCACGACACGCAGGCCGTATTAAGAATTACAACACACACATTCACAAACTTTTTGGGACTAGGCCATAACCATGCACCATGTCATTTTAACTTTTAAAAGACATCGGATATTTTATTATGTTTGAAAAATTGCTAATGCAATTATTAACTCATAATAAAATTTATCCTACTTCTATATCATATACAAAATAGAGAAAACCTATTTTTATACGATCTTTCGCAAGTGGCTCTGATACCACTGTAGGGATCTTATATGCAAAACAGCATATGCGCAACGGAAAAATAGGATCCCTTCCAAGTGATCCTTGCGAAAGAAAACCTCGTACAAAATAAATTTCTCTAAACCTATCTTATAGGAGAATATTACCTTTGTTGCGTGCCCTTTGTAATCCCGCTTCTCCTTGGATGTGTTGGATCTTTTAGCACGTTCAAGTGTCCGTGCCTCTATATGTATCCACACGAGCAAGCTCTTGTGTCACAAAAGAAACTAGAAGAGCTCTCCTTTACTTCTTGCTAGAGAAGTCCCTAAAGGAGAGGAAAGTAGGGAAAAAGAGAAAGGAAGAAGAAGACTACTCTTCTTGCTACACTCACAAAAGCCACACAACCAAATGCTCTCACCACCAAGCTCTCTCCAAGCCTCAAGCTTCTACACTTCAACTCCTTTGGCCGGCCACCCCATGGGGTGTTTTATAGGATTGGAAAAACCTTTCATCTCCTATCACATTCAATGCAATCAATGGCATTGAAAGATAATCAAACAAGGAGTTATACTCCTTGTTTGGCCGGCCACATGTGGGGGAAATCCAAAGGTCAAAACCCTTTGTCTCCTTCCACCTCATCAAGCTTAGGTGGCATGCTTATGTGGCATGCTTATGTGGCATTCATGGATGTTGAATTAATCTTATTAATTCAATAAGCTTATGTTATCATATTGAATTAATCTCATTAAATCAATAAGGTAACATATTGAGTTAATCTCATTAAATCAATTAAGCTTAGCATATTGAATTAATCTCATTAAATCAATAATCTAAAATTCTCATTAAGCTTAAAGTCCAAAAACCATTTTGTACTTAAGCTTATTCCCAAATTATTCTAGTCAAACTAGAATGCACTAATTCTTCTAATCATCATGCTCTTTGTGTGTGACCCTATAGGCTCTCATAACGTTGGCAGTGGATCTAAACTCTTTTAGATACACAAGCAATGAGCAGCATCTAGCAATACATCATTGCTACCCAAGTTACGAAATAAGTCAAGATCCGACTAACCTTTCCGTGACTACTATAATGTATGACCGTGTCCTTCTATCCTTGATATCAGATTGACCAATGAGGCATAGACCGTGTCATCCTCGATCAATCTATGTGTTTCTTGATCCCTGAGTAAACTGACTCAAACAAATGAGCTTAATATCTCATATTGACTCATTCGAGCATGACCATGCATTTTAGTAGTTCTACTCAATCAAGGGGCCCACAGATATCACTCCCGTCATATGGGAGGGATAGATCCCATCTACATCACTCACATCCCTCCGCATAATTTGTTATATACCCAGTAATCGCCTTTATGGTCTACCCTGTTACGGGTGACGTTTGACGATACCAAAGTACATAACTCCTTATGTAGGGAACCGTAGTGACTTCAGGTTTGAGGACTATTCATACCAATAGTCACATGAGAAAGTTTATGACACTCATATGACGATCCATGAAACTTTCTCATAGTGGGTCAGTTCAGTATATATTCTCTAATATATACCCATGTGTCAACTTGATATCATATATCCATGACTTGTGAGATCAAGTCATCAATTGACCTACATGCTAGTCTTTATATATTAATATTGCCCTTGCATATTAATACTTGACTAGGAACATTTAGGAAAGTGTTCTCTACAGCCTCTCATAATCAATTCTGCCAATTGATGTGCTGTAGATAAGAACCTACTTTTCTAGGGTATTATTATATTTAAGTTAGCTGGCACAAGCAAGACGTAAATATAATAACTAATCGTTTGCCTTTATAGAATATGATACAAAATGTTCCCTATTCAACCATCACATGATTGGTTCTAGGGCTATAACTAACAATATGTTTTGAAAAGAAAGGACTTGTATGAAATTAAGAATGCTTATGATCAAGTTTAAGAATGCTTATGATTATGTCTTTTATGTATGTTTAGGATTTTATGATATGATGAATGCTTATGATAAAGTTTAAGAATGCTTATGATTATGTCCTTTATGTATGTTTAGGATTTTATGATATGATGAATGCTTATGATCAAGTTGAAGAATGCTTATGATTATGTCCTTTATGTATGTTTAGGATTTTATGATATGATGAATGCTTATGATCAAGTTTAAGAATGCTTATGATTATGTCCTTTATGTATGTTTAGGATTTTATGATATGATGAATGCTTATGATCAAGTTTAAGAATGCTTATGATTATGTCCTTTATGTAGGTTTAGGATTTGATGATGTCCTGAATGCTTATGTTTAAATTATGCCCTGCTTAGATTTAATTATGCTTAGCATGCTTATGTAAATTTTATGCCATGCTTATGTTTTATTACGTTGGTATGTTGATGATTAGTGTTGTTATGAAATACTCATGCTATTTATGCTGGTATGCTCATGTTGCTAATTGTTTGATGAAGTTTGTGGCTTTTGTGAGTAGGCAAGAATCTTACTAAGCTATATGCTTATAGTTTATGTTGTCCATATACTGCAGATAAAGGAAACATGAACTAGAGAAAGTAGCAGGAGGGGCCAAGTGTGTGTGATAGTGGTATGGTGGAAAAAGACCCTATTACTATCTGCTCATATTTATATGCTCAATGAACAACTTAAGACATTGCTTCCGCTTATAAGACTTGTGATTTATTAGTACCATGTTGGATGTTGCTTAGTATGTTACTGTCAATTACTTAAGAAAGTTTGATATGTTAGAACCCATGAATGGATCTTAATGTTATGCATTTTATGAAATGAGATAAGATATGTTAACATGCTAATTATGAATATGATATGTGATGCATGTATAAAAGAAGGTTTATGTCATGATAACATGTTTAAGTATGTAGATTGTTAAATGAACCATATAGGTTATGAAAAAAAAAAAGTAGCGCCGCCCTGAGAGCAGATAAGGGTGGGCGTTACAGGTTGGTATCAGAGCGGGTTCACCTTTCCACTATCACATATCAAGCCTCCATCCTGCTATTTCCAAGTAAGTAACTTTGTGCATACCTAAGTTTCTTTTATAATGAAGAATGTCTTCTATTTAGATAGAAATAATACCTCATCATGTTTTAGTAGAATGGAATCACACTTGTGATCTAGATAGAAATAATACCTCATCATGTTTTAGTAGAATGGAATCACACTTGTGACTTAGATAGTAATGATACCTTACCTTGTTTATGATAAGGAATGTTTAGATGCATGTGTATGAGTAGAAATTATAATAATAACTTAATTATTTATTTATTACTTAGATAACATGAATGGGAGACGTAGTAATAGAGGGAATGAATCGGCACCCCCACCCGATTTGATGCATGTGGTTACCTAGCTCTACGGAGTCGCGAACAACATTGGTTATCAATGCTCTCATGAATCAACAAGGAACCCTAGCACCACACGAGAGCGAGCGTAACTCCTAACGACCACTATGGTGCAAGCACCACTAGTCAATGTTGCCACAGTCAGGCCGAAACTTATCGATTGATGGCAGGTGAAACCAAAAATTTCTCAGTGCTGAACCATGGGATGCCCAAGCACAGTTCAAAACCGTTGAGAGCATCGTGGAGCTCTTTGGATTGGCCCGAGCGAAAGATAAAATGTGCCTCCTTCATCTTTCGGAGATGCAAGGATGTGGTGGGAGAGTCAAAGCAAAGAGACAAGTAAATCAAATGAGGTGGACAGACTTTGAATCTGGAGTTCTTGAGGAGTTCTTTCATAGGCGGATCACAAATAAGCACTACGATGAGTTCCTCGAGTTCGACAAGGTGACCTATCGATAGTGAAGCTATGAAAAGGTTCGTAGCGCCTGCCCGATTAGTCGATCTGAAAGGAGAGGATCGGACTCATGCTGAAAATGTTACGATCGGAGATAGCTCACAGATGTGGCGTGAGTCAATCGACCCAGACAGAAGAGCTATTGATAGTGCGATCACCGAGCACTACGAACAACATCGATCGAGAATAAGGCCGGGAGATCGAAATCTCGAATACTATTTGGAAGAGGGACCGCGATGGCAAGAAGTGGAATGGCCCCGAGGGGCCCGAGGAAACAACCAGGGTATCTGTTGTCCTACATGTGGGAAGAAGCATCATCAGGGAATGTCGTCGAGCCGAGGAAGTGTTACAAGCTGTGGACTGGAGGGCACATAGCGAAGCCCTACGAGTTCGAGCACCTCCTCGTGATATGTCGATGCAGGAGCTCCTCCACACTTCACGGATCACGAGCTACGATAGAGGGTCCTCAGATAAGCCAAGGGAGACTGGAAGCCCCACCCGTTGGGACAAATGCCAGGGTGTTCTCCCTCACCAAAGAAGACATAGTGAGTGCCTCGACGGTTGTCACAGGTCAGATATTTATTTTCAGTCAGTATGCTACTGTATTGTTTGACACTGGGGCAACCCACTCGTTCATCTCTACGCCATTCACAAGAAAGATAGATAGGCATCCCCAAGTTTTGGACTATAAATTCTTAACAACGTTACCTTCGGGAGAACCGATGCCATCCACCCATATTCTGCACGCCGCATCAATTAGACTCGCAGACAAGGAGATCTATTGTGACTTGATAGTTCTGGATATGCGGGACTATGATGTTATATTGGGCATGGATTTCCTGCACAAGTATGGCACTTCAATTGAGTTCCGTAAACGGAAGGTGATCTTCCGACCCGAAGAAGAGGTCTCATTTGAGTTTATCGGGGAGCCAAAGAAAGGAACAAGGAAATTCTTATCGGTAGCGAAAAATGTTAGAAAATGGATGCACCGGATTTCTAGCACATGTGGTTGATACCATCGTATCGAAGAACAAACTAGAAGATGTCAGTGGTATGCGACCATCCGAGGTATTCACGATGACCTACGGATTACCACGATAGAGAAATTGAGTTCGAGATCGAATTGATTCCCGGAACTAACCCGATCTCAAGGCACCTTCACAGTATGGCGGCCGGAGTTGAAAGAACGAAACTTGACTACAAGAGTTACTTGACCAGGATTTATCGCCTAGTCACTCACCATGGGAAGCTCGGTTCATAAAGAAAAGGATGGGTCTATCTGCGAATGTGTATAGACTACAGGATGAACAACGTGACCATCAAGAATAGGTACCCCTTCCCGGGATCGATGACACATTCGACCAAGCTGAAGGAGCTACTATCTTTTCAAAGATCGATCTCAGGTCTGGCTATCATCAAGTAAAAGTAAAGATAGGCGATATTCGAAGAGGCCTTCGGACACGGACATTATGAGTTCGTAGTTATGCCCTTCGGAGTAACCAATGCTCCTGCGATGTTTATGGACCTGATGAATCGAGTATTCTCGGCCTTCCTCGACAAATTTGTAATCATCTTCATCGACGATATTCTTGTCTACTCGAGAGACCGAGAAGAGCATGTTGAACATCGAAGAGCGATTACTCTGATTCTTGAGAAGAGCAACTATATGCGAAGTTCTCCAAATGTGAGTTCTGGCTTGATCAAGTGTCATTCTTGGGTCATGTCATCTCTAAAGAAGGAATCATGGTAGACCCAATAAAGGTTGAAGCTGTGAGGAACTGGAATAGGCCAAGGAATGCGAGTGAAATCAGGAGTTTTCTCGGGCTAGCAGGCTATTACAGAAAGTTTGTAGAGGACTTCTCTAGAATTGCGACCCCTATGGCAATACAAATGGGTGAGGTGTGAGAAGAGTTTTACGGAACTAAAGAGGAGACACCTGCTCCCATTCGACTCTCCTGAAGATAATGAAAGCCGATATGTATAGTGACGCTTCTAAAGCTCAGGGCTCGGAGGCTTATGCAAAATGTCAAGGTTATAAACACACCTCTAGCGGCTCAAGGAGCATGAAATAAATTATCCTACCCATGACTTAGAACTAGCGGTAGTGGTATTCGCTCTAAAAATATGGAGACACTACTTATCACGGGCTCGGTGCGGGATTTATCTGAGACCACAGTGAGATATTTCTTCACTCGAAAGACCTAAACATGAGACAACGCAGATGGCTCGAGCTAGTCAAAGATTATGATTGTGAGATATTCTATCATCCGAGGAAGGCCAACAAGGTGCAATTTAGCGTAAAAGTCCTTGTGCCGCTTTGATGTCCTTATCGATGCTATCTCACTCAAAAGGGAAATAATGAATTACGGAATAGAGATTATTTCGACAACTTTCCACCATGACGATTTATAGCGCCGGTTCGACGATATAATGGGAAAGCAAGATGGTGATTCAGACATCCAGAAGATCAAACAGGAAGTCCTAGAAGGAAGGGATAATGGATTCCGCATTTCCGACAGCGGATTATTATACCTCCGGGATCGACTATGTATTCCGGACGATCCAGAATTATGGAAGAAGATACTCGACGAATCCCATGGAACACCTTATACCATGCATCCTGGATCTACAAAAATGTATCAGGACTTAAGAGATAAATTTTGGTGGTCCGACATGAAAAGGGATGTGGCTCAGTATGTCAACACCTGTCTGACCTGCCAGAGGGTTAAGGCAGAACACCAGAAACCTGGAGGATTACTGCAGCCGATACAGATTCCAGAATGGAAATGGGAAGAAATTTCTATGGATTTCATCTCGGGATTACCCAGAACAACAAATGGTTATGATGCTATATGGGTAATCATAGACCGGTTGACAAAAGTCCGCCCATTTCACAGCAATTAAGATGACTATCGGTTGAGCTAGCTCGATTATATGTCAAGGAAATTATCAGATTACATGGAGTGCCTAAGGCTATTATTTCTGATCGTGATGGCGTTTTACCTCCCATTTAGGAATGTGTTGAAAGGCTCTTGGCACTAAGTTGAGATTGACCTTGCATTTCATCCTCGGTAGATCGATCGACAGAAAGAGTGAACCAAGTGCTGGAAGATATGTTGCGGGCTTGTGCTCTAGACTTTAAGGGGAGCTGGTGTCGATATTTGTGCTTGGCGGAATTTGCTTACAACAATGATTACCAACTATTGGAATGGCACCATATGAAGCTCTATATGGGGAAGATCGAGTCTCCTATCTGTTGATGCGAGGGTGGTGAAAGGAGGAAATGGGTCTTGAGGCCAATATTAATGTGATACCACCACAGCTATCTGAATATCCGTCGAGAATCGAAGCTGCTCAGGCGAAAAAGCTATGCGGATATGCGGCGTAGACCGTTAGAATTGAAGTCGGGGATCGTATTCTCAAAGTGGCCCCTATGAAGGAGTGATGAGATTCGGAAGGAAGGTAAAGCGAGTCCACGCTACATGGGACCGTGATGATATTGCGGAGGGTGGGAAAGGCTTACAATTTGGAGCGCCTCGAGATGTCGGCTATACACAACGTGTTCCATGTCTCTGTGCTCAAGAAATGCATATCCAGTGCGGACCAAGTGATCGAGCCACAAACAGTACAAGTTCAAGAGGACCTGAGTATTGAAAGTTGGCCTATCCAGATACTAGACCGAGAAGTCAAGAGGCTAAGGAACAAAGAGGTGCCCTTAGTAAAGGTCTGTGGCGGAATCAACGCGATTGAGGAAGTTACACGGGCGAGAGGAGACATGAGCGAAGTACCCAGAATTGTTTTAAGTTTCGAGGACGAAACTTTTAAAAGGTATGAAGGATTGTAACGCCCGTAAAATTTCTAGCAATTTTACGAGAATTTTTGGCTTTACGATAATGGTCTTTATGTGGGTCTTTTCAAAAATAAAAGAAAATAAGCCAAAAAGAGATGCAAGGCCTAGGAATTGAACCCCAAACCTCTAGAGATAGCCAAGCCCTATAGATGCACCCACTAACCAGAAGCCCAATAGGATTATATCATTAGAGGAATAGGAGAAATTATGGTTAAGTGTAAGGGAGATCAAGGGACTCTTCAAATGAATAAATAGGGGGAATGAGGGGGCATGAGTTATCAAAACTTCATTTCTCCACCTCTTCTTCTTCCTCACCGAATTCTAGAGCTCCCTCTTCATCCTTTGGCCGAAACCCCATTCAAGCAAGGAGAAGGCTAGGTTTTGTTTCCTTAGGTCATCTTCCCGCTCAAAGCAAAGCGAAAGAAGTAAGATTCCCTCACCTGCAGTATATTTATTCTTGTAGATACATGAAAGAATATGATGCTTGATACCCTACATGTCTCGGCCAACCAAGGTTTTTGGGGCTAGGGTTGCATGAAAATGATTCTAAGGATATTTTTATAGATTGTATGCTTCATGTAGGAATTTTTAGGTGACAAAAATCCAAGCTTATTGCGCCTACATGTTTCGGCCAACCAAGGTTTTTGGGGCTAGGGTTGCATGAAAATGATTCTAAGGAAATTTTTATAGGTTGTATGCTTCATGTAGGAAGTTTTTAGGTGACAAAAATCCAAGCTTTGAGCCCCTACATGTTTCGGCCAACCAAGGTTTTTGGGGCTAGGGTTGCATGAAAATGATTCTAAGGATATTTTTATAGATTGTATGCTTCATGTAGGAATTTTTAGGTGACAAAAATCCAAGCTTATTGCCCCTACATGTTTCGGCCAACATTGGTTTTAGGGCTAGGGTTTCATGAAAACACCCCCTTATGAAGTTATGTTATGTTGTATGCCTTCATGTATGGATTTATGTAACAAGAATCAAATTTTGGTACCCTCCAAGTTTCGGCCAACATGGGTTTTAGGGCTAGGGTTTCATGAAAACACCCCCTTATGAAGTTAGGTTATGTTGTATGCTTCATGTATGAATTTTATGTAACAAAAAAAAAAAGTTTGGTACCCTACAAGTTTCGGCCCACAATGGTTTTAGGGCTAGGGTTGCACGAAAACACCCCTTAGGAAATTAGGATATGTTTATGATTTTAATAGGTCATGAAATATGCCTATGTGATGAACATGTTTATGATTTTAATATGTCCTGAAATATGCCTATGTGATGAGCATGTTTACCATGAATTATGCCTATGTGATGAACATGTTTATGATTTTAATATGCCATGAATTAAGTCTATGTGATGAACATGTTTATGATTTTAGTGTGTCATGAAATATGTCTATGTGATGAAGATGTTTATGATTTAATATGCCATGAAATATGCCTATGTGATGAACATATTTATGATTTTAATATGTCATGAAATATGCCTATGTGATGAAGATGTTTATGATTTAATATGCCATGAAATATGCCTATGTGATGAACAAGTTGATGATTTTAATATGTCATGAAATATGCTTATGTGATGAACATGATTATGCTTTAAGACCCCTTTAGGGTATTCTTAAGTTATGAATGCATATATGCTATGACATGTCTAAAAAGATGCTTCCCCTTATTATGTTGGGATTAAGAGCTCTCCTTATGATAAGATAAGACAGAGATGCTTCCCTTTTCAAGTAGGGATTAAGAGCTCTCCTTATGATAAGATAAGACAGAGATGCTTCCCTTTTTATGTTGAGGATTAAGAGCATTCTTTATGATATGACAAGAAAGAAAGGAATTAAGTATTTTACTTTGTAAGAGGTTAAGTACCCGACTCGTCAGGTGGTCGTTAATCAAATCCAAAGGGACATAAGAAGACGTAAGAGGTCTTGCTCTAGTAGGTCTGGTGGCTCGCTACCCCAGCCTATTAGGAAATACGCATTATGTGGTACTTAACCTGGGGCCCCCCATGCAAGTTATGATTATGTTGAAGTACCTATATGTATATGTTTTGAAAAGAAAGGACTTGTATGAAATTAAGAATGCTTATGATCAAGTTTAAGAATGTTTATGATTATGTCCTTTATGTATGTTTAGGATTTTATGATATGATGAATGCTTATGATCAAGTTTAAGAATGCTTATGATTATGTCTTTTATGTATGTTTAGGATTTTATGATATGATGAATGCTTATGATCAAGTTGAAGAATGCTTATGATTATGTCCTTTATGTATGTTTAGGATTTTATGATATGATGAATGCTTATGATCAAGTTTAAGAATGCTTATGATTATGTCCTTTATCTAGGTTTAGGATTTGATGATGTCCTGAATGATTATGTTTAAATTATGCCCTGCTTAGATTTAATTATGCTTAGCATGCTTATGTAAATTTTATGTCATGCTTATGTTTTATTATGTTGGTATGTTGATGATTAGTGTTGTTATGAAATACTCATGCTATTTATGCTGGTATGCTCATGTTGCTAATTGTTTGATGAAGTTTGTGGCTTTTGTGAGTAGGCAAGAATCTTACTAAGCTATATGCTTATAGTTTATGTTGTCCATATACTGCAGATAAAGGAAACATGAACTAGAGGAAGTAGCAGGAGGGGTCAAGTGTGTGTGATAGTGGTATGGTGGAAAAAGACCCTATTACTATCTGCTCATATTTATATGCTCAATGAACAACTTAAGACATTGCTTTCGCTTATAAGACTTGTGATTTATTAGTACCATGTTGGATGTTGCTTAGTATGTTACTGTCAATTACTTAAGAAAGTTTGATATGTTAGAACCCATGAATGGATCTTAATGTTATGCATTTTATGAAATGAGATAAGATATGTTAACATGCTAATTATGAATATGATATGTGATGCATGTATAAAAGAAGGTTTATGCCATTATAACATGTTTAAGTTTGTAGATTGTGAAATGAACCATATAGGTTATGAAAAAAAAAAAAAGTAGCGCCGCCCTGAGAGCAGATAAGGGCGGGCGAACACAATGAAGGATCAAATCGAATCCTACATCGACTTCATATTCCAATAAACTAGATTGATCTAGTTATCTAATTAACTTAATCAATCCTCCACATTAATCCCTATCAACCATTAGGCCACTTAACAACTTATTATGCATTTATAACCACCCATATTTGAACCTACCAACCATACACAACAATACATAATTCATCATCCAGCTAAAAGCATACTTCCATTAGTTATTAATCAACAAACCAATAATGGCCTAACTATAGATCTAGCATCACATTTACAACCATTCAAATCAAAACTTACCAAGCTTATCTACGCTTGCATAGCTTCTCCATTCCCTTCGATGAGTCTGATTTGCTCAATCCAGATGAAGTGAAGACGAACTCTACATCCTAGCAACTATAACATATGATATACAGGTTTTCCATCCACTGATCAAATTCAAGAATCCTCAATCAATTAACAAGAATATTTCTAAAGATCACACACAAACATCCACATCTTTACCTCTCCTTCTTCCATCAGTTTGAATCACTACCAATGTGGCTGATGGTTCATCTGCTGCTCGATGCAACATTTGTAGAAAACGGCACTGGGAATTCTTACTGTCCATAAGGACATACATAGTAGGATCGAATGTTGATGGCCGCCTGCCTAGCCGGGACACCCAAAGATCCCTCCATCCCAGCTCAACCCCGTTCATAACTCCAACACCAGCCAACCTTACCGAACACATCACCGACAGAACACTAAACGAATAGAAAGGAAAAGGAAACCAGGAGATATACCAGTGATTTCCACTTCACCGGCACCTCTCCTCCCCAATTGCTCTGACTGCCACCACAGCTCCACCTCCGGCCGAAACGACCAACCATAGTGACGGCATCATCATGCTGCTCTCTTGAGAAACAGTAAGCTCTGATGAAGGGATCAACTGAAACCTACAAAGGACTGTGCACTTACCTTGCTCCGGCGACAATCAACAGAAAACCCCCAAATCGGCATATCACCGTCGGAACATTGCCGATTCAAGCTCCCCCTCCACTCGCTTGCCCACTTCTCCCGCTAGCTCTCTGCTCTCGCTCGTCCGCAGAGCCCATCATGGATGGTCCAGCCGCCGCCGCGAGGAAGGGGGAAGAGTGCTTGACTGTCGTTCGTTTCGGAGGGGAAGAGAGCTCGCGCAAAAGAAATGAGATCGCGATTGGGAAAGGGAGAAACGTTGGGATTTAAGGCAACGACAGAGAGTGATTGTGCGTTACACGAATGAAGTAGTCGGGTCTAATAGATCGGGTCGGGTCCAATCCTATACGCCTATTAAATCTTTCTCCGCAAATTTCCATAGAAATTTCCATTTAAGTCCAAGAAAATTTCTAAAAATTCCTGAAAAATTCCATAGGGTATTTTCCTAATTACCAAACATTATTGTTGTTATTATTTATTTATTTATTTTATTTTATTCCTATGGTATTTTACATTCTCCCCCACTTATTAAAATTTGGTCCTCAAATTTCGTACTTAAATGCAAAAATTAATTCAAGCAGTTTCCGAAAGGACCACATACATTCCTCAAGTGAATAAATGAGGCTATCGAGCTCGGATAGTATCTTCTAGCTCCCACGTAGCCTCCTCATCGGTATGATGTTGTCATTCAACCTTTACGAGTCAGATAATTTTGTCCCACTACTGTCGCTAGGATTCACCCTGGAATCTCCTCGTAAGTCACATTAGGCTGAAGTGGAATTGCTACCTCCTTCAGAACATGATCAACAAGCAACACGTATTTCTTCAGCATTGAAATAGGAAATACGTTGTGAACACCCGCTAGTGTCGAAGGTAAAGCCAACCGATAAGCTACACCTCCAATCCACGCCAATATCTCAAATGGGCCAATAAAGCGCGGAACTAATTTCCCCTTTAGCCCGAAACATTTCACCCCTTTCGTAGGTGAAACTCACAGAAATACCTAATCCCTAACTGAGAATTCCAAAAGCCTTCGCCTCCAATCTACATAACTCTTCTGTCGATCTTGTGCCTCTGATAACCATCATCTGATGACGCGCACCAACTCTGCATCGTGTTGGACACTCTGTGGCCCCAATAGCTATCGTTCCCTAACCTCCTCCCACAACATAGGAGATCTATAGGGTCCGCCGTATAAGGCCTCGAAAGGAGTCATCTGAATAGAGGAGTGATAATTGTTCTCATAGTCCACGACACAAGATCTTAATAGATCCTCCAGAGTATAAATGGTACGCTCAGACTGTTCATCCATCTATGGATGAAACGTTGTACTGAGTCGAAGCTCTATGCCCATGGTCGAATGCAGACTCTACCAAAATCGCGGGGTAAATCGCGGAATCTCTATCATATATAATACTCAAAGGTGACTTGCGTGAGGGCACCAAATCTGATAATCTTTGGCAATACAACTCTGCCATACGATCCAGTGAGTTCGTTACACGAATAGGCAGAAAGTGAGTTGATTTGGTTAGTTGATCCACGATGACCCAAATCGTATCATGTCCTTTACGAGCTCTAGGCAATCCCATAACGATATCAATAGTGATATGCTCCCACTTCTATTCCAGAATCAGAATTTCCTGGAGCAATCCAGCGAGTTTCTGATGTTCAGCCTTCACCTATTGGTATACTAAACATCGAGCAGTAAAATCTGCTATATCTCTCTTTATACCATTCTACCAGTATAAATGTTTCAAATCAAGGTATATCCGAATACCACCAGGATATATAGCAAATCTCGGATGATGTGCCTCCTGTAGCAATTCTTTCTTAAGTGGATGTATGTCCAGAACACATATCCATATTAGAGACGAAAAATTATCTTCTCACAAGAGAAGTCCATCTACCGTCTAAAATCTACTCGACCACACACTCTGTAAGTGCATGGGAGGCTATAGAGACCAATCTCACTTGTTGCAACTGTTCGCGTTCCAGCAACTCTACAATAGCTACTCAGTAGCTAGCTAAAACCCCACAAGCATTCCTGCTCCATACATCCACAAATCAAGATAATAATTATTAAAGTCATGTCATGTATATGACAACCTATCTCGTAGTTTCTTAACTGACGTAAGCATAAGATACGTCTCATGTAACTGCATCGGAATCGCTCCAATCACTGAAGCGATGCATCTGCGTACAATACCCTTCCATCCACATCGGAAGGATTAACTAACACTGATACAAAAGTCAACCATCGACTGAGCCCTGAAAACTAGCTTCACAGGCTTCCAACCAAGTAAATTCCATCACCTTCCTGATCAAACAAGTCAGTGATATATTAATGCTTAAAAGCATCCTATCCATATCTGCGGTAATAACCAAATCCATACAAGGAAACCACCATCTACGGTGGCCGAGTGTGCAACTCCAACAACCATAAACTGATCCAATCGTGTCCAGAATACACGATTTCTCAAGTCCATAGATGACTAAATCATTAAATAGTCTAACTACATAATCAGAACTCATAAAATTCATACCAAGTATGAAATTGTCGTCTTTACACACCTGCATCCTCTTTACTCTACACTAATGATATATCAATCATCACAACGACAATGATAATTGTATGACATCACGTCACTACAATATCAACACTCCAGTCGTAAATCAATCCTAGAGTATACACAGGTGTCCTTAGCTGATCTAAACAGATCATCTATCCCCAACGAAGGATATTCACTTTCAACAACTATCGCATTCCATCATCGATAATCGATGCATAATCTCAAAGGTCCATCTCTCTTTTAACAAAGAATTCCAGATCTTCTCAAGAAAATATTGGGACAGATGAATATCCCATCCAACACCTCCTGCAACTGCAACTTACATTCTTCCAATTCATATAGTATTTAGTAACACTTATACCAATCAAATTATCACCCAGTATGGGATCTTTGATACCAGAACTATTTCCGTAATCATTTCGATCAACTACTCTACTTGCCTATGCAGCGGCAAGCCTAGGAGTTCATTCAAAACTACATCTGACTACTCTCGAATTATACACACATCTGAGAGACATATCATGCCATAATCTCAACAATTAACCATCCGTAAGGATATGTCTATGGTAAAGGTATGTCTATCAAAGTCTAAGGGCATCCCTTGACTTCTTGGTCGTTAGTCAATATCTCACCTGACGGTAGAGATACCACCGACCCACAAGTCTATGTATAGGAACCCTTCTAATCCGAACTAAAATATTCTAGACAAAGATACCTGTAAACTACAAGTATCTCTCAATATATTAACCCAGAGGGTATACTAAAGTAATACCCTTAACGATCAATTATCTGTCGATCCGATCCAAAGGCTCCCTGTAGGTCTCGGCATTTCTCTGAAGAGAACAAGATCAGATCCAACATGCCACGACAATTCGATCGCATTTCTGTGATGAATAATCTGAGAATTTTCCTAGATCATCTGATCCCATCACTTAATCTTACAAGCTGCAATTATAGAATACCAAATAGATACGACCATCGTCGTATACTCTCTCCTCTGTACAAAGCCAATCCACATCTGGGGTAACTGTTGTTGTTGTCTGCATGAGTCTTCTACGATATCTTCTGCTGATACTGCTGAGTAAATCACTTCCCTTGAAAGGAAGTATCACGAAACTCCAACCACGCCTGAGGTAGTAGGTCGTTGTTGATGAGATAACCCAATCTTCTGTGTTGATCTCTGCTGTCGAGACGGTGCATCATCCTCTTGGAACACCATCGATAGTCTTCAATTGAGTCTTCAAAATACACCTCAACTGTACTAGTTGCTTACAATAGCAATAGATGAATTGATCCAACGGATAATCTGATACCAATTGTTAGTACCTATAAGATCCACATATCTCCACAATAGTATGATATTATCCACTTTGGACCCAAGCCCTCATGGTTTTATTTTTGGGCTTACCCAAAAGGCCTCAAACCAATGAAGATATTTTTACATCTTATAAGCACATGATCTTTTCCATGTATTACCAATGTGGGACTTTAATTGTATTCTCAATACTCCAATAATCCCCCCTCAAACAAAGGACCACATTGACCCCCCCTCAAGTCTATCCGTCCTCAAAGAACATCCTCTGCTTGATGTCCAATCCTCAACCCACCAGGACTTCCTGCCAACTGTCTGGTCCTCTTGGCCCAGTTGGACTTTCTGCCAATTGTCCATCCCTTCTGGCCCAACTGGACTTCCTACCAGTTGTTTAGTCTTCCCGACCCAACTGGACTTCCTGCCTGGTGTCTGTTCTCTTAATCCAGACATGGGAGCTCAACTTCCTTCGTTCGAGGTTCATGGCTTGACATGTACCATGGCTCTGATACCAATAAAGTTGTCATGCCCCGAGAGTATGTCGTGCTGAAAAGCAAACGGACAACATCTCCCTTGTACGTGGTTGTTGGTGCAATCGGCCCGGACTCGAGTTTGACTCAAACTGTATTTTGATGTTAGACAAAATGCATGACATGGGATTGTCATGGGAAGTCCAACATGGGTTGGACACGTAAATCCAAGTGTGTAGCCTTGATGGTGAAAAGTCCAAGCATGGGGCTTGGTGTTGAGAAAATCCAAGCATAGGGCTTGGTGTTGGAAAGTCCAACATGGATTGACCATGTAAGTCCAAGTGTGTAGCCTTGGCAGTGAAAGTCCAAGCATGGGGCTTGGCATGGAAAATCCAAGCATGAGGCTTAGTGTGGAAAGTCTTGAGGACTTGGCAAGTTCACTAGGCTCAGGGTCCTTGAGTCGGTGAAGGATGATATTGCGATGTCGTGCGCTTGGTGCATCCGAGGGATCGTCGGACGGGGAGCGAATGGAGTGAGGCTCAAGGGAAGCATACTTCGAGGGCAAGAGAGGCGAAGGATGGCATTACGAAGTCGTGCGCTTGGTGCATCCGAGTGACGTAGGCCGAGGGAAGAGAGCTTCGGTGGGGAACTCAATGAGAGGATGAGGTGGACTTGGCCAAGTGGCTAAGACTGAGTGTCGGAGGCTCAAATATGGTGTTTGAGGGTTTACCCGATGGTTGGATGCTCAAACAACTTGGTGTTTAAGATTTTACCCGACATCAGTCGACTGGCATAGGTGTCAATCAATTGCTCTAGGTCGATTAGACTCGACTGGTGTTCAACTAACCAAGTTCTGGCCGAACAGTCGACTGCCGAGATAGGGCAGTCGACTGCCGATACCATCAGTCGACTGATGATGGAGATCAGTCGACTGATCGGGGTGTTTTCAACAACAGAAGGTCTTTCGGTCGAGTGATCGCGATGACCACTCGACTGATGGGATCATCAGTCGACTGATGAGCATGATCAGTCGACTGATGATGGATCCGTTAGAACTTGGCCAGCGTGGATCGAGTCATTGTGAGACAACGACTACAGGACTAGTCGACTGATGGTCATAATCAGTCGACTGATGGGTGCGGAATCAGCTCAATGCAGGTTATAAATGGAGCTCAAGATGGAGGATTTCGCCAAGACTTTTGGGGAGATTTTGGAGAGGAATTGCTGTTGCATTCCAGACCTTCAAGAGCCAAACCAAAGCAAGCAACAAGCAAGTGATCAAAATAATTGTGTAAAAGTTTTCTTTTGTATTGTCTTTGTATTTTGGCTTGTATTTTTGTATTACTATTGCAATTGCTTGTACGAGGTTTCTCCACCTCCGACGTGTTGTCGAGAAGGAGTTTAGTTAGTGTCGTGCGCATAACTAGAGCTCGTTGAGCTCGCCCCATGGAGTAGGAACCATTCGGTTCCGAACCACGTATATCTTGTGTATGCTTGTATGTGTTGTTATTATTTTCATTTGTATTACTATTCTGCTGCGCTAACGACAATCGTAGATAAGTGACACAAGAAGAATGAACGATTTCCATCGTCTACGCATATCGGACTATTCACCCCCCTCTAGCCGACCACTGACGTTCCAACAAGTAGTATCAGAGACAAGGTAGCTTGTCGAGGATTAACCGCCAACACAAGCACGACAAGATGGCCGGCTACAACCTCCAACCACCAAAATTCGAAGGAGATTTTCAATGGTGGAGAAGAAAAATGAAGGTATATCTCGAAACCGATTTTGATTTTATATTAATTCTAGAAAATAGTTTTGAAATGCCTAGGGATGAAAGCAATAGGCAAATTGAAAAGGCAAGATGGACCAAGGATTAAATGAAGGATTTCAAGACAAATCTCAAGGTGATCACATTGCTTAGTGATTTGATTCCTAACAAAATTTGGTCTAGGCTAGGTGAATATAGGGATGCAAAGGACCTATGCCATAAGGTGATCAATTTCAATGAACATCCCGAACCAGCACAAGTAGAGGAGGAAGCCGAGGAAGAATGTCCATCAACATCCGAATCTGAGGATGTTGAAGAATTGTCATCCACATTCGAAGATGTGGATGACTTGGTGGAAACCTCCACCTCTAGCATTGAGGGGGAGGAGAGGTCTTCCATCCCGGAACAAGATCAAGAAGAAGCATCCACCTCCGAGTGAAGTCATGAACTAGCTCAAGAGACTTCCACCGCCTCTCTAGGTAACTCATGCATTATAATTAAGGATAAAAATCATATAATATGCTTTGAGTATAGGGAGAAAGGGCATTACAAGAGTAAATGTCCAAAATTGGCTAAGGAAAAGATACCACCGTCAAAAGTCAACCAAAAGTCAAAGGATGTCGGAGTCCTCGATAGAAAGAGCAAAGAGCACATTGTGTGCTTTAAATGCAACCAAAGAGGATACTACTGAAGCCAATGCCCTAGGGGAAGGAAGAAAGGGCAAGAAAGTGTATCACATGTAAGGGGAGCTTCCAAAGCTAACCCTAAGGTAAAATTTAATGCACCTTCAATTTCTAAGGTTAATAATCATGCTATGAACTATTTTAGCTCTCTTGCAATTATTAATGAAAAGCATGCTAGTATGAACAAATATTTTTGTCTATATGCCAAGCATGTTAGTTTACCTAAGGACAAACCTAGACATCATAATTCTAGAAAAATCCTACCTAAGGAGTCCATTAGGAGGATAGAAGAAAATTTGAGCATTAACCCCAAAAAGTCTAGGCATGTGCCTAAAAAGAGTCATTCCCAAAAGATAAATGAAAAATAAAAATTGGGAAAATTAGAACTAGAAAATCAAGCCTTGAGGTCAAGGCTTGAAAAATTAGAGAAGACCCTAGCAAGAATCGCAAATTCAATTAAAGGGTCAAATGTTTAAAATTCAAGGCCTAGGAAACAAGAAATGTCTAAGGGCAAGAAAGGTTTGAGTCACAAATCTATGTCCTACTATAATGTTCCATTAAATTATGGAACTATTTCTATGTCTAGGAAAACCAAGGTTAATAGGGAAGTCATCCCTAAGACTAGCCATGGTAAGTGTTTAGTGGCTAAGGACTTTAGGAAAACCAAGAAAGCCACTAAGAAGGTCAAAGGAGGAGTCACCTCTAGAGTTGACCTAGGAAAGACCCATTTGACTAAGGTGTCAAAATCAAAAAGGGTCATTAGGAAGGTATCTAGGGAAGTTATCCCTAGTGAATACCTAGTTAACACAAGGAGCTCCAATAGGTATTGGGTTCCTAGAAGCGTGATCGATTCACGCTAGATGAGTTAGGGTGTGTCAACCTTAAGTGAATGGGTAGTTAACCTAGCCATGGTAAAGTTGACACATTAGGATGTGTCAATGTGCTTTGAGAGATTGAAAATGATTAAGTTGGCATAATTAGGTCTTAGGAGTAATGGTGTGCCATTTTGGATTTTTGACACACTAGGGGGATAATGGCATTAAGGCAAAAATAGATTTAATTTTAGAAATGGCAATTTGAATTTAACACTTAGGTATTTTATACCTTAGTATAATTGTCATGTTTTGTTTGTCTTTCCATGACATAACATCATATTTATTTTTATCATTTAAAATGTCATGAACATATTTTGGGTATTTATATATGTCATGAATGCTTAGATTTCATTCACATGTCATGACATCATGATTATATGGCACATGCTTTATTCTTATATCATTATGTCATAATCATCATTCATGCATAAATAAAATGAAATTAAGAACTAAGGTATGTTTGAAGTCTCATGCATAAGGGAATCAAATAATGTTGCCTAGAAATAAGCATGAAACCCTAAATAACAAAGGCCCCACATCTAACTAATACTTGACTTGTATGTGTTTTACACATCTAGATACAAGTGAGATGTTTAAAAAAATTAAATTAAAAGTTTTAAAAATATTTTGAAAAACCTTGGTGAAGTCTATCTTTTGATAGCAATCACCATTGAATGGGATGATACAAAGAGGTCTCAATATTGAAGTTTTTCTCAACTTTTGAACTTTGTATCAATCTAGCTATTTTGTGGGTAAAATAATTTTCGAATATTTTTCACCCATAGTGTTTGTAATAAGTATTATACGTATGAATTTTTAAGATTTTTCAACTACGTATATTTACTTATGAATTTTGGAAACTCAGTTTCTGAAATTGAAAACTGCACTCTGCGGTTATCAGTCGACTGCTAGGGATGGCAGTCGATTGTTGTGGGAAGGAGTCGACTGGTAGCTGAGAGAGTCGACTGATACTGCTGATTTCGGGTAAACCATGGTTGTTAGGCCCATGTTCAGCTATGTTTTGGTCCCCTAACCACTCCTAACCCTAAGACATGCTATGGAGAGCATTAGAAAGGGTGGAAATCCATTGAATATGGATTAGGAGAAGTGTTTAGAGTGAGTATCAATTTTAAGGTGAATGGAAGTTCATTGTTGAACTTTGCCTTAATTTTGATTGTTTAAATGTTCCTATTGGCTTAGGGACTCTCCAAGGACATTGTTAGTGCAATGGTCAAGGGGGAGCAAGCCTTTAGGGGGAGGTATCCATCATGGGAAGATGGATGTGTATTTTTCCTCATTGGAGGAAAATTGGTTTGCCTCTCTTAAGTGATATGGGACTCATCACTAGAAAGATTGTAGGCATGTGTGTTCCTCCAAGGGAGAGATTGTAAGATCTCATTTGGATATGAGACATTCATACCCTTGGGGAGGACCTTTTTGATATATGTCAAAAAGGGAGAGAAGTTATCAATTGGGATAGTTAAAATTCTCATTGGGATGTGAGAATTGTCAATTGGGGATAATTGGTAGACTTGGGTTTGATGTTTTGTCCAACATCAAAAAGGGGGAGATTGTTGGTGCAATCGGCCCGGACTCAAGTTTGACTCGAACTGTATTTTGATGTTAGACAAAATGCATGACATGGGATTATCATGGGAAGTCCAACATGGGTTGGACACGTAAATCTAAGTGTGTAGCCTTGGTGGTGAAAAGTCCAAGCATGGGGCTTGGTGTTGGAAAAATCCAAGCATAAGGCTTGGTGTTGGAAAGTCCAACATGGGTTGGTCACATAAGTCCAAGTGTGTAGCCTTGGCAGTGAAAGTCCAAGCATGGGGCTTAGCATAGAAAATCCAAGCATGAGGCTTGGTGTGGGAAGTCTTGAGGACTTGGCAAGTTCACTAGGCTCGGGGTCCTTGAGTCGGTGAATGATGACATTGCAAAACCATGCGCTTGGTGCATCCGAGGGACCACCGAACAGGGAGCGAATAGAGTGAGGCCCAAGGGAAGTATACTTCGAGGGCAAGAGACTCGAAGGATGGCATTACGAAGTCGTGCGATTGGTGCATCCGAGAGATGTAGGTCGAGAGAAGAGAGCTTCGGTGGGGAACTCCATGAGAGGATGAGGTGGACTTGGCCAAGTGGCTAAGACTGAGTGTCGGAGGCTCAAACATGGTGTTTGAGGGTTTATCCGACGGTCGGATGCTCAAACAATTTGGTGTTTGAGGTTTTACCCGACATCAGTCGACTAGCATAGGTGTCAGTCGACTGCTCTAGGTTGATTGGACTCGACCGATGTTCGATTGACCAAGTTCTGGCCGAACAGTCAACTGCCGAGGGAGGGCAGTCGACTGCCGATACCATCAGTCGAATGATGATGGAGATCAGTCGACTGATCGGGGTGTTTTTGGCCACAGAAGATCTTCCAGTCGGGTGATCACGGTGACCACTCGATTGATGGGATCATCAGTCGACTGATGGGCATGATCAGTCGGCTGATAATGGATCTGTTGGAACTTGGCCAGCGTGGATCGAGTCGTTGTGAGACAACGGCTATAGGACCAGTCGACTGATGGTCACGATCAGTCGACTGATGGGCGCAGAATCAGGTCGATGCAGGTTGTAAATGGACCTCGAGATGGAGGATTTTGCCAAGACTTTTGGGGAGATTTTGGAGGGGAATTACTACTGCATTCCAGACCTTCAAGAGCCAAACCAAAGCAAGCAACAAGCAAGTGATCAAAGCAATTGTGTAAAAGTTTTCTTTTGTATTGCCTTTGTATTTTGGCTTGTATTTTTGTATTACTATTGCAATTTCTTGTACGAGGTTTCTCCACCTCTGACGTGTTGTCGAGAAGGAGTTTAGTTAGTGTCGTGCGCATAACTAGAGCTCGTTGAGCTCGCCCCATGGAGTAGGAACCATTCGGTTCCGAACCACGTATATCTTGTGTATGCTTGTATGTGTTGTTAGTATTTTCATTTGTATTACTATTCCGCTGCGCTAATGACAATCGTAGACAAGTGACACAAGAAGAATGAACGATTTCCATAGTCTACGCATATCGGGCTATTCACCCCCTCTAGCCGACCACCAACGTTCCAATAGTGGCAACATATCCAGTTAATACAAGGCCCTTAGGTCCACAACCACAACATATACAAATAAAAGATAACAACATAACGAAACACAGCGGAAACTAATACAACGACATTACAACCTACACACAGTGCATACCAGTATGACTGACCACATCACACAACGAAACATCGACAAAACCCGAACCCACAAGTGTGTACATCACATGACAAGTCCACAACACATTACACCACGAAAAACTCTAAATACATAACACAACATATGGAAAGCCAAAAACGACCACAGGAGCCTCGGAGGTGAGATGAGATGTTGTCAGCCAACGGTGCTCCAAGCCGTCATGAAGACTTCTACCTGTTACCTGGGTGACAGAAAAACCAAGGGTCCATGGTGGTGAGTATAACTCAGCAGGTAATAGGAAAACATGTATATATCAAATATCACATGTAATTCAACAGAAAAATCTACAGGTACATCAGGTAACACTAGCATGATAAACATATACATGTATATACCTTCTAACCAAATGACCAACGTAAAATACAAACATACCTGAAAGTCTGCTATGCTACACCTATCAAACCTGAGCACATATCCACAATATATGTATCTAACAGAAAATCTAGTCTATACCATCCAACATCATAAATACTGGTCAAAAAATGCAATAGTCTAACCAACAAGTATACAGGTATCTGACACAACCATATAACAGATGCGGATAGCATATATATATGTGTGTGTGTGTGTGTGTGTGTGTGTGTGTGTGTGTGGTAATATGCAAAAATGTCATAAATTATAGCAATGCAGCATGCATGGTCATGCCGGCTCACCCTAAAGCTACTACGACCACAGTGTAGCCTCGATGGCTCGACATGACAACTGTCCCAACTCAACACCAACCACTACTCTCGAGTGGCCAAGTGAGCAGTATGATCGAGTAGCATATAAGCGTAAAGAGCAAGCTACTCGACGGGGGTCTCTGCTGTTGGCCACTATGACAGTCACTACCAATGAGTGGTCGAGCGCCACACACGCAGGACTACGACACGAAAATCCAACTATCACCATCTATAGTGGTAGAGTGTGGCACCACAATGCTCTGCTCTCACACCGGTTACTCCTCCTATGAGTAACCGTGGAGGCAGGATGACTGACGACCCTCTCAACCATAAGAGAGACCACGTTGCCAGCGTGCATGCAATGACATGAATACATATAGACATCCACTACAGACTCTCTATTCCTACCGAGAGTCATAACAATCTGATCAACACACTCTCTTTCCTGCAAAGAGTCGTACTCAACTGATCATAACACTCTCTATCCTATAGAGAATCATACCAATCTGATCGACAAACTCTCTATCCTGCAGAGAGTCGTACTCAACTGATCATGACAAGCTAGGACCACCGGTCCGTAGCGACACACTAATCATAATTTACCTGATCATTTACACAATACATGATCGGTAGTAAACATGCAATATATAAGGGTATTGGAATCAATCCTACGTTCAAGACCTTTCTTACCCATGGATGCCCTTTTTATCCAATTTACAAATCAGGTCATCATCCGTATTCCTCTATTTACACATAACTAAACATTTATGGGTTTACTTACATCACATCTATAATTCCTAATCATGATGAGGAAAAATGTGATATCAACATTAGAGCATATATGGCCAACGATAAGTATCAAGCACAAGAATAAATAAGAGAAGGGTCAAGATAATATGAACATATAATATGATCATATATATGTCTAAATTTGTATGCAATGACAACTACCTGACCAGGGTAGGAAATTACCCACCTGATATGTTGAATATCCAAATAAATCTCCTCGTCCAGGACTTTATCTCGAATCAATGTCTTGTACAAAACATGTATGATCCGATTATGATGTCAATTCTAATATTAGGATCAAATCCTAATCCTACATCAACTTTATATTTCGATCAACTAACAGAACATGTTCCTCCATTAATTCATAATCAGCAACCAATAATGGCCTAGCTATAGATTTAGCATCTCATCTACAACAATTCAAATCAGAACTTACCAAGCTTATCCACACTTGCATAGCGTCTCCATTCCCTTTGATGAGTCTGATTTGCTCAATCCAGATGAATCGAAGATGAACTCTACATCCTCGCAGATGTAACATATGGTATACAGGTTTTCCATCCACTGATCAAATTCAAGAATCCTCAATCAATTAACAAGAATATTTCTAAAGATCACACACAAACATCCACATCTTTACCTCTCCTTCTTCCATCAGTTTGAATCACTACAAATGTGGTTGATGGTTCATCTGCTACTCGACACAGCATTTGCAAAAAATGGCACTGGGAATTCTTACTATCCACAAGGACATACATAGTAGGATCGACTGTGGATGGCCGCCTGCTTAGTCGGGACACCCGAAGATCCCTCCATCCCAGCTCAACCCCGTTCACAGCTCCAACACCAGCCAACCTTACCGAACACATCACCGACTAAACTCTAAATGAACAGAAAGGAAAAGGAAACCAGGAGATATACCAGCGATTTCCACTTCACCGGCACCTCTCCTCCCCAATTGCTCTGACTGCAACCATAGCTCCACCTCCGGTCTGAACGACCAACCGTAGTGACAGCATCATCGTGTTGCTCGCATGAGAAACAACAAGCTCTGATGAAGGGATCGACTGAAACCTACAAAGGACTGTGCCCTTACCTTGCTCCGGCGACAATCGGTAGAAAACCCTCAAATCGACAGCTCACCGTCGGAACGTCGCCGATTCAAGCTCCCCCGCCACTCACTCACCCTCTGCTCCCGCTCGCTCTCTGCTCTCGCTCGTCCGTAGAGCCCGTCGTGGATGGTCCAGCCGCTGCCACCGCCGTGAGGAAGGGGAAGAGTGCTCGATCGCCGTGCGTTTCGAAGGGGAAGAGAGCTCGCGCAGAAGAAATGAGATCACGGTTGGGAAAAGGATAAACGTCGGGATTTAAGGCAACGGCAGAGTGCGGCTGTGCGTTACACGAATGAAGTGGTCAGGTCCAATTAAAATGGGTCGGGTCCAATAGATCGGGTTGGGTCCAATCATATACGTCTATTAAATCTTTCTCTGCAAATTGCCATAGAAATTTCCATTTAAGTCCAAGAAAATTTCTAAAAATTCCTGAAAAATTCCATAGGGTATTTTCCTAATTACAAACATTATTATTATTTTTATTTATTTTTTTATTTTTTTATTTATTTTTTTCCTGTGGTTTTTTACAAATAAAGCCTAAACCTAGGTTTGATATATATATAACTTGGGTTAAGTAATCCCATTTAACCCCTCATAAGCAGATAAACCAAATAGACCTTGTAAAAGCCTATTAAATCTTTCCCCATAAAATGTCATAGAAACTCCATTTAACCCCATAAAAATTTCTAAAAATTTCTGTAAAATTCTATAAGGTAATTTCTTAATTAACAAGGGTAATTATTATTATTTTATTTTCCGATATCTTACATTTTTATTTTATGATAGATTTACAAATTCTATATATATTATTCATGAGGTGAATAAAATAGTGAATAATCATTGGGGCAGAGCTTCTATGACTTATACGAGCACGCCGAAAGAAATAAAAAATTTATGATGGAATGAGTTCAAGGTAAGTTATTTAAATCATTTTGTATATAAAATTATAGTTAATATAATCAATTCATTTTTTTTTCTCTACTACAGCAGGTATTTACTTGGGAGGAGAGTGAAACACTAGAGATAAGGAGGATTTTCAAGAAAAAGTGTGGCGATTATATCAGAAACATATTAAGCCATGCAAAAACTAGAAGTAAAAATTCACACTACATAACCAAGGAGAATTGGAATAAGATTGTTGCATATTGGGGATCTAAGGATAGCAAACGAAGGAGTGAACAAAATAAGAAAAATCAAAATTGGAATTTCAGCGCTATGTCTACCACGTGTGCGGGAGGCTTAATCAATATCGATGAACATAGACATCGATTGGTGAGTTTTTTAAATTCCTAATTTTGTAATCTAATACTCACTAATTTATTATTTATAACGATGTTTGTTTAGGCCTAGGAAACGGGGACTTGGCCATTATTCATAGACACTTTCACTTGTACATTTCAAAAAGAAAAACAAGACGTTGAGTGGAGAGAGAACTAGAATAATGAAGGTTTATAATTTTAAAAGTTTTACAGTCTTTTGTTATTATTTATTTTTTTTTCAAAATAGGAGAAATATGATGAACTTGCACAGATAAATTCATGTACAAGTGATGATGTAGTCAAATCTGAGCCTTCTGTTAGCAATATGAATTTATGTCTCGAAGCAACTGGAGGGGCGAAAGGTGGAAGAATAATTGGACTCAGTTCTTTGAGCTGAACCTATAAAGTCCCTAGTGCTTCTTCTTCATCCTCACCGGTAGTAAAAGCAGAAATAAATCAATTGACCGAAGAGGTTAGTCATTTTAAGGAGTTACTAGCGTAAAAGGAAAATGAATCGAGACAAAGAGATCATGAAGTAAAGTGTTGGTGCAATCGGCCCAGGTCACGATTGACCAGACTCGAATTTTGACTCGAACAGTATTTTGATGTTCGACAAAATATATGACAATGTGATTGTCATGGGAAAGTTCAACATGGGTCTTAGTATGGAAAAGTCCAAGCTTGAGTCTTAGCAATTGAAAAGTCCAACATGGGTTGGAAAGAGAAGTCCAAGGGTTGATATTGACGGCGTAAAGTCCAAGTGGGAGTCTTGGCAGCATAAGTCTAATGGTTGGCGGCGTAAAGTCCAAGCGGTAGTCTTGGCAGTGTAAGCCCAATGTGCCTTGGCAGTGTAGACTAGTTTAGCATGACAATAGCCGATGGAAGCACCTGAAGGCTAGCATATGGATGAACAAGTCATGGATGACTTAAAGGGATCTGATAGGCGTGAGGCTGATGGAGGTAGCTAGAAGACTTAGGTTTAGGCTAAGGGTGGTCTAGCAAGTATGAGGGCATCATACTTGGGGTTAAACCTCATGGTTGAGGTTATCAGTCGACTGGGGCTTTGGATTAGTCAATTGGTCAAGTGTTTTGACACTTGGCGTAGAGATGACTCTTCGATCATGATCGGGATTATGTGATCAAATTGCTCGGAGTTGGGGTGTTCGATCAGTAGGAAATGGTCTCGCGATTGATCGCCAACATTGAGTAGTCGATCGATGAGCAATGATCGCCATGGATGGCGATCATCGGCGGTCGAGGTGCGGAGTAGAACGCTCGAGCCGGGTCAATTGACTACGGCCTCGGCGATCGATGGGTAATGTGGAACTTATCCAATGTGGATTGAGTCATTGTCTCACAACGGCTACAGGAGCAGTCGATTGATGGTCGCAATCAATTGACTGCTAGGCGAAATCCAGCCCGAGTTGCAAGTTTAAAAGGAGCACAAAGGGAGGATTTGGCCAGTGATTTCTTTGGCATTTTTTAGGCAATTTGCTGGTGTAAATCAGGGTCTTCAAGTTCAGTTCAAGTGATCAACAAACAAGCATTCCAAATCTCTTTGTAAAGTTTTCTTTACTTGCATTTTATTGTATTTTCTTGTATTTGTTGTGTATTATTTTTGTAATCATTGTAAGAGGTTTCTCCACCTCCGACTTGTTGTCGAGAATGTGTTATTGATTATTAGTGGTGTTTGCATCGCTAAGGCTCATTTGAGCTCAATCCGTGGAGTAGGAACCCTAAGGTTCTAAACCACGTTATATCGCGTGTTTTGTTGTGCTTGTATTTTGTTATTGCTTTATTATTTGTATATCCGCTGTGCATAACAAATTTTGTAGCAAGCATGCGATCGATTTCCATCTACACAATGTACGTGCTATTCACCCCCCCCCCCTCCCCTCTAGCGGTCACCAATGTTCCTACATAAAAAAATTAAATAAACAGATGAATGAATTTCGGAGGCAACAGATGTTAATTATGTAGCATCTTCAATTATTGTCTAGTTCAAGTCAACTTCCTCCTTGAACTGGTCCTCCTGTTGATGTCTGTAATAATGACAATGAATATGTACTTTTTGATGATGATGGTGACGATAGTGGTTACGTTTGAATTTGTTATATTTAAATGTTACTTGAATTATTATCACAATTGATATCCTTGTATTGTAAGTTACGTTTATATTTGTTATGTATATATTGATTTGGTATTGAATTATTTTCATTTATTAGATGATTATGGAGTTTGATATGTGAATTAGTTTATATTGTTAGATGTGTTTGTTGTAAATAGATAAAAATAGTAGAATTTAGCATGATATTTTTTTATTTCCTCATATTAGCAATGAAAATAAATTTCATCACAAATTTACGAAAAAAAATCATTTTTCGTCGCAAAATTGGCAATGAATAAAAATTTTCGTTGCAAAAAAGAAGCAACAATCGACTGTCTCTTGCTAATAGTCGATTGGTATACTATCAGTCGACTGGGCAGTTGACTAAAAAATATTCTGTGATCTGTTGCTCCACTACTAGTCGATTGACGCCCACCATCAGTCGACTGATGAATGCATGGGTGCAACAAAATATTTTTGTCGCAGAAATTATGTCAAAAAAAAATTTTATCGCAAATTATCCACTATTAGTCGACTGATTTACTGTAGCACCTTACAAAAATTTTTTTTAATCAATTGGCCTGTTGACTAGTCAAGCGTCAATCAACTAATCAGCAGGATCATTCGACTGATAGCCTTCTTCAGTCGACTGACCTTGAATATTTTGCAACAAAAATTCGATTCGTGGTAAATTTTGTGACGAAATTTATTTTTGATGCAAAGTTTTCATGAAAATATGGTAAATAAATTTATTAGTCTTTTGCGACGAACTATGTTTTCGTCGCAGATTTGGCAACGAAAATAATTATTCGTCGTAAATTTTTGCGACATTTGTTTCATTGCCAAATTTGGCGACGAATAATTATTTTCATCGCCAAATTTGGAAACGAATAATTAATTTCATCACCAAATTTGGCGACGAATAGTTATTATCGTCGCCAAATTTGGCGACGAATAATTATTTTCATCGTTAAAGTTTGCAAGGAATTATTTTTATTGCCATTTTTATCGCTAAGTAGCAATTAATTTTGCAACAAAAATTTTATTCGTTGCAATTTTTGCAACAAATTTTTATTTTTCGTTACATAATTTTACGACGAATTATTTACAACGAAAAATTTTTGCAACAAATTTTTATTCAAAATTCATCGCCAAAACATAGCTTTTTTTGTAGTGTCATAAGTAGAGTTTTACATCGTCTCTAGATTCTCTACACTTCCTTCTTCTACTCCATGTCTAGATTTTAGAATTTCAATTCTTCTAGATCTGTCAATGAGTTTCAGGTAAAATCCATTGATAAATTTAGTCAATTCTAATTGGACTCATTTTAAGTCTAGTAGATTTCTAGAGTTCCCTTAAGTCTAACTATACTCTAAAGTCTTAGCTTCAAGATCTTTCTAGTCATTCATAGCCTATTTCAAAATATTCAACCTGTGTATCAATTGGCATAGACTCATAACTTCATATAGGAGACTCATAACTAGGGTTATGCATTATCTCTAGATTCTTTACACTTTTCTCTTCCATTCCATATCTAGGTTTCAAAATTTTAACTCCTTTAGATCCATCAATAAGTATTGAGAAAAATTCATTGATGACCTTGACCAACTATGATTGAACTCATTCCAAGTCTAATAGGGTTTTGTAGTGCCCTTGAGTCCATCCATATCCTAAAATCTCAGCTTCAAGACCTTCCATGCACAACCTATTTCAAAATATTCAGCCTATTATAAAAAATTCAACTTGCATGCCAATTGACACAAAAATATGACCTCATGTAGGAGACTCAGAAGTAGGGGTTTTCACATTGTTTTTAGATTTTAAAAGAGAAACATAAATAGATTCCAGATAATGTGTAATTGTCGAACAAAACTGGAGGTATTAATTAGTTTTCCAAAGAAACATAAATAGAAACAAGGCAAAGGTTTTTGATTGTAGAATAAATATATCATTTACTTATAAAATTACATTATTTATGCAGAGTAGCCAGATCCATGCACGAAGTCAATTATTCAACTTTGTGTAATTATTATTATAATGTTAGCACAATCACACTTCCAAGGAAAAATTTGAGTGTCACATGATTTTATTCCTCACAATGAATGTATAATTCCTCATGTCTTATTGTTTGAATTTTATAGGGTCCTTGTAGGGATTCTTATAGCGCTTGGAAACATTTACAAGCACTAAGCAATGGAAAAATGAGATCCCTCCAAAGATCCATGTGAAAATTAAACTCGTTTTTGATCGATTCTAACCTATGAGAATCGTGATTACCTTCGCTGCATGCCCTCCGTAATCCCGTTAGCAACACTTGTGTACGGATCTCAGCATGGTCAGTACGTCCGTGCCTCCACGGTATCCACATGAACCGTGAAGTGGAGAAGAACCAAACTGTGGTGTTAGCCACAAAGTTGGTTCGACCAAGAAATTAGAAGAAGGAGAAGAAGATCCAACGAAAATTCTATCAACCAAGCCTCATCATGAAAAAGCCTTTTATATTCAACCATTAAATATAAAGAGTTTTTTTTACTCTTGGTTTGCTTGGAATTATCATTCATTAATTCCACCTTAATGATCATGCAACCCCTCTTAATGGTGAGTCGCACTCGATTCGAATCTGACTTGAGTCTAACTCGAATCAGATTCATTGGGTATATCTTGAGTCCTACTCAATTCGAATTTGACTTGAGTGTAACTCGAGTCAAATTCATTGGGTATACCTTGAGTTCTACTCATTGAGTCTAATCTACATTAGACTCAACCCGATGGCCCAATGGCTCATCACATGAGTCATCTCCAACTCACATGTCCTAAGTGTGTGACCCAATAGGTTCTTGTAACGTTGGCAATATTTCTAAAACCCTTTTAGAGACATAAGCAATGAGTGACATCTAGCAATACATCATTGCTACCCAAGTGACGAGAATGTCGAGATCCGACGTAACCTTTTCGTGACTACTATCGTGTATGACTTAGTTCTTCTATCCTTGATATCTAGATTGATCAATGAGGCATAGACTGTGTCATCCTCTTATCAATCATGAGTTTCTTGATCTCCAAGTAGACTACTCAACCAAATAAGCTCAATATCTCATATTGACTTATTCGAGCATGGTCATGCACTTTTAGCAGTCCTACTGTATCAAGGGGCCCATAGATATCACTTCCGATATATGGAAGGGATAGATCTCATCTACATCACTCACATCCCTCCGCATAACTTATTGCATATCTAGTGATCACCTTTATAGTCACCGTTACAGGTGACGTTTAACGAAGCTAAAGTATACAACTCATTATATAGGGAACCGTAGTGACTTCAGGTCTAAGGATTATTCATACCAATAGTCACATGAGAATGTTTATGACACTCATATAACGCTCCATGAAACATTCTCATAGCGGATCAATTCAATGCATAGTTTCTAATATGTATCCATGTGTCAACTCGATATCACATATCTATGACTGTCCTTGCATATTAATACTCGACTAGGAATAATTAAGAGTAGTGGTCAATGTGTATATATATATATATATATATATATATATATTTCTACAGGCTCTTACTATCAATTCAACCAATTGATATGCTATAAACCTGAACCTACTATTCAAGGACACTATTATATTATTTATATAGCACAGATAAGAAATAATATAATAAACAAACCCTGACCTATTATTAATGAAATATGATACATATGATCCCTAATCAATCATCTATTGATTGGCACTAAGGGTTGATACTAACAGTCCCCATATAAGAGTTTCTTAATGTATCGCAATAAAAAAACATAGTCAAATTTATAAGAAAAGAAGACAAATAAGTCAAATATGATAATTTGTTATGTAATATCTTACGAAGAACATTACTTGGGACCCTACACTCGACGTAATGAGAAAATAATATTTAGCAATTTCTCAACAATTCCAAGATGTCAATTTTAGTAATAAAAAGGTTGTAATTTTTTTTAATGAATGAAACTTGTTGTCATCGTGAGACTTAACAAAACATATGTTATAGTAGAATATACAAACATTACTTACTATTTTTTTTTCAAATTAATCACTATAAGTGTCACGCCCCGAGAGTATGTCTAACCGATAAACCGACAACATCACCCCTATACATGACACAATATTTTGTTGATACAAGGCCTTTTGGCCACAATCACACAACATATACATATATGTATAACCAAAATCACAACGGAAATCACCACAATAGAGATAAAAACTCGACATCACTGCATACCGGTATGACTAACACCAAAATAAGAAAGAACCGTAACAAAATCAAAAAGACAAGTACAACACCAACAGTGTCCAACACTATTGAGTTTCTCCGGCACCGCGGCGAGTGTGTGTTTGAATACGTTTCATAAACATGCACACAGCGAAAGCAATAAAAGCAATAAATCTAATTTATTACAACAAACACATCACATGCATGTGGGATACAACATGTGTAGACATAATCGCTATGTAAAATTTTGCAATAAAATGAAACTTATACTAGGTATACCTGACGGATCACGTGTAGCGGAAATGACATCAACAATAGCGATTCTCACTAGAATCACCTCTATCCGTATCCACACCAAGTATCATCGAGATAGTTTCACAAAGCCACGAGTCTCATCTTCGCAAAAGTCACTAGCCTCAAGTCGAAGATGATGTGATCCGAGAGACAATCACAATACGAAATAAATTCGGATCCCAAGAAGCAGTTTTTACAATCGCTTCGTTTGTGAAAACTTAACCCTCCACCTATGAGGATTGTCAGAGATCTAATCCCCAGCAAGTAGACCGCTGTCGGAGCATAAAACACAGACCAAATGGCCTCTCCACATGAAGGAGATCAAGCTGTCCAAAACTGGACAACTTGTTGTGGAGGAAGAAGGGGCCGGCCAAAGGCTTGGCTGGTTACTCCTTGGTCGCCGGCGGCCAAGGGAGGTTGGCCGGTGGTTGAGGGTGGCCCAAGGGACACCAGAGGCTGGTGGATGGCCGGCGGCGAGGAGAGGCAGCAGCTCCAATGGGCGGCGACAGCACAAAGGTGGGCAACAACCACCTTGGCTTGGGCAACAAGGAGGAAAGGAGGCTAGGGTTTCCAAAACCCTTGAACCAATTAATTCTCCACGAAAAAACCCTTAAGACATGTTTTTACAGAGAACACATTCTCCTAACGGTTATTGGTTCATAACCAAAACTCATTAACCCGCTCCAATAACTTAAGTTAAAATAAACCAAACCGTGTTGGTCTATTTAAGTTAAAACGAACCGAACCAACTTTGGTTCATTCGTTTAAAACAAACTAAACCACTTTGGTTTATTTTCCACCATTAGATTAGAACCAAACCAAATTGGTTCATCCATCATGTCTTCAAAAGACACAGCCTATCCATGCTTGGTCCAACCAAACCTAGTCTCTCTCGATCTGAGAATCTTATTCTCAAACTCGTTTTAAATCCTTCGGATTACACTCGTTGTCCGTGTGACCAAATAGGTTCCCCGTTTATGTTGGCCGTCTATAATTAACAATTAATTATAGAACGATCATGAGTGGCACCTAGTAGTATATCATGATCCCCAATTAATCGGAAAATCAACGGTTGATCCCAAAACCTTTTTTGAAACCCTTCAGCAGCTACAATGAATTGTGCTCCATTCCTTTCACTCAATCTTATACCCACTTGGTTCAGGACATGGTCTATTGTGTTAGTCCCCACTAGGCTGACTACGTCATACCTAGCCCAAGTATTACTTCCTCGTCCTCCAGATTCTAGTTACTGCACATGTATCCAAGAGTATCATACTCTAAATATGTAATGTTTTGGCCAAAGACTTTAGTAACAATCCGACGAGAGGTCATAGGGTATACATCTCCTCGCAAGGAGCGATGAATCCTCTGTAAGCTATTCAAACACCTTCAGCCATTTCGACTTATACCCAATCATCCCGGGTCTACATCTCCTCGAAGATGCTTGCTTAAGATGTCAAAGCATAAGTCTCCATGACCAAGATGACTTGAATACTGCAAGTCAAAGGAACATCGCACTTATACTGCAGTAAGAACTTCATTGACATATCCATATATGCAGAGAACCATATGAAGTCTTACAGCTAGTCACTCCAATGAACTAGTTACCATAACTAGCATCCACGATCAACTCCGTACATCCCAATGTCTCCTACTAGTGAGAAACAACTGCTTGGATAAACCAAAGAGTATACCTCGTGCTAGTCTCAACAAAATCGATGGCGTCCAAATCCATCAATTCATCGCCTAAGGATAATTCCAATACATCACAATTACACATGTAAAGATACTCAATAGTTGTAATCCAATCACAAATTCTCTCATGTTGTGAATCGTATTGCGGACATTCAATAAATGAGTTTAAGATAAAATCAAATACATGAAAACATGTATACTCAAATAGTGAATCTTCATTTATCAAATAAATGGTGCAACCATAAGGCGATTGCCTTAGGACACCTCTCATATATAACTAACAAACTCCCACTTGACCTAATGTCAATCTCCACGATATCCAATACCATAAGCTCTAACATGACCCTCAAACTTACTTTTAGGTAAGGCCTTAGTTAAAGGGTTCGCTAAGTTCCTTTCAGTGGAAATCTTCTCGATTTGTATTTCCTTCCTACTTATGATCTCTCTGATCAAATGATAGTGGCGAAGCATATGTTTGGATCATTGATGAGACCACATCAAGTTCAAAGACAAACTTCTTGATCCAAATCGCTTTCTTTGCTGCTTCCAAAGCTGCAATGTATTCTGCCTTAGTGGCAGAATCCGCTATAGTGTCTTGCTTGGAACTTTTCTAACTTATTGCGCCTCCATTCAAGGTAAATACGTAACCAGACTGAAACCTGGAATCATCCTTGTCTGTCCGAAAGCTGACATTCGTATACCCGCGTATTACCATATCACCTTCTCCATATATTAGGAACACATCCTTAGTTCTTCTCAAGTACTTAAGGATTGTCTTAATAGTCGTCCAATGATCCATTCCTAGATCGGACTGGTATCTTCTCATGACACTCAGAGCATACAACACATCGGGCCTCATACATAACATATCATACATGATAGATCCTATTGCGGATGCATAGGGAACTTTATTCATGCAAATCCTCTCGTCTTCTGTGTGCGGACACATAGACTTCAATATGTGTATCCCATGCCTGATGGGTAGGAAACCTTTCTTGGATTCCGACATGCTAAACCTCTTTAGAACTCGGTCTATATATGTAGACTGCGAAAGATCAAGCAACCTATTCGATCCATCCCTATAGATCTTAATCCCGAGGATGTAGATTGCTTCTCCCAGATCTTTCATGGAGAATGTCTTGGATAACCAAATTTTAACTGACTGTAAGACAGATATATCGTTTCCTATAAGTAATATGTCATCGACATACAATACTAGGAAGACGACTGCACTCCCACTAACCTTCTTGTACACACAATGTTCGTCTAGATTTTGTGAGAAATCAAACCTTTTAATTGCCTCATCAAAACAGATATTCCAGCTCCTGGATGTTTGCTTCAATCCATAAATGGACCATCTAAGTTTGCATACCTTGGTTTTATCAACCAATGTGAAACCCTCAGGTTGTATCATATACACGTCCTCGAGTAGGTTTCCATTAAGGAAAGTCATTTTCACATCCATCTGTCATATCTCATAATCATAATGAGCCGCTATGGCCAGGAGCATCCGAATGGATTTAAGCATAGCTACCGGTGAATAGGTCTCGTCATAATCAACACCTTATTTTTGACGATAGCCTTTCGTCACTAATCTAGCCTTAAAGGTAATCACATTACCATCCATGTCGATTTTCTTCTTGAAAACCCACTTGCACCCTTTAGGCTTAATGCCTTTAGATGGGTCCACCAAGTTCCAAACTTGATTTTCATATATGGAATCCATTTCCAACTTCATGGCTTCAAGTCATTTGTCCCTTTCTGAATATTTCATAACTTCTTCATAATTGGTAGGCTCCTCATCGTCAATGAGTAACACGTCGTTCGATTCACTTACGAGAAATCCATATCTCTCAGGAATATTGCATGTCCTACCATATCACGAAGATGTGGTGTCACAATAGGTTAAGTCGATGTCTCATCACTATGAGTCATCGGTTGAGGTTCTTGACCAGGTATCTTCTCAATGTCTACTGGAATCTCTTAAACCTCCTCAAGTTCAACGACTCTCTCATTGTTTTCTTGCAAGAGAAACTCTTTCTTTAGAAACACAACATGTCTTGAAACAAACACCTTTTGTTCCACAGGATGATAGAATTGGTAACCCCTCGTTTCCTTAGGGTATCCAATAAATAGACATTTATCAGACTTGGCATCCAATTTGTCTGATACAATCCGCTTCACATAAGCAAGACATCCCCATATCTTCAAGTAAGATAAATGAGTTTTCTTACTATTTCATATCTCATATGAAGTAGTAGACACTACCTTGGTCAGGACTCTATTTAACAAGTAAACAACAGTCTGAAGTGCATAGCCCCAAAAGGACTTGGGAAGATTCGCGTGATTCATCATCGACCTAACCATGTCCAACAAGGTTCGATTTCGCCTCTCAGATACACCATTATGTTGTGGTGTATACAGTGGAGTCCATTAAGACAATATACCATTGTCCCATAAATAATCCAGAAACTCTTGACTCAAGTATTCACCACCTCGATCCGATTGAAGTATTTTAATACTCTTGCCAAGTTGTTTCTCTACTTCATTTCTGATTTCTTTGAACCTTTCAAAGGCTTTAGACTTGTGTTTCATCAAGAACACATAGCCAAACTGTGAGTAATCATCGGTGAAGGTAATGAAGTAGCTATAGCCTCCTAGAGCTTGAGTTGACATAGGTCCGCATACATCAGTATGTATTAGACCAAGTAACTCTCCCACCGGTTCACCTTTTCCTGTAAAAGGTAACTTAGTCATCTTGTCTTTTAAGCATGATTCACATGTATCATATGAATCTAATTCAGACGATTCCAGAATTCTACATCGGTGTAATTCGGACATGTGTTTCTTGCTCACATGGCTAAGACGACAATGTCACATGTAGGAGTCTAATTGATTATCTTTTCGAAGATATTTGTTGCTCGCTTCGATATTGAGAATGTCACTGGATACATCTAACGTATATATACCATTGCACAATGTTCCAGTCCCATAAAACACGTCATTCAAAGTTATGTAACAACAATTGTTACTAAAAGTCAAATGGTATTCATTTCTATTTAAACAAGAAATAGAAATGATATTCTTTATCAACGAAGGAACATAAAAGCAATTGTCCAGTTCTAAGACAAGTCCTATAGAGAGTCTCAACAAATACGTTCCGATGGCGAGTGCAACAACCTTTGCTTCATTCCCAACACGTAAATTTGACTCTCCCTTGATGAGTCTTCTTCTATTCCTTAGCCCATGTATGTCATTACATATATGTGAGTCACACCCAGTATCCAATACCCAAGTGTTTGAGGAAATAGAATGACAATCAATAACGAAGATATCTGAAGAATATGGGGCATCTGATGCCTTATTCTTCTTCACGAACTCAAGATAAATCTTATTGTTTCTTTGCCAATAGCCCTCCTTGCCACAATGATGGCAAGTGCCCTTTTGAGCTGGTTCTGCCTTTTTAGCCTTTTTCTTCTTCCCCTTCTGTTGTTCCTTTGACTTCCTCTTAGAACCTTTCTTCGAGGAATCAACTAACAGCACCATCCCTTGCTCATGCTTCACAGAATGCTTCACAGTCTTCAGCATGTTGAGCAGTACCACAGATGAACATTCTTGCATCTCATAGGTGAAGAGGAGCTTGGAGACTTCGAATCTTTCAGATCTCACTTGCTCATCAAACAACTCATAAAGACGAAAGACTATGGTATGAGCATCCATATGCTCATGCTGCTTCCGCAGCTCGGGTACCATCGCGGCTAGCATGATGCAACTTACTAGTTCAAAATCACTCACATGTTTCTGATAGGTCAACAATTGGTCCAGAGTTGCGTCATCACTAGGATGGGCAGGAAGAGGCTCTTCGAGGACATACGCAAGCTTTTCCACCTTAAGAACAATTCTCAAGTTTCTAAGCCAGTCCAAGAAGTTCGGCCTGGTCAATTTATTTGGATCCAAAATGGAATGCAAATTCAAAGATATCATGATCAATCAATTAACCTAGAAATACAAATCGAACATATATGAGAAAGATGATTTAAAATGCATCTACATACATTTACAAAATCCCATTCATTTTTTGAATTTCAAAAACCCTCAAAATTAATTCGGGAGATCATAGGTCCATCTCCAAATGGGTTGATATCTAATATAGATAAGAACAACCTTAGATTGAGTCCAACAAGTCATTCTTAGATATGATGGTAGGTATCAAATATACCGATTATATATCACGTATATGTAACTATCACAATGTGTTATCAACTAATTGAATGTTCACACATATATTGAGTTGTTAACACATTAACAAGTATGCATCATATGCATAGCACCCAACTTCACATCTCTTCACATCGACCTTGGAGTCAGTCCAACAAATCGATGTTCCAAGTTAGAGTCGACCCATTAATCGTGAAATAGTTTTAATATGGTTAGAGTGCATTCAACCAATTAGTCAGGCTTGGAGTGAGTCCAACAACCCAAACTAACGATTGACCTCTGACTCTTACCATATTAGTGTTAAACTATTCCAATGATTTGAACATGTTCAGGTTCGAGCCGGACTTGGAGTGAGTCCAACAACTCAAACAAGAAACAGAACTCCGATTCTAACCATATTAATGGAAGGTGTAGGCTTTAATATTGTGTAAGGGTTTTAATGTCTCATTCTCTTTGCATGCAAATAACTATTATCTACATGGCATGACACACATGGCATACATCTACATATCACGACACGCATGGCATAATGATATGCATCTAATGCAATTACATAGCATACAATTATGGCATGTATAAATAGTTTCCTTATTTGTCATAATTATTTTGGAAATAAAATATGTTTTAGATTTGATTTCCCAAATCAAATCATGATTAAATTAGAAAATAAATTTACAAAACTAATCACATATTTTATTTATGGAAAGTGTTAATTAAGGAAAGTCAAATCTAATTTAGGAAATAAATTTCCTAAATTGTAATTTCCTAATCATATTAGGAAATTTTCAATTTGAATTTCCTTATTTGTTATAACTATTTATGGAAATAAAATATATTTGAAATTTGATTTCCCAAATCAAATCATGATTAAATTAGGAAACAAATTTCCAAATCTAATCACATATTTCATTTATGGAAAGTGTTAATTTCTATAAATACTTCTAAACTTTAAAAAAGTAGAAAATTTTCATACATACTTCTAAACTTTTCAAAAGTAGAAAATTTTCATAAATACTTCTAAACTTTCCAAAAGTAGAAAATTTCTATAAATACTTCTAAACTTTTCAAAAGTAAAAAATTTCCATAAATACAATTATGACTATCGCAAAATAATTTTACGATTATGTCGGAACACAGCGTGGCTCTAATACCACTGTTGGGTTTTCCCGACACCGCGATGAGTGTGTGTTCGAACACGTTTCGTAAACATGCACACAGCGAAAGCAATAAAAGCAATAAATCTAATTTATTACAATACACACATCACACGCATGCAAGATACAACATGTGTAGACATAATCGCTATTTAAAATTTTGCAATAAAAGGAAACTTATACTAGGTATACCTGACGGATCACGTGTAGCGGGAATGACATCAACCGTAGTGACTCTCGCTAGAATCGCCTCTATCCGTATCCACGTCGAGTATTGTCAGGATAGCTTCACAAAGCCACGAGCCTCATCTTCATAAAAGTCACTAGCCTCGAGTCGAAGACGATGTGATTCAAGAGACAATCACAATCCGAAATAAATTCGGATCACAAAAACGAGTTTCGCAGACTCGCTTGTCGGAAGTGATTTTCGTCAACCGTTTGACGAAAACTTAACCCTCCACCTATGAGGATTGTCGGAGATCCAATTCTCAACAAGTAGACCATTGTCGGAGCACAAAACACCGACCAAACGGCCTCTCCACACGAAGGAGACAGCTTGTTGTGGAGGAAGAAGGGGACCGGCCAAAGGCTTGGTCGGTTACTCCTTCGTCGCCGACGGCCAAGGGAGGTTGGCCGGTGGCTGAGGGTGGCCCAAGGGACGTCGGCGGCTAGTGGATGGCCGACGATGAGGAGAGGCAGTAGCTCCAATGGGCGGCGGCGGCACAAAGGTGGGCAACAACCACCTTGGCTTGGGCGGCAAGAAGGAGGAGAAAGAGGAAAGGAGGCTAGGGTTTCCAAAACCCTTGAACCAATTAATTCTCCACGAAAAACCCTTAAGACATGTTTTTATAGAGAACACATTCTCCTAACGGTTATTGGTTCATAACTAAAACCCATTAACCCACTCCAATAACTTAAGTTAAAATAAACCAAATCGGGAAAGAATATCGCGGAAAGAAAAGAAACGATTCGTGAGGCTGCGGGTAGGGCTTAAGGAGAGAACACGAAACCGACCCCTTTTATAATCCATAACCTAGGTTAAGTTTAATTAAAACTTAACCATCCTTCATTAATTTAATTAAATCAATAATAAGTTCTCTTAATTAAATTCTATTATTTTATAGTAATTTATTTTTGGTATTTTACATTCTCCCCTACTAATAAAAATTTGATCTCCAAATTTCCAACTCAAGTACGATGAGTAAGCAATACCACATTGCTCAACTCAAGTACTTGAAGAAAATTCACACGCCTCAATTAACTAAGTGGGGGTATAGATAGCCTCCAAAATTCTATCACGCATGTTTTCAATAACCCTTCCAAAGTACGGACAGTACCTTCATATTGACCATCTATCAAAAGATAAATAATTGTACCAGAGTGGAGCTCTATATCCATGACATGTTGGAGACTTTGGTAGAATCATAAGATGAATCATGAATCACTATCAGAAATGATACTCAAGGATACTCTAAGAAAACTGAAAATCTCCTTGTAGTGTAATTCCGTTGAGCGACCCAGCGAACTCCATCTTACCGCTCGTAGAAAATGAGCAGACTTGGTTAATCGATCACTGATTATCCAAATCGCATTAAATCCCTTTCGAATTCTACATAATCTCCCAACACGGTCTATTGTAGTAGGCTACCACTTCCAACTCGGTACACAACCTTGCTGATCACTAGTATTCCACTTTTACTAATTGACACACCCAATATCAATTTATGGAATCAACCATGTCCCATATATCATTCCACCAACAAGAACGTTTCAAACCTTAATACATTCGAAGATCATTCGAATGTATCCCAAATCCCGAATGATGAGTCTCCTAAAACCACTTGTCCTGAACTGAAACAACTCTGTAACCCACTATTCTCCTCGGAGACGAGAATTCCTTTCTCGCAAGAGAAATAAATCTACTGTCCAAAGTCTACTCTATCACACAGAACTGGAAGTGACTGGGAGACTATAATGACCAATCTCCCTTGTTATATCTGTCCTGTTCTAGCAACTCTGTAATAGCTACCCAGTAGCTAGCCAAAACCCCATGAGCATTCCTGCTCCATACATCTACAAATCAGGATAATAACTACTAAGTCCACGTCATGTGTATGACAACTTATCTCGCAGTTCCTTAACTGTCGTAAACTTAAGATACATCTCATTCAACTATATTGGAACCGTTCCAATCCCTGAAACGATGCATCTGTGTACAATACCCTTCCATCTACACCGGAAGGATTGGCTAACACTGATGCAAACATCAATACACGATTTCTCAAATCCATGGACAACTAAATCGTTAAATATGTCTAACAACATTATCCAAAGCTCATAAAATTCATACTAAGTATGAAATGTCATTCTCCATACACCTGCATCCCTTTTTTTTTTACTCTAAGTTGATGATACATCAATCATCACACAGACAATGATAATTGTATGATGTCGTGTCATTACAATATCAACACACCAATCATAAATTCACCCTAGAGTATACACCGGTGTCCTTTAGCTGATCTAAACAAATCATCTATCCACAATGAAGGATATTCATTCTCAACAACTACTGCATCCATCATCGATAATTGATGCATAACCTCCAAGGGTATGTCTCTCTTCTAACAAAGAGTTTCGGATCTTCTCAAAAAGAAATACCGGGAGAGACAAATATCTCATCCAACACCTCCTGTAAACACAACTTACGTTATTTCAATTTCCATAGTATTTAGCAACACCATTACCAATAAAATTTATCTCCTGGTAAAATTGTTATTCTAACAAATATCTCTTGTGCATCATCAACCTTGCCAACTTTGCAAAGCCGATCAATGAGGGTATTAAACAACCTGATTAAGCTCACAACCAAACGAATGACATTGCATTGAGTACATCACGAGCTTCAACTACTTTGTGTGCTTTACACCAGCCCTCAACCAATGCACCATAAGTAAAAACATTTGGCTCTACAATATCATTACCTCAATCGGTAAAGTAATCATCAGAAATTTTCTCCCGATATGAGGTCTTCAGTATCGAAACTATTTCCGAAATTACTCCGATAGTATACTCCACTTGCCTATGCAATGGCAAGCTTGGGAGTTCATCCGAAACTACATCCGAATACTCTCGGATTATACGCACATTCGAAAGACATATCATACCATAATTTCAATAATTTACCCATCCGTAAGGATATGTCTACACTAAAGGTATGTCTATCAAAGTCTAAGGGCATCCCTTGACTTCTAAATTGTTGGTCAACATCTCGCCTGATGGTAAAGATACCACCGATCCACATAATCTGAATATAGAAATTCTTCTCATCCTATCTCAGAATGTTCTAGCCAAAGATACCTGTAAACTACCAATATCTCTCAATATATCAACAAATATGGTAAACTAAAGTAATACCCCAAATGATAAATCCTTCGACCCTCTACATCTCTTCTCGAGTAGTCATATAAACTCGTCCAACTTCTACTAATACTGCTGAGTAAATCACTTCCCCTGGAGGGAAGTATCAAGGAACTCCAACCACGCCTGAGGTAGTAAATTGTCGTTGGTGTAATAACACAATCTTTTGTAATGATTCTCTGCTGTCGAGATTGCACATCATCCTCGAAACAATATCGACAGTCTTCAACTGAGTTTTCAAATTACACTCTCTCCTCATATGTACTGTCTGCTTATAGTAGAAGCAGATAAAATGATTCATCGAATAATCTGACTTTGTGTGTTGTCGTGTCCCGCACTGCATGCACATAATCCATTCGAAGTCTTTCTTTTGATTTCGCTAATAACATGAGACAATTCTGACGATCTGCGGTTGATCTTCTATGATCGGAAAAACTCTCCAATAGTAGCTCGTGACCTATGACCCAAACTTGCTCCTTTTAACCAACATTTGGAGACTTCTGATTCTAATAATTTGACCTGCAATATCTGCTTATCGGTCTCCAACTCTTAAATACTTGTACGGAGTCATTTCTAAACTCATGACTCAATCCAATGTCTTTCGGTAGGATCTGATAAATGATCCAAACATCCTAATCCAAATGTAAGCCAAAAAATTGTGGGTGGCTTAAAACATCCATTCACATTCTTGAGCTATTATGTTGTTATAACCTCTGCAAGTCTAACGACTCTGCATGGTACTTCCATTACCAACCGATCACCCTATTTGAAGCTCAAGAATTCTCCGAAAATGAGTCAAAAGAAATAACATGGGGGAAATATTCTCTCCCAATATCACTAAATTGTGACCAAGTGATATCCTATTCCCCGAAGGTTATTTCCTACATCTTCCACCAAGTACCGGCTTGATCCCAATAATGGTATGCAACTAACTCCACTTTCTCTGTATAATACGAGTCAAGTACTCAAAAGTACCTTCAAAATTATACAACCCAGCACAAACAACTCAGGGATCAAAATCCCTATGAAACACCATAAACTAACCTTCCGTTATCTGCATCAACAATAGCCTACATGTCATGTCCATTACCCAACAGGTAATGATCTGACTAACATCGTTAGTGAAAATCCCTAAGACTGTAACATCTGATCTCCACAAGAAATGTGACAACCTGTCCCCCGCTATTCGACTCGGTATCAGTCGGCTTTCAAAGGTAATTCACTTTTGACAGTAAGTTCAAGTCTCACAAACTCAATAAGTCGTTCCCGTGGTCAACTCATACCACGATTACGAATAGTGACTAACACACTACATGTCTTTCCCTATTATAATCACTAAATGCATAGCCAACAAAATCGAGAGTATAAATACTAAAGGCAACTCCAACTGGTTGCCTTGGCGGTTGACCTCTACTACGAGTTTGCATAGGTGTCATAACTCTGACTATATACACCTGTTGAACAAGTTTAGATAAGTATCTAACTAGAGTATAAGTTATCAAGAATTCTTACTTTGTGCTACTCAGAGCTCAGGTCGCTGTCAATCTCATCTCACAAAATCAAGATCAAAAACAAATCGACTCCCGAGAATCCAAAACTCAACGAAAACATCATTGTATGACATCGCAAAACCTAGGGCTCTGATACCAATAAAGTTGTCACGCCCCGAGAGTATGCCTAGCCGATAAACGGACAGCATCTCCCCTGTACATGACACAATATCCTGTTGATACAAGGCCTTTCGGCCACAATCACACTATATATATATATATATATATATATAACCAAAATCACAGTAGAAATTACCACAATAGAGATACAAACTCGACATCACTATTTACAGGTATGACTAACACCAAAATAAGAAAGTACCATAACAAAATCAAAAAAACAAGTACAACACCAACAGTGTCCAACACTGCAAACCATCATATGAAACCAAGTCCATAACAAAACACCTACGATAAACCAAAAGTCAGGACCCTTGAAAGTGAGATGAGATGATGCCAACCGACGATGCTCCAAGCCCATCACAGAGTCGACTACCTATTACCTGGGCGACAAGAAACCCAGGGTCTGTGGTGGTGAGTATAAAACTCGGCGGTAATAAGAATAGAAGTGCATGCATAATATATATATCACATGCGAGTCAACAATATACTGTCTAAAAGTATAACAGATATATATCAGTATGATATAACGACTGTATAACCAACTGATCAACAATAACAACATAAGATACTGACATACCTAAAGACTGGCAATGAAGCAACTCATACAACCTGAGTATAAGTAAAATAATACAACACCTACAACATGGTAGAGTAATACTAACTCTATAATCAACAAAACCGCCATACTGACATTCTATAGCAAATACAACAATGAATCAGGCCCATCCCATATCATCCCAGGGTACTGGTCAAAGGTATACGAAAGACTGACTAACTCAACACTGATAATCCACACACGACCATATAGAATATGTAAGTAGTATGCAAGATGATGTACAATCAAATGCAGCAAACATAGCTCAAACAAATGCAACATCACAACGCTCATATATATAGACTCTGTCTATATATATTCTCATCACACTCAATTATATATATATATATACATGTATACGTATATATATATATATATATATATATATATATATATATATATATATATATATATATATATATATATATATATACATGTATACGTATATATATATATATATATACATGTATACGTATATATATATATATATATATATATATATACACAAACGCCATCAACCACGGCAATGCAGATGCATGGACATGCCAGCGCACCCTACTCGCTACCACGACCTCGGTGTGGCCTAGGTGGCAAGACATAACAACTGTCTCAACTCAACAACAACAATTGCTCTTGAGTGGCCGAGTGATCAGTATGAACAAATAGTATATGAGCATAAAAAGCTAGCTACACAATGGGGGTCCCTGCTGCTGGCCACTCTGACTATCACTACCCATGAGTGGTCGAGTGTCATGCACCCTGGACAACTGCACGCTACTCCAACAACCACTATCAATATTGGGGCGAGTGCGGCACAACAAATGCTCTTCCCTCACACCAGTTACTCCTCCACGAGTAACCTAGGAGGCAGGATGACTGACGACCCTCTCAACCACAAGGGAGACTAAGTCGCCAGCATGCATGTAAATGGCATGAATGCACAGTCACACATACATACATCCATCAAAGACTCTCTATTCTACAGAGTCATACTCAACTGATCAACACACTCTCTATCCTGTAGAGAGTCATACTCAACTAATCAATACACTCTCTATCCTGTAGAGAGTCATATTCAATTAATCAACACAATCTCTATCCTACAGGGAGTCATACTCAACTAATTAACACACTCTCTATCCTGCAGAGAGTCATACTCAACTAATCAATACACTCTCTATCCTACAGAGAGTCATACTCAACTGATCACAACCAAGCTAGGACCACCAGTTTGTAGCGACACACTATCCACAATCCACATGACCATACATAAACACATGATCCAAAATGAATACGTGATCCGTAACTGTCATACCACATAAGGAATGTACTATGACAATCAACTCTACATCTAGGTCATCACCCATCCCCTGGATGAATTGTCTAAATTGCACAATTCAGATCTACAACCGAATTTAGCTATGTACACGTAGGTAAACCACTACTATAGGTCAACTTACCATAACCTTTATAATTCATAACAATGATGAATGAATAGATAACAATAATGACAGAGCATTTAAGTGCAAAGGCAAGTATCAAGCAACAGAAAAATTATAGTGGAGTCAAGATCTAAGTGAAAACAATATGCAATCTCATGCATCAGGGTTTAGCTACTACCTGACCAGGGTAGGAAATAGTACCCACATGATATGTAGGCTATGCTGATAGTCTTCATGTCCAAGAATGTCTCGAATCAAAATCCTGCAACATGCAATATACATATCAATAGATCTCTAGCATAACCCTAAACTCTGATTAGTTAACCCCTACTAATCATTCTCTTCATGGATTCATATAATTCACAGTCATCTCTAAGATGAGAGTTATTCATCCTACCTTTTGATCCTGCTAATCATACAAGTAATTAGTTATGAATCCCTTTATTCTGAATCAATTCCTTGACCAAATAATAGACTATTTATAGATCTAACATCTCAGCCATAACAACACTAAATCAACTATATAATAGTGTACATCCATAACGTATCCAAATACGGACTTATCAAGTTTAGCCTCGCTGTCACAACTTGATCCAAGGTTTAAAATATCAGATCTACTCAACTTAATCGTCCTACTTCCACTGCACCATCCGAAACATTCTTCTCCGGCTCACTATCATCCATGGAACCACAATCAAATTAGCTACACAACAATCATATACCCAAATTTCTGAAAAATCAACTTACCTAATCTTGCCTCGCCCATTCACAACCGATCTCAAACAACTCCTATCTATGTTTCCCTCAGCTTACTCAAGCGAAAGAAATGCCTTCACCGCAGATCAGAAACACTACAACCCAATCTCCATGCCAAAATCGAACATACAACTATTAAGTAATTAATAGATTATCCAGAGATATGAGCACAAGGGACGACAACATCAGCTATGGCAGCATCGAGGCTGAGCTCACAATAATCAAGGACAACACGAGTTATGCAGAGCAGTGATCTGCCAGCCGCGCCGACGATGCTCAATGAAGGGACGAGAGGCAACAGACTGCCCAAGGTGGTCACAGTTGATCGCGGCGGCAGGTGTTGGCCACCGATTACAAGAACCCCAGCAGGGAAGAGATCATCGCACGCTTGTTGTTGCTTGGTTCGGTGGAGGCCGATGATTGGCCATACTCTCGCGACGATGAAGGAAGGAGAAGAAGAGGCGGCATCGATCTAGCGGCTCCTTTTTTAGCACGGTGACACTGCCACCGCGGTGAGCTCACGCAAGGAGATCCCACAAGCAAAAGGGCCGACGACGAGTGGGAAGAGCAAGATCCGGCGATGCTGAGTGGAGAAGAGGCAGTGGTCGGCGATGGCCAAGGTTGCAGTCGCTGGTCGTGTGCACAGGGGCGGCGACCGCTGGTCATATGCACATGATGTATAGGGGTCGTGGGACGCGAGATGCTCTGCTCGGGGCCATGAGCGATCGTGGATAGTTGTAGAGAGGTGGCACGCGAGAAACCGAGAGGGAGGAGAAGAAAGGTCTGCGGCGACGAGATTGGGAAGAAGAATCGGGGAAATGAGAGGTCGCGCGGTGGAGAAATCAGGGAAGAAAATCGCAGAAAGAAAAGAAATGGTTCGCGAGGCTGCGAGTCGGGCTTAAGGAGAGAACACAAAATCGACCCCTTTTATAAGCCATAACCTAGGTTAAGTTTAATTAAAACTTAACCATCCTTCATTAATTTAATTAAATCAATAATAAGTTCTCTTAATTAAATTCTATTATTTTATAGTAATTTATTTTTGATATTTTACAATAAGCTTCTCTAATCGAAATATAATTATATTGTATAAACTCAGTATTTTCCTAATCAATCACTACAGGATGCCAGTGGTCATCATAGATGATTGGATAAAATATAAATTTGATAGAATGATTGTTAGTGTCAACCCTTAGTGTCAATCACGAGATGTAGTGTCAATCATGAGATGATTGATTAGGGATCATGTGTATCATATTTCATTAATAAAAGGCAAGGATTGTTTATTATATTTACTTTATGCATGTGTCAGCTAAAATAATGTCCTTGAATAGTAGGTTCTAATCTACCATTTATCAATTGGTAGAATTGATTATGAGAAGCTGTAGAGAACATTATTCTTAATATTCCTAGTCAAGTATTAATAGACAAGGGCAATATTAATACATTAAGACTAGCATGTAAGTCAATGGACGACTTGATCTCACAAGTCATGGATATGTGATATCACATTGACACATGAGTATATATATTGGAGAATATATATACTGAATTGACCCGCCATGAGAAAGTGTCATGGATCGTTATATGAGTGTCATATACTTTCTCATGTGACTATTGGTATAAATAGTCCTTAGACCTGAACTCACTATAGTTCCCTACATAAGGAGTTATGTGCTTTGGTATTGTCTAACGTCACACCATAATAGGGCGCACTATAACGGCGATCACTGGATATGTAACGAATTATGCGGAGGGATGTGAGTGATGTAGATGGGATCTATCCCTCCTATATGACAGGAGTGATATCTTTGGCCTCTTGATAGAGTAGGACTACGAAATGCATGGTCATGCTCAAATGAGTTAATATGAGATATTGAGCTCATTTGTTTGAGTGAGTCTACTTGGGGATCAAGAAACATAAAGATCGATAAGGGGATGACATGGTCTATGCCTCATTGATCGATCTAAGATATCAGAGATAGAAGAACATCATGATACATGATAATAGTCACGGAAAGGTTGTCGGATCTCAACGATCTTATAACTTGGATAACAATGATGTATTGCTAGATGTCACTAATTGCTTATGTATCTAAAAGGGATTTTAGATACATTGCTAACGTTACAAGAGCCTATAGGGTCACACACAAATGACATTCTGTTTTGGAGATGGTTTCTTTTAGTTGGACTAAAAGGACAATTGAGCATATGACCAATATTTGAGTTAGACTCAAACTGGTTAAACTTGAGTTAGACTCAAGTTGAACCATGGAAAATGATTCATCATCATGCATGATTAATTTGATTAATCATGCATAGGAATACCAAAGGGCTTGATATTCATGATGAGAATTAAAAGAAGGGAATACCAAAGGTCTTGGTATTAAAAGAACTCTTAATGGGGAGATAATGGCATTGATGGCTATGGATTAAAAGGGTCTTTTGGTGTTCAACATGGAAGAGATCTTGTGTGTGCTTTTGTTTTTTTTTTGGGCGTGCAAGCCAAAAGGGCTAAAAGAGAAAGAGTTCTCTTATCTCCTCCTTCCTCTCCTTCTTCTTCCAAAAGAGTTCTTGGCATTTTGCTAGGGATTGCTAGTACAACGTGACTCCAAAGCTAGTGTGGGTGTCAATGTGGATACCATAGATATACGATTACCCTTACCGTATTGAGATCCGACAACGTTTGAAAAAACGGGATTACAAAGGACACGTACCAAAGATATATTCCTCCTCTAGATAAGATCTAAACTAGACTAAAGAAAACGATTTATATAGTTTTGCATGGATCTCTGGTGGGATCCGATTTAATTATTGTTTCCACTGCGATTGTACGAAGTATTCATCCGCGATGTTGTGAACATCAGATCCGGAGTTTTTCCCAACAATTATCCCTGGGGTTTTAATCCTTTATTGCAATGCTTGGGCTTATATGAAATTAAAAATATCTTGTGTATAAAAAACAAGCCAGAGAAAAGTAGATTTAAATTATTGTACTATAATTTAGTATTTAGTAGAAAGAAAAAAATCTATAGAGAATACAATCCCATAGAATATGGATGGGTAGTATATTCTATCACTCTGCTTAGCCTCATCAATAAAGACACCAAAATAAACATTTATATGTTTTCCATGGATCAATGTATTCTAAATAAATATCGTGCAGAATGAATTCATATATAATTTGAATGAATCCGTTGACCAAACTAGCTATAATGTGGAGTTGCACCAGTAAAAACTTCTTAGAACCTATCAAAATTTCAACTGAAATGAACAAGGGATAAAAATAGACTAAATGAAATCATGATTACTAGGTGCATGCTCTTGCTTTAATTTCTTGAGCTTCAACAAAGTATCAACAACCACTCCATCCATATTTATGTTAAAGTGTGCATAAGCTTATTGCATATTAAACAAATAAATTGTTAGATTAAAAACAAACCATTTGTAAGTAAATCATATGACTATTCGTGTTCATTTAGGTTTACCTCTAATATTTTTTTCTTCAACTCATTAGTAAGAAGGAATAAGATTGTTTTTTCAGTGTTATTAACTCTACAGTGGCCTTGCCTTTTTCATCAGCATGCAAATCAGACTCTTAACCATTAGATGACTCCTCAGCCTCAAGGTTTGGCTGGTTATCCTCTTATGTGGACTAAATAAGGTTTATAGTAACTAATTGATTATTAGCTCTCCTTTTGGGAACCCTATCAAACCAACTAGGAGATGGTCCTATAGGATCCAATGCACCATAGTAAACACTCTTCTAACATAAATCTTCCTCCTAATATACATAGTACTCTGTTGGATTTGTGTGGGGTCTAGTGTCACGCCCCGGGAGTATGCCGTGCCGAAAAGTAAACGGACAGTATCTCCCCTGTACGTGGCAACATATCGGGTTAATACAAGGCCCGTAGGCCCACAACAACAATATGATATACACAGAAATCAACATATAAAATGCAGCGGAAACATACAACAGATAAAACAATATACAATGACCCAACTGTGCACTCCGGAGTGACTTGACACAACAAGAAACATAATAGAAGTCACATCGAAAGTCAAATACATACAACACGTCCGTATATCACAGATACGGAACTAATACAGGTTAAAACCACAAAACGACAATCCGTAGAAATACAACAATACGGAAAACATGTCCATTCGTCCGGTGTGAGATGGGATCGTGAGCTCCGAGCGTCCAAGAAATCTTCTACATTATACAGGCGATGAAAACCGTGGTCCAGGGGTGGTGAGTATAAACTCAGGGGTAATATATAGAAAGTGCATGAACATATAGGGTAAAGAAATCTACAAGTATACATGTGAAGATCTACGGTATCTGGCATGAGTCCAATAGACATACGATCCTATCCAACTCTAATAACAAGTAACTTCTGATGAAAGTCATACGCAATGTATATACTAAGCGCTCACTTTGAACATAAAGTAATGTACCAGCGTACACGGCGATGCAACACCATAAGCTATATCATCACAGCGGATATACCATAACATAACCCATATAATGGTCAATCCTATACCGACTAATACTGTACATATACGAATGATATGATCACCGTATAATAACTTCGCATTACACACAATGACATGATGCTAATCAAATGCATATAATAATCAATCAACGCATGTATCATGCTCAACACATAGCAAGAAATAAAATGCAAATGGCATGTATCATGATGTACAAGCATGTGCAACAATCATAGCTCAATCAAATGCAAAGATCTCACGGGCATATGTAAAACATATATCAAATACATGCATACATATATATCGAATGCATATGCATGGTCATGTCTGGACCGTCCAACCACGACCCAGAGTGGCGGTGGTGTACGACAAATGACAACTAGCCCGACTCGGTGCCACCACTCTCGGTGGCCGAGGTTGAGTAGTATGGTGAGTAGCGTGTAGCGTAAAAGCTAACTACTCCTAGGGGCCCTGCAGCCACACCCTGTCCCTACCCATGAGTAGACAAACGCCACACACAGGACAACTGCACCTCACACAACCACCGTCTATAGTGGGCGAGTGCTAACACCACTCTGCACAGTGGCCAGGTGCGCATCTCCAGCTACCACCATCCATAGTGGCCGAGCGCGGCACACATCGATGCTCGCCCTCAACCTGCTACCACTACCGAGTGGCGGGAGGCGGGATGGTGACGACTTGTCTCAATCCACAAGGGAGACCCAGTCAACAGCATGCATGCAATGTGATGATGCATAGTTCCATACATGTATCCTCGCGACACTCCCCATCCCACGGGGAGTCCTGGTCAACTAAAAGTCAATTATGCAAGGACTACAATCCATAAGACTCTCTCTATCGCATAAAGAGTCATACTCATCTGACCGTCAACCACGCTAAGACCTCTAGTCAATAGCGATATACAATCGACCATCCATAAAACCATACACAGGCATACAATCCCTAATGGATATACCATCACACTAGGACTTCTAGTCCATGGTCACATACGACAACCATACAATTATCTATGCACAGACAACTAGATCCATCATAAATGCACCACTAATACGGATATGATATAACAATCGACTCCATAATCCAAACCATCACCTAACCCTAGTGATGTAATACAGTAAACCAATCTGAAGTCACAAAGATAACCCTAACCACATGTACTTACTGAACATCTATCAGCTAATACATAATATGGTTTATAGTTCCTATCCGAGCTAGATAATCAATGAAGTACCAGAGTTTATATCTCAAAGGTCAAGGCAGTACAAGCATATGATTAAACATGAGTGGATTTAAGGTAAACAGGTATAAGCATATATCCAAGATCATGCACTAGAGTTGATCAAAACTACCGGACCAGGTAGATATTACCCACCTGATACGAAGCTTGAATAATCCTCAAGGCCGCGGATCCGCTTCGTATCCCAAACCTGTACAATAATAGCAATAATGATTAAGTACAAGTATCCAACAAACATAGGAACTAAACACTACATCGTTCCTATACTCACATCCTTTCCTCGTCTATGAGGTAGAAACTCCAATTAACCCAATTTGATACACCAAAACCAAACTCGCTCCCAAATCAACAAGATCACTATATAGATCTAAACAACACTCTAACCATGAGCATAACCAGATCATCCACACCATCAATTAAAGGGAAATCGAATTAAACAATTCTCAACTCAATCGGCACAACAACTTCACTGATCTGAGCAAATCACCAACCGCAACGAAACAACAACTCCAAGATTACTGAACAACAACTGAACTGTTGGTGCAATCGGCCCAGGTCACGATTGACCAGGACTCGAGTTTGGCTCGAGTGATGTTTTGATGTGTTTTGATGTTTCGACAAAAACATATGACAATGTAATTGTCATGGTAAAGTCCAAGTCTTGAGTACTTGGCATGGAAAGTCCAAGTGGGACACTTGGCATTGGGAAAAGTCCAAGCATGGGTCTTGGCAATGTAAAGTCCAACATGGGTTGGCAAGGGAAAGTCCAAGCATGGTCTTGGCATTTGAGAAGTCCAAGCATGGTCTTGGCATGGAAAGTCCAACATGGGTTGGCATTTGAAGTCCAAGGGGATTGATATTGGCGGCGTAAAGTCCAAGCGGTAGTCTTGGCAGCATAAGTCCAATGGTTGGCGGCGTAAAGTCCAAGCGGAGTCTTGGCGGCGTAAGTCCAATGTGCCTTGGCGGTGTAGACACCGTTAGCATGACATAGCCGACAAGCACTGAAGGCTAGCGCATGGATGAACAAGTCATGGATGACTTGGAGGGATCCGAGGCGTGAGGTGATGGAGGTGACTAGAAGGCTTAGGTCTAGGCTAAGGGTGGTCTAGCAAGTATGGGGAACCATACTTGAGTTAAAACCTCATGGTTTGGTGCCATGTGGCGCGACCGGACCGAGTCAACTAGGGTTTGACTACGGGTTATAGCCTAGCGATCGATCGCCATAGGTTGTCGGTATCGACCGATGCTGGAGCGATCCGATCGATCGTCCGATCACCGATCGGTGCTCGAGAATTCAGAATGGAGTCGAGACTCGACTGGTCGAGTGAGGACTCCATCAGTCGACTGATGATCACAATCAGTCGACTGATGGTAGTTCCGTTGGACTTATCCAACGTGGAACTAGCCGTTGTCTCACGACAACAGTGGCATCAGTCGACTGATGGTCTCGATCAGTCGACTGATCGACTTTTTCCAGCACAGGTTGAAGCTATATATGGAGCTCGTGGTGGAAGAAAAAGAAAATGGTTCTTTGAGGCGATTTGGGGCGAGTTGTCACGCAATTCAGGGTCTCCAAGTGCTACTCGATCAACCAAGTGATCAAGCATTCAAAGAGCATTTGTAAAGTGTTTCCTTTACTTGTATTGCTTTGTATTTCACTATATTGCTTGTATTCATTTGATTATTGTTGTAATCATATTGTACGAGGTTTCTCCACCTCCGGATTGTTCCGAGAAGGAGTTATTTGATAGTGGTGTGTGATTGGCATCGCTAGGGCTCATTTGAGCCCGATCCGTGGAGTAGGAACCGTGCGGTTCCGAACCACGTTATATACTCGTGTTAGCGTGTTGTGTTTTCATTATTGTTATTGTATTATCTATATTCCGCTGCGCTAACGAATTTGTAGACACAACCGCGATTGAATTCCATTGACGCTAATCACCCCCCCTCTAGCGTTACAAAGGTCCTAACAAGTGGTATCAGAGCCCGGGGCTCTTCTACGGACTAACCGCCGAGAGTTGAAGAAGCTAGAGGGAAGACAATGGAGCTTCAAGAAAGATGGGGCGGGGACATCAATACTCCACCGCCATACGACCGAGAAGATTTTCCGGCGTGGAGATCAAGAATGGAGAAGTTCTTGACGAAGAACATAGAGGATTGGTTCATCCTCGTTAAAAGTTTTGAACCCCCTAGGGACAAGAAGGGAAAGGTCTTAAAATTGAAAAAGTGGACCAAAGAGCAACGCCAAAAGCTCAAGACCGAAATTAAGGTAACAAAACTTTTGGAAGATTTAATTCCTAATGATGTTTTGTGCAAGCTAGGGGAGTACACGTATGCCAAGGAGCTATGGAGGAGATTGGCAAAATTCCATGAGGAGAGCTCATCCTCAAGTGAAAGTGAGGAATCGGAAGTTGAGATGGAGTCAACTTCCGGATCGGAGCAAGAAGAAGAAGAAGATGTAGAATGCTCATCGGTTCAATCGGAAGAGGCCGAAGAAGCAAGCTCTTCCTCACAAGCAAGTAAGGATTCGGAAATTGAAGAGGAATCAACACCCGAATCCGGAAAAGTGGAAGAAGTTGAAGAAGTATCCACCTCTAGAATTGAGGGGGAGGGAGTTAGACCCTCCACTTCGGAGCAAGAGTCAAGTCAAGAAGAAGCTTCTACATCCGGTCAAGATGAAGAAGCTCAAAATCTAACTCCGGCACCTTCCACCACCCTAGGTAACTCAAACACTATAATTCAAAATAAAAATAATATCATGTGTTTTGAGTGTAGGGAATTTGGGCATTACAAGAGCAAATGCCCAAAGAAAATTAGGAAAGCTCCTCCGGCACCAAAAGTAAATGAAAAGGTCAAGGATGCCGATGTCCCCACCAAGAAGAGCAAGGAGCACGTGGTGTGCTTCAAGTGCCGGCAACCGGGACATTACCGGAGTCAATGCCCAAAAGGGGAGAAGAAAGGGAAAAAGGGAGCTTCACAAGTAGGGGGAGCTAAGGCAAACCCTAGGGTAACTTCTAACTTTGCTCTTTCTTCTATTTACAAACAAAAGCATGCTTTTAATTCTCTTGCTATTGTACATGAAAAGCATGCTAGAAATAATAGACATATTTGTTTAGGTGCTAAGAGTGTCCACTTAGGAAGCAAGAAGAAATTTGGGACTAATGTCCCTAAAAATATATTACCTAAGGAAAGCATTAAGAAAATAGGAGAACATCTAGGCTTTAATGCTAAGAAATCTAGACATATGCCTAGAAATAAAAATATCTCAAGAGAAAATGGAAAATCAAAAATTGAGATATTAGAAAAGGAAAATCAAGCCTTGAGATCAAGGCTTGAAAAACTTGAAAAGACCCTTAAGATTATGCAAAATCAAATGCAAGGGTCAATTAGTCAAACTTCTAGGTCCAAAAGTCAAAAGTCAACTAAGGGCAAGAAAGGTTTGGGTCACAAACCTAAGTCCAAGGTGACTTATCATAGTGTTCCATTTGAATATGGAACACTAACTAGGTCTAGGAAGACCAAGGTCAATAGGGAAGTCATCTCTAGAGTTGACCATGGTGTGTGCCTAGTGGCTAGGGTTTCTAGGAAACCTAGGGTGGCCACTAAGAAGGTTGCAAGGGGAGTTACCCCTAGAGTCAACCTAGGTAAGACCCAAATGACCAAGGCTACCAAGCCTAGGAGGGTCATTAGGAAGGTATCTAGGGAGGTTATCCCTAAGGAATACCTAATTAACCCTAGGAGCTCAAATAGGTTTTGGGTTCCTAAGAGCGTGATTGATTCACGCTAGATGGGTTAGGGTGTGCCAACTTTAAATGGAAGGGTAGTTAACCTAACCATGGTTAAGGTGGCACTTTAGGTCATTTTCAAGGATGAGGTGACCTTGGAAATACAATTGAATCATAATCCTAAAAGATTTTAGGATGTGCCAATATTAATTATGAAGTTTGATAAAATGATCAAATTGGCACAATTTAGGTTTAGAGGTTAGTGTGCCATTTTGGGTTTTGGCACACTTGGGAGAAAAATAGAAATATGGCAAAATGAACTTAATCCCAACAAATGGCAACTAATATTAAAATTTAGGTATTTTTATGCCTATATATATTTTATTTGCCATGCTTTGATTTGCCATATGCCATGACATGACATCATGTTTATTCTTAATCATTTTATATGTCATGATTATGCTTTAGAATTAAGGATAAATGTCATGTGTCTTTTAGATCTCATCTTATGCCATGACATCATGATCATTGGCCACGTTTTAATAATACTATTATTTATGCCATGATCATACATTCATGCATTAACTTGATTAAAATTGATTTAAGGACTATGGCATGACTTGGAGTCCCAGTTATAAGGGAATCAAGTAGAGTTGCTTTAGAAAATGCATAAAACTCTAGATTAGGGAGAACAAAACCCACATCTCACATCTAATTGACATGTATGTGTATGTATACACCCTAAATACATGTGAGATGCTAGGATAATAGGTTAGGTTCAAGGTGCATCGGTAGTGCATCTAGATGAACTCAAACTTATTTTAATTATCACCAAAAATCACAAGGAAAGCTAATATACAAGCTATGTATATTTAGCCAATAAATTATGGTCCAAGATAAGGTTTGAAAACATTTTAAAATCATTTTGAAAAACCTTGGTGAAGTCTATCTTTCGATAGCAATCACCATTGATGAAGTTGATACAAAGTAGGGCCAAAACATTGTAAATTTCAATGTTCTTGAACTTTGTACCAATGTCACTATTTAATGGGTAAAATAATTTTCAAACATTTTTCACCCATTGTATTGGTCATAAGTATTATTAGTATCAAATTTCTTGATTTTTCGATAAACGTATAATTATTTATGATTTTTTGAAATTATTTCGATAATCAAAATCGGATTACATCATCGCCTTGAGTGGCAATGATCGATGGGTATGGCAGTCGACTGTTATCTGACAGAGTCGACTGCCAAGGCTGATTTTGGGTTGACAAGGTTTGTTTAACCCGAATTCAGCTACGGTAAAGGTCCCTAACCACTCCTAACCCTAGGATATGCTTTGGGAAGCATTATGAAGGATGAAAATTCATTGGATATGGATTTGGAGAGGTGTTAGGTCAGAGTATCAAATTGAGGTGGTGGAAAGTTCAATGTTGAATTTCCAACCTTAATTTTGATGATTTAGAGTTCCTATTGGCTTAGGGACTCCCCAAGGACATTGTTGGTGCAATGGTCAAGGGGGAGCAAGCCTTTAGGGGGAGGTATCCATCTTGGGATGATGGATGTGTTTTTCTCCTTGAAAAGGAAAAGTTATGGGAATGTATCATCAATTGGCAAATTGATGAGTTTTTGATACCCAATTTGGAAATTGGGAGAGTGAATAGGATTGCCTCTCTTGAGTGATATGGGACTTATCACTAGGAAGATTGTAGGCATCCTAGGTATTTTTGGATCAAGGGGGAGATTGTAAGATCTCATTGGGACATGAGACATTGACCTCCTTGGAGAGATAACCTTTTGCTATTTGTCAAAAAGGGAGAATGTTTGGAGAATGTTTGGGGAGAACATTCAGGAGAAAACATTTTCGAAAATGTTTTTAAGATTACCAATTTGGGATAATTGGTAAGGGAATTGAGTTAGTGTTCTAACTCAATGTTTTTGTGTGGTTTTTGTCAAACATCAAAAAGGGGGAGATTGTTGGTGCAATCGGCCCAGGTCACGATTGACCAGGACTCGAGTTTGGCTCGAGTGATGTTTTGATGTGTTTTGATGTTTCGACAAAAACATATGACAATGTAATTGTCATGGTAAAGTCCAAGTCTTGAGTACTTGGCATGGAAAGTCCAAGTGGGACACTTGGCATTGGGAAAAGTCCAAGCATGGGTCTTGGCAATGTAAAGTCCAACATGGGTTGGCAAGGGAAAGTCCAAGCATGGTCTTGGCATTTGAGAAGTCCAAGCATGGTCTTGGCATGGAAAGTCCAACATGGGTTGGCATTTGAAGTCCAAGGGGATTGATATTGGCGGCGTAAAGTCCAAGCGGTAGTCTTGGCAGCATAAGTCCAATGGTTGGCGGCGTAAAGTCCAAGCGGAGTCTTGGCGGCGTAAGTCCAATGTGCCTTGGCGGTGTAGACACCGTTAGCATGACATAGCCGACTGGAAGCACCAAGGCTAGCGATGGATGAACAAGTCATGGATGACTTGGAGGGATCCGAGAGGCGGAGGTCGATGGAGGTGACTAGAAGGCTTAGGTCTAGGCTAAGGGTGGTCTAGCAAGTACGGGGAACCATACTTGAGTTAAAACCTCATGTTTATGAGCGATCGTGATCGTCGATCGATCGGCCGGTGCTCGAGAATTCGGCCACAGAATGGAGTCGAGACTCGACTGGTCGAGTGAGGACTCCATCAGTCGACTGATGGTCACAATCAGTCGACTGATGGTAGTTCCGTTGGACTTATCCAATGTGGAACTAGCCGTTGTCTCACGACAACATGATGGCATCGATCGTGATGGTCTCGATCGAGATCGATCGACTTTTCCAAAGACAGGTGGAAGCTATATATGGAGCTCGTGGTGGAAGAAAAAGTAATGGTTCTTTGAGGCGATTTGGGGCGAGTTGCTGCTGCAATTCAGGGTCTCCAAGTGCTACTCGATCAACCAAGTGATCAAGCATTCAAAGAGCATTTGTAAAGTGTTTCCTTTACTTGTATTGCTTTGTATTTCACTATATTGCTTGTATTCATTTGATTATTGTTGTAATCATATTGTATGAGGTTTCTCCACCTCCGGATTGTTCCGAGAAGGAGTTATTTGATAGTGGTGTGTGATTGGCATCGCTAGGGCTCATTTGAGCCCGATCCGTGGAGTATGAACCGTGCGGTTCCGAACCACGTTATATACTCGTGTTAGCGTGTTGTGTTTTCATTATTGTTATTGTATTATCTATATTCCGCTGCGCTAACGAATTTGTAGACACAACCGCGATTGAATTCCATTGACGCTAATCACCCCCCCTCTAGCGTTACAAAGGTCCTAACATGAACCACTGAATAACACCTCTCGTAACCCTAAACCTATCATCTCCAAAACCCATAAGATTATCAACGCTTAGAATAATCTAAGCTTATCCCAATATCCAAATCACATAACCAATCCATTAGCATACTACATGTCCGAAATACCCTGCACAGAACAAAATAAGAAGGGGAAAAACAGAGTTTATATCGGAACTACACTCAATACTGCATTCACCCAAACAGCCAAAGCAACCAATAATCCACCATCTCCAATGATCCACACACACGCACAATCAGCATAACAATATCACCAATCTAAGCTAATCACAAGCTGCAACCTCTCCTTCCACACACAGTCGACACAACACAACATCACCCAGCGACAACCACAGGTTCAGATTCCACACAAATCACAGATTCCACTCGGCAATCCATCGATATAAACCATCAAATTCCTTAGGTATTAACCTACTACGAATTTGCATGAATTACTGATAGCATAGGAAAAGGAAAATTGAAGCTTACCGAGTTCGATCCCTCCACCAGCAGCCGTTTCCCCACTGCCCTGTTCACCGGAACAAAACCAATTTACAGAACTCCCGTAACAACAACAACAAATCTTAATCCACACTAAATCCAAAGGAAACCGAGATTGAAACCTAACCCAAAAATCGCAGCATCTGCGTCGGCAGCTTCGCGCGATCAACAAACTACTCCGGCGACGATCGGAATGGTAGCTCCCCAATCCGACAGATTGAAGCCGCTGCCGATCCAAACTCCCAGCCGCTCCTACTCCAACTCGTCCACGGAGAACACCGAGTCTGATCGCCGCCGCTTCCAGGGAGGAAGAGTCGACGAAAAGAATAGATCAAGAAAAGGAGTCGCCGAAGAGGAGCGGAGGAGAAAAATGAAATCAGTCATGGCTGCCGCAGGCGTTCGACGGAGCCGGCGACGGCTCCGGCGATGCTTGAAGGAAGGAGGAGTGGCGGAGAGCTCTCGGCGAGTTATGGCTCAAATTGGAACAGATGAGAAAGAAAATCGGCGACGGCTGGATCCTCCACCGTCGGCAGCAGCAGTCGCCGGCTCGCGAAGGAAGAAGAGGTGTCGGAATCGCCGCGAGAGGGGAGGAGGAAATCGCCGGCAGCAGCGATGAAGCGGAAATCGTGAGAGCTCGATTCGTTCGGCTGCTTTTAACAGCAGTTCGTGTGATGCGGTTAACCCAGCCAAATCCAAACCTGACCCGATTTGAGTTAAGCTCAGCTGATTCAGCCCAATTCAGCCCAAAGCCCAATTTCAGCCCAACTAAGTCAGCCCAATGGACTCAGCCCAACTAGATTTAGCCCATTAGGTTTTAGCCCAATTTCAGCCCACTAATAAAACCCAATTAATTAAAGGGGTTAATCCAAATATTTTTTTTTTCCCGTATTTTACATCTAGAGGTTCTAACCCAACCACCTCTGCATCTTGGTGATGTCTTTTAACTTGAAACTCAGTTATCAAACTCTCCTTTTCAACAATTAAGAATTCTTTTTCAACTATGGTAATGTCCCTTTCATCAATCACCCTCTCCGTTTTTCTTGTGACCTTTTCCTCACGATCAAGAAGATCTTGAATTATTTTTTCCTTCTCATCAATCATAATGTCTTTAAATGTGAAGGTGGTACGTAACTTTTGAGTTACATTAATCAATCTTATGGTTAAGTTTTTAATAACTTCATTCTTATCCTTGCATAATTGGCAGGAGACATCGTTAGGAGTTCACTAAAAAAATCAATTATTTAGCGACAAATTATTTTCGTCGTAAATTTACGACAAATTTAGCAATGAAATTATAAAATATTGCTAATCAGCAACTAATTTAGCAACAAAAATATTTCAAAGTAAATTAGCAACAAATAATATTTCGTTCCCGATTTCGTCGCAAATTTAGCGACGAATATTTATTTTCGTCGCAATTTTGCAACAAATTCAATAATCGTCGCTAATTTGGCGACAAATATTTATTTTTCGTCGCTAATTTAGCGACGAATTATGAATTCGTCGCAGATTTTTATTTTATTTAAAAATAAAAATAAAAAACAAGTTCGTTAACGAGTTTCAAGGATATTTTTTTTTAAATATTTTGCAACAAATCCGTGGACGTTGGAAACTTTTTTTTTTAGAAAAAAAAATATTAAAAATTCTTCGAAGCCGGTTAACTGATTTAGAGAGTTCGTAATGAGATGAAACAAGTTCCTATGTGTTCATCTAGTTCCCCTGATTATATATATATATTTTTTAAAAATCAATTAGACCCAAAATATTTAGATACGTGATTTTTTAAAAGTGAATTATATTTCTCAGACACATTGATATTCAAAAGTTCACTGATTAAAAAAAAATTTACAACATTTATATAATAAGGAGAATTAGACGAACATATTGGCACTAATTTTATCTCATTCCGAGATCTCTAAGTCAGTTAACGAGTTTCAAATATTTTATTTATTTTTTAAAAAAAATATTTGCAACGAATTCACGGATTCATTGCAATTGCAATGAAACTTTTATTTTTAAAAAAAATATATTAAAAATTTTTCGAAGCCGGTTAAGTAACTTAGAGTTCGGAATAAGATGAAATAAGTTCCTATGTCTTCGTCTAGTTCCCCTGATTATATATATATTTTTAAAAATCAATTTGACCTAAAATATTTGGATACGTGATTTTTTAAACGTGAATTATATTTCTCAAACACATTGATATTCAAAAGTTCACTGATTGAAAAAAATTTTACAACGTTTATATAATAAGGAGAACTAGACGAACATATTGGCACTAATTTTATCTCATTCCGAGATCTCTAAGTCAGTTAACGAGTTTCAAATATTTTATTTATTTTTTAAAAAAAATATTTGCAACGAATTCACGGATTCATTGCAATTGCAATGAAACTTTTATTTTTAAAAAAAAAATATTAAAAATTTTTCGAAGCCGGTTAAGTAACTTAGAGAGTTCGGAATAAGATGAAATAAGTTCCTATGTCTTCGTCTAGTTCCCCTGATTATATATATATTTTTAAAAATCAATTTGACCTAAAATATTTGGATACGTGATTTTTTAAACGTGAATTATATTTCTCAAACACATTGATATTCAAAAGTTCACTGATTGAAAAAAAATTTACAACGTTTATATAATGAGGAGAACTAGACGAACATATTGGCACTGATTTTATCTCATTCCGAGATCTCTAAGTCAGTTAATGAGTTTCAAGTATTTTATTTATTTTTTAAAAAAAATATTTGTAACGAATTCACGGATTCATTGCAATTGCAATGAAACTTTTATTTAAAAAAAAAAATATTAAAAATTTTTCGAAGCCGGTTAAGTAACTTAGAGAGTTCGGAATAAGATGAAATAAGTTCCTATGTCTTCGTCTAGTTCCCCTGATTATATATATATTTTTAAAAATCAATTTGACCTAAAATATTTGGATACGTGATTTTTTAAACGTGAATTATATTTCTCAAACACATTGATATTCAAAAGTTCACTGATTGAAAAAAATTTTACAACGTTTATATAATGAGGAGAACTAGACGAACATATTGGCACTGATTTTATCTCATTCCGAGATCTCTAAGTCAGTTAATGAGTTTCAAGTATTTTATTTATTTTTTAAAAAAAAATTATTTGTAACGAATCTTTGATTCGTGGCAAACTTTTATTTTTAGAAAAAAAAATATTAAAATTCTTCGAAGTCGATTAAGTGACTTAGAGAGTTTGGAACGAGATGAAACAAGTTTCTATGTCTTCGTCTAATTCCTCTGATTATATATATATTTTTAAAAATCAATTTGACCTAAAATATTTGGATACGTGATTTTTTAAATGTGAATTATATTTCTCAGACACATTGATATTCAAAAGTTCACTGATTAAAATTTTTTTTACAACATTTATATAATGAGGAGAACTAGACGAACATATTGGCACTGATTTTATCTCCGAGATCTCTAAGTCAGTTAACGAGTTTCAAGTATATTATTTATTTTTTAAAAAAAAATTATTTGCAATGAATCCACGGATTCGTTGCTAATTTTGCTTGGATTCGTTGCAAACTTTTATTTTTAGGAAAAAAATATATTAAAAATTCTTCGAAGCCGGTTAAGTGACTTAAAGAGTTCGGAATGAGATGAAACAAGTTCCTATATCTTCGTCTAGTTCCCCTGATTATATATATTTTTTTAAAAATCAATTTAACCTAAAATATTTAGATACGTGATTTTTTAAACGTGAATTATATTTCTCAGACACATTGATATTTAAAAGTTCACTAATTAAAAAAAAAATTACAACATTTATATAATAAGGAGAATTAGACGAACATATTGGCACTGATTTTATCTCATTCCGAGATCTCTAAGTCAGTTAACGAGTTTCAAATATTTTATTTATTTTTTAAAAAAAATTATTTGCAACGAATCCTCCAAACTTTTATTTTAAAAAAAATATTAAAATTTTTCGAAGCCGGTTAAGTGACTTAGAGAGTTCGAAATGAGATGAAACAAGTTCCTATGTCTTCGTCTAGTTCCCCTGATTATATATATATATTTTTAAAAATCAATTTGACCTAAAATATTTGGATACGTGATTTTTTAAACGTGAATTATATTTCTCAAACACATTGATATTCAAAAGTTCAGTGATTAAAATTTTTTTTACAACATTTATATAATGAAGAGAACTAGACGAACATATTGGCACTGATTTTATCTCATTCCGAGATCTCTAAGTCAGTTAACGAGTTTCAAGTATTTTATTTATTTAAGGAATCCTTGGATTCCTAAGTTAGTTTTCAAGGAATCCTTGGATTCGTTGCAAACTTTTATTTTTAGAAAAAAAAATATTTTAAAAATTCTTCGAAGCCGCTTATGTGACTTAGAGAGTTCGGAATGAGATGAAACAAGTTCCTATGTCTTCGTCTAGTTCCCCTGATTATATATATATTTTTAAAAATCAATTTGACCTAAAATATTTGGATACGTGATTTTTTAAACATGAATTATATTTCTCAGACACATTGATATTCAAAAGTTCACTGATTTAAAAAAATTTTTACAACATTTATATAATGAAGAGAACTAGACGAACATATTGGCACTTATTTTATCTCATTCCGAGATCTCTAAGTCAGTTAACGAGTTTCAAGTATTTTATTTATTTTTAAAAAAAATTATTTGCAATGAATCCACGGATTCGTTGCTAATTTTGCTTGGATTCGTTGCAAACTTTTATTTTTAGAAAAAAAAAATATTAAAAATTCTTCAAAGCCGGTTAAGTGACTTAGAGAGTTCGGAATGAGATGAAACAAGTTCCTATATCTTCGTCTAGTTCCCCTGATTATATATATATTTTTAAAAATCAATTTAACCTAAAATATTTGGATACGTGATTTTTTAAACGTGAATTATATTTCTCAAACACATTGATATTTAAAAGTTCACTAATTAAAAATTTTTTTACAACATTTATATAATAAGGAGAATTAGACGAACATATTGACACTGATTTTATCTCATTCCGAGATCTCTAAGTCAGTTAACGAGTTTCAAGTATTTTATTTATTTTTTAAAAAAAAATTATTTGCAACGAATCCTGCAAACTTTTATTTTAAAAAAAAAATATTAAAAATTCTTCGAAGCCGGTTAAGTGACTTAGAGAGTTCGAAATGAGATGAAACAAGTTCCTATGTCTTCATCTAGTTCCCCTGATTATATATATATTTTTTTAAAAATCAATTTGACCTAAAATATTTGGATACGTGATTTTTTAAACGTGAATTATATTTCTCAGACACATTGATATTCAAAAGTTCACTGATTAAAATTTTTTTTACAACATTTATATAATGAAGAGAACTAGACGAACATATTGGCACTGATTTTATCTCGTTCGGAGATCTCTAAGTCAGTTAACGAGTTTCAAGTATTTTATTTATTTAAGGAATCCTTGGATTCCTAAGTCAGTTTTCAAGGAATCCTTGGATTCGTTGCAAACTTTTATTTTTAGAAAAAAAATATATTAAAAATTCTTCGAAGCCGATTAAGTGACTTAGAGAGTTCGGAATGAGATGAAACAAGTTCCTATGTCTTCATCTAGTTCCCCTGATTATATATATATTTTTAAAAATCAATTTGACCAAAAATATTTGGATACGTGATTTTTTAAACGTGAATTATATTTCTCAGACACATTGATATTCAAAAGTTCACTAATTAAAATTTTTTTTACAATATTTATATGATGAAGAGAACTAGACGAACATATTGACACTGATTTTATCTCATTCCGAGATCTCTAAGTCAGTTAACGAGTTTCAAGTATTTTATTTATTTTTTAAAAAAAATTATTTGCAATGAATCCAAGGATTCGTTGCAAATTCGGCATATACTTTCCCGTGTCCTAATTTTTTTCCTTTCACCACTTTTTCCCTCCCGAGCCCTAATTTCCGCTCTCCCGCTTTCTCCCTCGGTAGCCACCGCCCCTGACAATACCGATGCGAGTTCCGCCGGCCAATGAGCCCGGCAGGCCCATGCGAGGTCGCCGTCCCGCATGAGCTCGCCAAAGACTGCGAGGTCGCGCCGCCGGCGAGCCGTCAGATGCCCATTCGCCTCACCGTCCGGCGAGCCTAGCCGGCCAAGGAGCCCGCCCGCCGAGTGAGCCTCGTCGCCGCGTGCCCCCAGGGCCAGAGCCACGTCCGCCATGAGCCCGCCAGCCCCATGAGCCCGCCACCGCCGCGATCCTGGCTCGCCACGAGCCGCCCGCGAGCACGCCGCCAAGGTGAGGCCGCTTGTCCGCGGTTCCTGCCCTTCGCCAGGCCCGCCACTTCCATGCGAGCCGTGGCAGCCATGGCCGTCGGCAACCACCGCCCATCGCTCGCGTGGCCATGAGCCACCGCTACCCCACGAGCCACCCTCACGCTGCTAACCAGCGACGCCACGAGCCGGCCACGCTTCGCCAACCGCCGCCACGAGCCACCGATCGCTTCCTCGCCAGCCGCCATGAGCCATCGCCGCTCGAGTACGGCTGCCCTTGCTTACTTTTGTTGGGTAATACCGTCAACTCTTATTTTAATAATGATATCAATTTGTTTATTATATTATCTAATGTTATTATTTCTGTTATATCTTAATTTCATTCATATGTGAACTAACTGTATATTCGTATTAATGTATTTTCTAGGAGTTTTTATTAATATAATTTATTGAAAACAGACATAATGCAGCGTAAAAGGAGTTGGATGTATAAAAGAAATTTACCTGAACGTCGGGGTTTAACTGATGAATTTATGAGTGGGTTGAAAAAGTTTTTAAATTTTGCATCTAGTAATGTTGAGTTTATGGATGGTAATCAGATAAGGTGTCCGTGCAGAAAGTGTCACAATGGTAGATTTTTACCGTCTAACAAAGTTTCAAAGCATCTTTGTAAATTACTATAACTGGACATGTCATGGTGAACCATTTATATCTGATGAGGATTATCATAGATACAACACACAAGTCTCTAGGGATCAAAGTTATTATAATCAATTAAATCCATATCAGAGGATGATATTTGATGTAACGGGTCCGAATTTGATTCCCCAATCATAAGGTGCAACTTCAAGTTGTCCTCCAACAGTTGAGCAAATGTTTACTAATGCATCACCCTTGGAAGAGGTACAAGTAACAGATATCGATGAAAATATGAATAATGAAGCATATCTCAAATTTCAGGAGGTGTTGAGTGCTGCAGATGAACCATTATGGGCTGGTTGTGAGACTCACACTAAACTATCGTTCACCACAAGACTGTTGAATGTCAAGGCAGAGCATAATGTGTCTGAAGATTGTTTTAATAATTTTGTTCAAGCTTTTAAAGAGGCATTGCCGCGTGATCATATACTGCCCAATGATTTTTACAGTATGAAAAAACTGATGAAAGAATTAGGTCTTCCAGTGGAAAGAATTGATGTGTGCAGAGATGGTTGTATGTTATATTGGGGAGATGATGCAGATGTAGATGTTTGTAAATTCTGTAATCAAGATAGGTACAAGAGCACTAGTAGGAGCCAACAACGACGTAAATCATATAGTCAGTTGTTTTATTTGCCTTTAACTCCTAGGTTACAAAGGCTTTATGCATCAAAGACAACTGCTGAACACATGACTTGGCATGCAAATCATCGAACAGAAGAGGGACTAATGTGTCATCCATCAGATGCAGAGGTGTAGAAAAATTTTGATAGAACATATCCTGATTTTGCGAAGGAGACTCAAAATATTAGGTTAGGTCTCTGTGCTGACGGATTTGCTCCATTTGGTAAATCAGGAAGACACTATTCTTGTTGGTCAATTATATTAACTCTGTATAATCTTCCGCCTGGGATGTGCATGAAAACACCGTATATGTTTTTAACATTGGTTGTGCCTGGCTCGAAAAATCCGAAGAAGTTAATAGATGTTTATATGCAACCATTGATTGCCGAGCTAAAACAACTATGGGATGAAGGTTTTTCTACATACGACGTTCATACTAATCAGATGTTTGTAATGAAGGTTTCTCTTCTTTGGACTATAAATGACTTTCCGGCTTATGGTATGCTATCAGGTTGGAGTACTGCAGGGATCTTAGGATGCCCAATATGTATGGAGAGATCAAAGTCGATTAGATTGAAACATGGTAAGAAGCCGAGTTATTTTGATTGTCATAGATAATTTTTACCACTAAATCATAATTTCAAAAGGATTAAAGATGAATTCACTAGGAATCGAATTGAAAGAACACCTCCGCCATTGAGATTAACAGATCAAGATATTTTGTACAGAGTGCTTCACTTTCCATCTGTTATTGAAGAGACACATGGTACAACTTATGAATATGGAAGCAAACATAAATGGACTAAACGAAGTATATTTTGGGAGTTACCGTATTGATTTAGTAATTTGATTCATCATAATCTCGATGTAATGCATATTGAGAAGAATATTTTTGATAATCTGATAAATACAGTGATGGATATCACCGGAAAAACAAAAGATAATCTGAATGCAAGAAAAGATATGCGACTCATTTGTAAACGACCCACCCTTGATGTTGATGAAAATAGTAGGGGACCAAAACCAAAGGCAGTTTATACATTGAATAAGGAACAGAGACGTGTTGTTTGTGAATGGTTGAAATCATTGAGATTTCCTGATGGGTATGTATCTAATCTTGGGAGATGTGTCGATATGAAGGAATGCAAATTGATGGGTTTGAAAAGTCACGATTGTCATATATTCATGGAAAGACTAATTCCTATTGCTTTTAAAGAACTCTTACCAAATTTTGTATGGGGTGTCATTACAGAGTTAAGTAATTTTCTTCATGATATTTGCTCAACAGTTTTGGGATATTCACACATGGAGAAGTTAGAGAGAGACATTCCAATCATTTTGTGTAATTTAGAAAGGATTTTTCCACCAGTATTTTTTGATTCAATGGAACATATTTTGGTTCACTTGTCATATGAGGCCAAAGTTGGAGGACCAGTTCATTTTCGATGGATGTATCCTTTTGAAAGGTATAATTTGCATATTCTATACTTCGTTATTATTGCATAAAAAATTATAACTTTTTTATATATTCATTTATAATACAATTTGTTATATTACAATCAGATTCTTATATCATTTGAAGAAAAAAGTGAAAAATAAGGCACATGTTGAAGCCTCTATTGTTAATGCATATATTGTGGAGGAAGTAACAACTTTTGCATCATATTATTTTGAGCCTCACGTTCAGACCAAAAGACGGAAATCGGGAAGGAATGATGAAGGTCCTGTCGATCCCAATTTGAATTCATTCTCAATTTTTAATTATCTTGGTCGACCAAGTGGACCATGTAAGCAAAGATACTTAACTGATCAAGAATGGCGGGCAGCCCAGACATATGTTTTACTTAATTTTCCAGAAGTATCGCCATATTTCGAGTTAGTATATATTTCCTATTTCTTCGTTAAGTGTTAATTTTTTTAATGTTATAATTCAATTTTTTATTATAGGATTTTCCAAAACTTATATTCTGAAATCCCGACACGTGAGTTTGATCACTTCTGCGATCAAGAATTTGCACCATGGTTCAAATCATATGTAAGCAATTTTAATTACCTCATTTTTGTTTACACATATCTTAGCTTTTAAATAAATAACATTTTCATTTGAGTCTAGGTTTATGCTAATCAAACTCACGTTCAGCAAGAATTGCTAATCCATCTGTCATGGGGTCCAAAAGCAATGGTACGCACTTGGCCAGCATATTTCATAAACGGATATAATTTTCATACTCAAGAATATGGAAATGGGAAGAGTACAATGAATAGTGGAGTATGTGTTCAGTCATCCAATGATGGAGGTGCAAGCAATGAATTTTATGATTTGCTGGATGAAATTATAGAGATTGAATATCCTGGTCCAGAAATGCGAGTTATCTTATTTATGTGTCGCTGGTTTGACCCCGTCAGAGGGATGAAGGTGCATCCACGGTATAATTTGGTTGAAATAAATCATAAAAGATTGTATAAGAGATATGAACCATTTATTTTGGCATAACAAACGATTCAAGTTTTGTATGCTTCATATCCTAGTTTGAAACGTGACAAAAATGATTGGTGGGCTGTTTGTAAAACAAAAGCACGGAAAAAAATTGAAGAACACTGGCAAGACATTGCATATCAACAAGACAAAGTTACAAATATATTTCATACCGAGGAATATATTATTCCAACGTTACGAGATCCCAGCGGAGTAGTGATAAACGTGGATGCAACTGAAATTGATGATGATGAGGAGGAGGAGGAGGGGGAGGACGAGGACGAGGACGAGGACACCGATGAGGATGAGGATAATGATAATGAGGACTTTGAATTTTGACGTCTAGGGTAAGTTTTTTTATAAATAATTTTAGTTTTAATCTATAAATTTATAAAAATTCTTAGCTCAATTATTTGTTTATATACTATCTCATTGTTAAATTCATATATTTTGTCTATGTATGTTGTGTATTTTTTGTTCTTATAGGTTATCAGAGGTGACATCATCGTAGATTCTCGCACTCTCTCAGATCTTCATTATGAATATTGTAAGTTTTTCATGTTCTTCATTAAGCATCAAAGTTTTATTTGCTTTATTCTAATTTTGATTTTGGTTGATAGTTTCGACGTTGTGGCCATAGACGAGTTACTAAGATTAGTATCGCCAAACTGATTCACCGCCACAAGATGATACCTACATGCCCCCCTGATCAGGCTAGACCTTCACATGACCAGTCGCCAGTACCATCTCATTCATCGGCAGGGCCTTCCCATTCAAATTCACCTGTACCCGCCAGACACTCATCTACTGAGAATATTGAAAGTCGACCGTATATATTTTCAATTGGAGATTCGTAAGTAATATAAATATTATAATTTTTCAACTATCTTAATTATTTATCCTATTTTTTTTCACTTTATCATAGGTTTGAAAATTCTATAACTGTTATTCGCGAGATCAATAAAATCGTAAATAACTATTGGAGAGGAGACTCATTGTCATACTCAAGTACGCCAGGATCTACAAAAGAACTATGGTGGTGCGAGTTTAAGGTATAATTGATTCATTTTATATATTAAATAAGTGATTATATAATCAATTTTTTTTTCATTTCAGCGGAAATTTATTTGGGACCCTTCTCAAGAATTGGAAATTAAAAGAATTTTTAAAAAAAATGTGGCGATCATATTCGACATGTATTGAATCATACTAAGAGTACTGGAAAAAAATCAGCCTGTGTCACGTCGGAAAATTGGAGTAAAATCTCCAATTTTTGGCAAACTGATGAGAGCAAAAAAAAGGAGTCAACAGAATAAAATAAATCAAGCATGTAATTCTGAAGACTTATCTGCAACATATGCGGGAGGATCTATAAATATCAAGGAACATTCACGTAGATTGATAATTTTTTAATTTACAATTAGTTTTTTAATTTATTTCAGATTATTATTTTATTTCTAACATTCTTATTTTTAGTCTAATGAATTGAGAAAGGAGCCGGAATTTATAGATACTTTCATTTGCACTTTCCAAAAAAAAGATAAGACTTGGAGTGGAGATAGAGCTAGAGAAATTAAGGTTTGAATTAACCTTTAAACTTACTTTGTAACTTTAATTCTGTTAGTTATGTATATGCTCTGATTAAAATTTTAATTTTGTATAGGAGAGATATGATCAGTTATCCTTATCACAAAGAATTTCAGGAGATAACGGTGATAATGAGGGATCTGAGCCATCTGTTAGTAATAATTTGGATTTATGGCTTGAGGCGAGTGGAGGAGCAAAAGGGGGAAGGATATTAGGTATGGGTTCTATGAGCAGAATTCATAATGTTCCTCGTAGATCTCTTTCTTCTACTCCACCAGCAGTAACGGCACAGATACATAACTTAACTGAGGAGGTTAGCAATTTGAAGGGCATAATATTTGAAAGAGATCAGCAAATTCTAGAAATACAACAACAAAACTCACAAAGGGATCAAGAAATGATATAAATGCGACGACAACAAGCTTTTCTTATGCGACAGTTTCAACAATTTAGTTCCGGTCCAAGTCAGATTTCTCCTGATAATGAGGATGATGGTGGCGACGATGATGATATTGTATGAATGTTTGTAATTAGTATTTTTAAAATTTGTTTGTTTATTGAGTTTGTTAATCCTTCATTTTTTTATTTTTGATTAGTACTTTTTATTTTGCTTTAAACAGGATTGATGAAGTCAAGAATGATGCGGGTTGAAAATGCACATGTGAGTAAGTCTTTGCATATTTATTTTTGTGTTCGTAGATAATTTTTTTTTAATGTATGATACTTTTTATTTGTTTATTTTCTAATGCAGGTAGAAGAATGACGGTCGTTGATTAGTAGATGATCTTTTATTTTTTCTTTCGCACGTGTTGAGATATTTTGAGTGGAGATTGTCATTTGGATATCAGAACTATGTAGATGTTTGGAATGTTGTAGGATATATTGTAACTTTGTTGTTTGTTGTTTGGAATGTTGTATTTAACTTATTGTGTTAGTTTGTATTTATTTGGATATGAAATATTTTTGGATATTATTGAATGTTATTTTTGTTTTGTAGATTTTGTTGTATTGAATGTGTGTGTTTTGTTTGTATTAAACAGGTTGTGTGAAATTTGTATATATGATAAAATATCGAAACGAATAGAATCTGTTAAAAAAATTTTAATTTTGCGACGAATTCAGAGTTTTCGTTACTAATTTTGCGACGAAATACAAATTCGTCGCTAAATTCGTCGCAAAATTCGTTGCAGAATTCGTCGTAGAAGTCACAGAATTTACGAAGAGCTTATTTTCGTGGGTAAATTCGTCGCTAATTTGATCATAATTTATAAAACAAATAAATGAATTATACTACATCTTTATGGATAAAATAATTTAACTTACAGTGAATTGGGTTGTGAAACACTTGAGCAAAGGTTTTTATGTTTCACTAATGACCTTTGATTTTAATTGCAATGATATTGTCATACCAATTGACTCAATTTAAGAAATCATATAATTATACAGTGCATCATACCAATTATACTTAACTCATTTGTCAAAATCACCTATACAATCTATTAGCAATAACATAGGTAATCTAGGAATAATACTAGTAGTAGAAAAAAAACATGCAAAAAATGCAAAATAAATATATGACAATGCAATTTGTGAACTATCGAATTTTTTGGACATCTTGAACTCCTATTGAGTTTCTCCATATCCTTAATTGTATAACCATAATCTTTGAAATGATACAAATAAAGTTGACTAGAGGCAGCATTTATAAGCATAGGAATTGCCTCTTAGGTAGACTGAGAATGAGCGTCACATCACTCTTTGTAAAGTTCAATTTAGACCACGGAACATGAAATATTTATCCTCAAAGTTCTGGTTATCAAATATATTTCTTTTACATGGGTGCTATATTGAAAAACACAACAACAATTTTATAAAAGGTTGGAACCATCAACCTAGCAGTCCCCATCGATCTGTCCCACGATTATTGTGAGGGAGGTAAATCGTAGAGGACCTTTGATCTTGACGCGATTGGCTAGGACGGAGGAGGGGTATTTGAGCCTAGAGAGGAGTTTTAGGCCTTCCTCCAAAATTGATCAGTGCTCATTTCTCAAGTGTCACTCTACCCTAACCAACATGTCATTCGCATGGAGACAAAAAAAAAAAAATACAACAACAATGACATGATGCTCGTTGGTTCAATAAAGCACCATCAAGGGTTTTGATATTAAAATAGCCTCACAGGCATAGTGCTTGATTCTTTAAAGATGTTCCATCATTATTATTGAGATCAATAGAATAAAACCATGATGGTACTACTTTAGTAATTACAGATCCAACAGTGGTTCTGAGTTAAATAAATGCAATTAATAGAAGGAACTTACTGTTATCAGCAGATTGAGGAAAACATTAAACTCTAACTATATAAACGGCTTGGTGAAATTTAAAAAATGATAAACTATTTCACATTTGATTGTTATTGAAAAACATTGGACAAACAATTAAACGTACTGAAACCAAATAGGTTAAGCAATATTCAACACTTACAATCGATGAAAATTCAACACGTAATAAAGAGCATCAAAATGAAAGCTCGAAAGGGAAGACAAAGGCACAAGAGCTAGGAGTGTTCTTGACCTAAGAAGAAGAGAGATAGAGTTTTAAAGTTAACAAATCTAGTGGATTTTTGGCTTGGATTTAACAACTCCAATGTGTTGGGTCCAATGAATCAGAAGACTATGGTGTTGATCTTGGAAGTTTCGAACTAATGTGGTATTGATTTCAAAGATCAACACCAATATGATAGAACTGAAATAACAATACAGCAAGGTGAATGTCATTATTTAATAATTAAGCTGATAGTAAATATAAATAGAACATGAACAAATAGAGTAAATACAAATATAGTAACATAAATAAAAAATAGAGTTAAGCAGTGGAAAAATAAAGTGACAAAGTATTTAACATGGTTTGGTTTACCTCCTAGGTTAATACTCCATGGACTTTGATTCATCATATGAATCAATCGAAATAACAATCACTATACTTTCTCCTTTCTAAAAGATATAGAAGTGGAGAAATCTCTTACCAAAGATATACAAGTTGTTGGGATGTATACTGAAAGCCTAATCTTTGTATGGACATCTTCATTTTGAAATAAAAATCACATGATCATTGTTTGCATTTTATATTTATTATATGTGTGCATCTTGTCTAATACTTTACATTGTAGATAACATGGTGTGTAGTGTCACACAGAGGATCATGTTATCAGTTCCTTGTAGAGTATAAGTAGAGGCTCACAACCAAGATGATTTTGGACAAACCATTGGTATGGTTATAGTATAATTTGGTATTGGTTTATTTTGATCATAGAATTACACTAGTACACTTTGTGTGTATTGAGCAGGACCGACTTAGAGGTGATTCAATTTATTGCTGACTACATAATTGAATCGGACCTCGGATATTATGGTGTACATGCTCTTAATTCCGATATAATAACAGGCACATGTACTTAATATTTATTTCTTTGATTTATCAATGGGTGAGATTTATGGGTTGAATCAATAGACTCGGTAAGTTGGGAAATGATATTATTTACATGGTGTGTCGTTGATTATAGGAGGAAACCGTGTCTTATGTATTAGGATAATGATGTCCCCTTGAGGAGATCATCATGTAAACCCTGCAGGTGGACTTGGTCCAACATGATGATAAGGTTGAGTGGTACTACTCATGGAGTTAGATATTAATTAATTAATTATCAGTAAATTAATTAATTAACGGACATTCGATATCTTAAACACTGGGAGATATTTGTACAATTAATATATGAAGCCCATATTTAATTATGGGAGTTGGTGAGGTAGATCAATGATAATCCTCTAGTGAAATGGATTATCATTAATGGATCGGATTTTATATGGGCCGGATCCATTAGGTGGCTAAGATTCAACTCCTCCTCATGGTCCCTATTGTAGCTTATTAAAACCCTCAAGAAGCCTAGATCCAATGGACACGATTAAAAGAAGGCTTGGGTGAAATCTATAAATAGGTTCCAAGGCTTGGGTGAAAATATCTTTTGGAGAGTTTTTTTCAAGGCTTGGGCGGCAAGGGTTTTTTGGGTGCTAGGGTTTGAAGTTTCAAGGGTTGGGCGGCAAGCTTTGCCTCTCCCTTAGGGCCAACAATAACACCACAAAGGATTAGGGTTTCATCTTCTCCTTTGCTCTTGGCCGGTTCCTCCTTCTCCTCTCCTAGGGCAGCACCTTCTTCCCTCAAGTTTTGGCCGGCGACAACAAGAGTTCATCTTTTGGCCAACGCCCACATCTCCTCTCCCTCTCCTAGAGCCAGCAGCAACCTCTCTTAGTGATTGTGTGGTCGGCACAAGCAAGGAGGAGAAAGGAGCTTGTTCTTCCCTTGTTCGGAGAGAGCAAGGATGGGAAGACACGATCTAGCAGGCTTCAACTCTTGGAGAATCGTTGCCCACACAACGTCCAAGAGGAGGATAGGTCATACGATAGAAGTTCAAGAGGTAAACAAGAGGTATAATCTTGTTTGTTTTGATTTAGTTCTTTTGTATCATACATGTGGTTTATTTATTTGGACCCCGATGATAAACACAAAAACCAGCGATCCGTACATCATCTATTCTGTGGCTAATCGAGGACAAGAGTTAGGTTGCTCGAACAATAAGTTTGTTCAAGCGACCACTCAAATCGAATAGCACAATGATGGATCAATTGCTTGGGTAATCCATTTTCGTCCGGATTAATTTTTTTTAATCCGGGGACGCGATATAGGATCGCCATGCACAAGCGACCGAGGCGAAGCGAGAAGCGAAGATTCAACCTTCAACAAGTATGGTGCAGTAAGTGTAAAAATAACAAGACAATAAATATTTATACCAAACTTGTAGTGTTGCTTGAAAAGGGAAGAAGTAGAACTTCCTTTATAGATCACTTGATTGATGACTTAGTTGATCGCTTAGTTCATGTTGAAGCTACTACAAGTTCTTCTATTTTATAGATCTATTTTGGGTGCTTGGAAGCCCTTTTGAGCACCCCAGCATGACCTTGATTCTATCCGACTCCTTTGGCTCATATCCAACTCCGCTTACCCATATGCTGACATAGTAGAACCCTATTAGGATTTGATTGGTCTGATTAAGTTAGTTTTATCTAACTTCAATCACCTGAAAGTTAAATTGGCAGAACATCATGGATCCATGATCCATGTTCCAAAGATAAGATTTTGTCATGTCATTTTGCATCTTGACCTAATTTGGATCTTGACTATGGTCCCCAGGATTCCATCCAATCATTTGGACCTCTGGACACCTCGATCTGATAAGGGTACTTGGATCCTTTTGATCTGGTTGACCTGATCCAAATTGTGTCCTTGAATTTTTGCATCACAAAGTTAGTAACAAAGTATATCTATGTAGCAATTCAATTGTCTCACCCTTGACTTTAGTCACGATGGCTCAAAGTCTACCCATGCTCATCAATTGTGACAATCTCTCACTATCTTCTAAAGAAGAAGATCTCTCTTAATCTTACCTTACCTGGGACCTCCATGACTTATCTTGCATTGACCTACACCGACGTAAGAGACAAAGCGGAGTACATCGAGAACCTATTGGGGGAAATCAAAAAGCTCGTCTGGATCCAGTGGAGGATGAGCTATCCAATGGAATATGAAACACTCCTCAACACCGCAGAAGGCAGAGAAGGTACCCAAAATATTCTATCTCAGATGAGGAGGGTCTTTTCCTCGGAAGATCCATCACAAGGCTCTACAACAATCCAAGACGCTGCTTATAAAGACTTTGAAAGATTGTCCTGTGACAATGTGAAGGACCTGATCAAGTACATGAACGACTACATGCGCTTGGCAACTAAGACAGGGAGATTATACACAAGTCCCGAGCTATCGGAAAAACTATGGATGAAGATGCCAGGAGACCTTGGCAACAGAATTAAGGCTGCATTCGACAGCAAGTTTCCCGACCTTACAGTAGGAGTATTTCCCAGAATCCTCTTCTCCTACAAATATCTAGAACAAGAGTGCAAGGATGCAGCATTCCAGAGGTCGCTGAAAAATCTTTCCTTTTGCAGCCAGATCCCAATACCTGGCTATTATCAGAATGATAGGAAAAGGCTCGGGGTAAGGCGCTCGCGTACATACAAAGGGAAGCCCCATGATTCCCATGCACGAATTGAGAAGAGGAAGCATCTGATCAGAAATAAGAAATGCAGGTGCTACCTTTGTGACCAAAAGGGCCATTTTGCAAGAGAATGCCCCAGTGACAACCGCAACATTAAAAGGGTTGCCCTCTTTGAACAGCTGCAACTTCCTGACGACTGTGACATCTTGTCAGTACAGGAAGGAGAAGATCAAAGCGATGCTATTTTTAGCATCTCGGAAGGAGAAGACGACGAAGATATTCACAGGTCTATACAGACCATCCGACTAGACGAGTCCCTCTTCATGCTAGGGCAAATACACGGAGGGTACCGACCGCAGATTCGAGTATCTGAAGAAAAACTAAAATGTGAGCACATTTGGAAGGTCAACCAAGTAATTCCCTGGCCCCAGTCCAGTACCTGCACATGCTGCAAGAGGCAGACCCTCCAACGGGCGAGAATACACTGTGAACAGTGCCTTACCACCGCCTGCAATTTATGCGGCCCATATTACTTCAACAAACAGGTACCTGTGGCACCAGCACCCTCGGCTCAATTCTTCCCAAACGAGCTAATTGAGCAGCAAAACTATTACATTGCCTGGTGCATTGGTGAAATCGACAGACTCAAGAAAGAAGTCGAATTCTACAAGGATATGATAATGGAAAAGGACCTAACTCGAGATTTCCAGAATCTCGGACTGAATCGGGAGGAGGGGAATGAGGAGGATGAGATGACCAACGTCCTCATCAATGTCGTAGGGACCCAGAAAGAAGAAGAGGCACAAAGGATGAAGAGCCCAAGGTTGGTCAAGAACATGTTGTACAACCTTAAGGTTGAGATTGAGATACCAGGAGTCCCTAGGTTACCCCTCAAAGCAATTCTGGACACCGACGCAACCACATGTTGCGTAGATCTGAGGTCAGTACCCAAAACAGCTCTGGAAGAAATGGCATATGAAGTGCATTTCGGCGGCATCAACTCCAGACAAACGGCAAAAATGAAGTTAAAGCCAGGAAAAATGTTGATAGAAACCAACACCTTTCGCATTCCATACACCTATAGCTTCCCCATGATGCTGGGGGACGATATTCAGATGATCATCGGAGCAAACTTCATCAGGGCGATGCAAGGTGGTATTCGGATAGAAGGTAACATAGTCACAATTTACAAAAATGTTACTACTATTCATACATTCCCTACAGCTAATGCCGCGGCGGCCATAGAAGAGCTCGATCTGGAGGAAGAGGAATACCTCTAGATAAAGGAAATGGTATACTACTCAGTCGAACCCGCCGGCCTCAATTAATTTGGTCCCCTGATCAGAGAACTCAAGGAACAGGGATACATTGGGGATAACCCCCTTCAGCATTGGGCTAAAAACAAAATCACATGCAGGCTGGATATCAAAAATCCAGACTTTACCATCGAAGACAGGCCTCTGAAGCAACTCACTCCAACCCAAAAGGCGGCCTTCTCCAAACATGTGAAAGCCCTATTGGAAATAGGGGTAATCAGACCTGGCACCGGCCGACATAGGACAACGACCATTATTGTGAACTCAGGAACCATCATTGATTCCAGAACAGGGAAGGAAACAAAGGGGAAAGAGAGAATGGTCTTTAATTTCAAAAGGCTGAATGATTTAACAAACAAAGACTAGTACAGTCAACCGAGCATCAACATCATACTCAGAAAGGTCAGTAATAGCAAAATTTACTCAAAGTTTGACCTAAAGAGTGAGTTTCATCATGTAGCAATGCATCCCGAGTCCGTGGAATGGACCGCATTCTGGGTCCCGGATGGCCTCTATGAGTGGCTAGCCATGCCCTTTGGGCTCAAGAATGCGCCTGTCATCTTCCAGAGAAAGATGGATGGCTGTTTCAAAGGAACGAGCGACTTTATAGCAGTCTACATAGACGATATCTTAGTATTTTCAGAGGATAAAACAGCCCATGCAAAGCACCTGAAGATAATGTTGGACATATGTCGGAGGAATGGGTTGGTCCTTAGCCCAACAAAGATGAAAATCGCAGTCCCAGAAATTGAGTTCCTAGGAGCAATCTTGGGAAATCAGAAAATCCGGCTACAACCACACATAATCTCTAAAATTGCAGATTTCGAAAAAAAAGAACTTCTCAACAAAAAGGGACTCAGATCCTGGCTAGGACTTCTTAACTACGCCCGGAGTTATATTCCCAACCTGGAAAAACTGTTAAGCCCCCTCTATGCAAAAATCAGTCCAACTGGCGACAAAAGGATGAATAACCATGACTGGGCACTGGTAAGGCAGATCAAGCATCTTGTTAAAAACCTGCCTGACTTAGAAGTGTCACCTGAGAATTGCTACATAGTCCTCGAAACAAATGGGTGCATGAGTGGGTGGGGGGGAATATGCAAGTGGAAGGTCAGGAAACAAGATCCTAAGGCCACGGAGAAAATCTGTGCATATGCAAGTGGCAAATTTAACCCCCCAAAATCAACAATCGACGCGGAGATTTTTGCAGTAATGAATACCCTAGAGGCTCTGAAAATATATTTTCTAGACAAAGCCGAGGTTACTATCAGGACGGATTGTCAAGTCATTATCAGCTTCTTCGACAAAACCTCCAGTAATAAGCCTTCCCGGGTCCGATGGTTGGCCTTCACTGATTATATTATCGGAACCGGAGTATCAGTGAACTTCGAGCATATCAACGGCCAGGACAACCAGCTCGCTGACAGCCTGTCATGATTAATTAATTGTTTAATCTTTGCAGAATGGCAGGAGGAGCGACTAGAGCAGCTTGGGGAGGTTCACCCAGCTCTGATGGAGATACAAGACCGGCCAGACCAGGAGGCTCAAGGCCAACTAGCACAAGCCCTCAACCACTTAACCGACAGTATGAAGAGATATTCTGGCATGGGGACTGTCGTCCGGTTAGTAAACAGTATGAGGCATTATTGCAGTTCAGAAGGAGGAGACTCAGGGAGGGAAGATTCTTGCTCGAGGAAGACAGGACAATCTGCATTCAGCTTCACCAACTTCAAAAGCAAGCCGCTGACACCGCAGTCCAAGCACTTGGACAGCTCAGAGCGTTGCATGCATTAAAGTTAAACGAGTGTACTAGGCTAAGCACCCCCGACAACTAGTGCCATGACTGGTACCCTACCACGAAGATGGTGGATGTACAGCTGGAGGAAACAATAATGCAGATCAAGGACCACATCCGCATCATGTCACATTTCCAGCTGTAAAAGATTCTGTTCATGACGATGAGTGTGCTGTAAAAGGAATGACGATGAGTGTGTTGTAAAAGGAGTGACGATGAGTTTTGTTGGTGCAATCGGCCCAGGTTGACTCGAGTTTGACTCGAGCAGTATTTTGATGATAGACAAAACTTATGACATGAGATTGTCATAGGAAAGTCCAACATAGAGTTGGCATGGAAAATCCAAGCATGGGGCTTGGTGTGGGAAAGTCCAAAGCATTGCGAAGACGTGCGCTTGGTGCTTGGTGAGAAATACATTGCGAAGTCGTGCGCTTGGTGCATTTGGGAAGTCTTGAGAACTTGGCAAGTTCACTAGGCTCGGGGTCCTTGAGTCGGTGAAGGATGGTATTGCGAAGTCGTGCGCTTGGTGCATCCGAGGAACCGTCGGACGGAGAGCGAATGGAGTGAGGCCCAAAGGGGAAGCAGACTTCGAAGGCAAAACGAGAAGGATGACATTGCGAAGTCGTGCGCTTGGTGCATCCGAGGGACGTAGGCCAGAGGGAGAGAGCTTCGGTGGGAAACTCCATGAGGGATGAGGTGGACTTGGCCAAGTGGCTAAGACTGAGTGTCGGATGCACAAACACCTTGGTGTTTGATGTTTTACCCAACATCAATCGACTGACATAGGTGTCAGTCGACTACTCTGAGTCGACTAGGGTTCGACTGGTGTTTGGTTGGATCAAGTCGACATCGATCATCGCTTAAGGAAGTAGTCGATCGATCGTGACTGCGCACGAGCAAGCAGTCGAACTCGCCAAAGACTCAATCGATGGTGTTACCCGATCGGTCGGGTACCATCACGATGTGTGATCCGTTGGAACTTAACCAACGTGGATCTGGTCGTTGTGAGATAACGGCTACAGGACCAGTCGACTGATGGTCACGATCAGTCGACTGATGGGCGCGAAATCAGCTTGATGCAGGTTATAAATGGAGCTCAAGAGGGAGGATTTCGCCAAGACTTTAAGGGTGACATTAGAGGAGAATTGTTGTTGCATTCTAGACCTTCAAGAGCCAACCAAAGCAAGAAACAAATAAGCGATCAAAAGCAATCAGTGAAAAGTGTTCTTTGTATTGTATTTGTATTCTTGTTTGTATTTCATATTACTTGTTGTAATAGCTTGAACGAGATTTCTCCACCTTCGACGTGTTGCCGAGAAGGAGTGGTTTAGTTAGTGTCGTGCGCATAACTAGAGCTCGGTGAGCTCGCCCGTAGAGTAGGAACCATTCGGTTCCGAACCACGTACATCTTTGTGTATTGCGTGTGATTGTATTTGTGTTGTCATTTCTATTATTTCCGCTGCGTATATTAACGACAATTGTAGACAAGCACGCAAGAACGAACGTATTCCACCATACGACAAAAGAGGGTTATTCAGCCCCCTCTAGCCGGCCAACATCGACCCTACAAGTGGTATCAGAGCCTAGGAGCTTGTCGAGAACTAACCGCTAACACAAGCACTACAAGATGGCCGACTACAACATCCATCCACCAAAATTCGATGGAGACTTTTCTTGGTGGAAGAAAAGGATGGAGGTATATTTCAAAACCGATTTCGATTTCATGTTAATTATAGAAAATGATTTTGAAATGCCTAGGGATAAAGAAAACAAGCCTATTGAGAAATCAAGGACTTCGAGACAAATCTCAAGGTAATCGAATTACTTAGTGATTTGTTACCTAACAATATTTGGTCTAGATTAGATAATTATAGGGATGCAAGGGAGTTATGGAATAAGGTAATCAAATTCCAAGAAATTCTCAAACCGGCACAAGTAGAGGAAAATGTCGTGGAAGAGAGCCCATCCACATTCGACGATGTAGATGATTTGGTGGAAACCTCCACCTCTAGTATTGAGAGGGAGGAGAGACAATCTTCCATCCCGGAGCAAGGACAAGAAGCATCCACATCCGGGAGAAATGAAGACCAAGAAGAAAATTCCTTAGGTAACTCAAGTGTTGTTATTATAAATAAAAATCATATAACATGCTTTGAGTGTAGGAAACAAGGGCACTATAAAAGTAAGTGTCCTAAGAATGTGAAGAAGACTCAACCGGCACCAAAAGCCCAAAATGTCAGAGTCCCCGCAATTAGAAGCAAGGAGCACATTGTGTGTTTCAAATGCAACCAAAAGGGGCATTATAGAAGTCAATGCCCTAGGGGGAGGAAGAAAGGGCAAGAAGGTGTATCTCATGTAGGGGGGCTTCTAAAGCTAACCCTGAGGTATATTTAAATTATGCACCTTCAATTCCTAAAGATAAAAAGCATGCTAAGAATTATTTTAGCTCTCTTGCAATTATTAATGAAAAGCATGCTAGTAGGAAGAAATATGTTTGTCTAGGCGTCAAGCATGTTACTTTATCTAAGGACAAACCTAGGACCAATAACATTAGACCAATCTTGCATAGGGAGTCAATTAGGAGAATTGAAGAAAACTTGGACACTAACCCCAATAAATCTAGGCATATGCCTAAAAAGAAAAATAATTTCCAAAAATCCAATGATAAATCAAAATTGGGAAGATTAGAGGTGGAGAATCGAGCCTTGAGATCAAGGCTAGAAAAATTGGAAAAGACCCTCAGAATTATGACAAATACAATTATGGGGTCTAAGGACCAAAAGTCAAGACCTAGGGTTAAAAAACGGTCTAAGGGCAAGGAAGGTTTGGGTCACAAACCTAAGCCCAAGAAGACTTATCATAATGTTCCATTTAATTATGGAACAATTTCTAGATCTAGAAAAATCAAGGCTAATAGGAAAGTTATACCTAAGACTAGCCATGGTGTTTGCTTAGTGGCTAAGGACTTAAGAAAAATCAAGAAAGTCACTAAGAAGGTCATTGGGGGAGTTACCTCTAGAGTTGACCTAAGAAAGACCCAAAAGACTATGACTTCAAAGTCTAAAAGGGTCATTAGGAAGGTATCTAGGGAGGTTATCCCTAGTGAATACCTTGTTAACCCAAGGAGCTCCAATAGATATTGGGTTCCTAGGAGCGTGATCGATTCACGCTAGATGGGTTAGGGTGTGTCAACCCAAAGTGGATGGATAGTTACTCTAGCCATGGTGAGTTGACACATTAGGATGTGTCAATATGCTTTGAGAAGTTGAAAAATAATTAAATTGGCACAAATAGGTCTTAAGAGTATGGGTGTGCCATTTTGGATTTATAGCACACTTGGGAGATAATGGTATTAAGGCAAAATAGAATTAATTCCTAGAAATGACAATTTGGATTTAACACTTAGGTATCTCATACCTTAGTATCTTAAAATTGTCATACTTTGTTTGCCTTGCCATGTCATGACATCATCTCTAAAAATGTAATGATCATGACTTATTTTTATATGTCATGTATGCTAACATTTCATTCACATGTCATGACATTATGATTTTGGCACATGCTTAGTTATATCATATATATGTGTCATAATCATATCATGAATAAAATAAAATTGATTTAAGGACCATTGGCATGACTTAAAGTCTCATGCATAAGGGAATCAAGTAGAGTTGCCTTAGAATATGCACGAGACCATTAAAGAACAAAAACTCACATCTCACTAGAATATTTGCCTTGAATGTGTTTTGCACATTTAGATACAAGTGAGATATTTAGAAAAAAGGAATTAAAGGTTTTAAAAACATTCTGAAAACATTTTGAAAAACCTTGGTGAAGTCTATCTTTTGATAGCTATCACAATTGAATGGGATGATACAAAGAGAGCTCAATATTGAAGCTTTTCTAAATTTTTGAACTTTGTATCAATCTCGTTGATTTGTGGATAAAATAATTTTTTAATATTTTTAACCCATAATGATTGTAATAAGTAATATACGTACAAAATTTCATGATTTATCAACGTATGTATATTTACTTATGATTTTCAGAAGTTTATTTCTGAAAATCGAAATCAAAATGCAAGTTATCAATCATTGCCGAGGAGGCCCGTGATGTGGAAAGGAGTCGATTGGTAGCCGATGTGTCGATTCGAAACCTTGGTGGTTAGGCCCATATTCAGCTATGTTTTGGTTCCCTAACCACTCCTAACCCTAGGACATGCTTGGGAGAGCATTAGAAAGGGTGAAAATCCATTAGATGTGGATTAAGAGAAGTGTTTAGGGAGAGTATCAATTTTAAGGTGGATGAGAGTTCATTGTTGAACTTTGTCTTAATTTTGATGGTTTTGTGTTCCTATTGGCTCAGGGACTTTCCAAAGACATTGTTGGTGCAATGGTCAAGGGGAGCAAGCCTCTAGAGGGAGGTATCCATCATGGAAAGATGGATGTGTACTTTTCCTCATGGGAGGAAAATTGAGGGATTGCGCCTCTCTTAAGTGATATGGGATTATCACTAGAAAGATTGAGGGCATGTCAAGGGGGAGATTGTAAGATCTCATTGAGATATGAGACATTGACACCCTTGAGGACCTTTTTGATGTTATGTTAAAAAGGGGGAGAAGTTACCAAGTTACCAATTAGGGTTCGTTGGAATTCTCATTGGGATATGAGAATTGTCAATATGGGAGAATTGGTAGACTTGAGATGGTAGTTTTGTCAATCATCAAAAATGGAGAGATTGTTGGTGCAATCGACCTAAGTTGACTCGAGTAGTATTTTGATGATAGACAAAACTTATAACATGGGATTGTCATAGGAAAGTCCAACATGGAGTTGGCATGGAAAATCTAAGAATGGGGCTTGGTGTGGGAAAGTCCAAAGCATTGCGAAGCCGTGCGCTTGGTGCTTGGTGAGAAATGCATTGTGAAGCCGTGCGCTTGGTACATTTGGAAAGTCTTGAGAACTTGACAAGTTCACTAGGCTCGGGGTCCTTGAGTCGGTGAAGGATGGCATTGCGAAGCCGTGCGCTTGGTGCATCCGAGGAACCGCCGGACGGGGAGCGAATGGAGTGAGGCCCAAAGGGGAAGCAGACTTCGATTGCAAAACGAGAAGGATGGCATTGCAAAGTCGTGCGCTTGGTGCATCCGAGGGATGTAGGCCAGAGGGAGAGAGCTTCGGTGGGAAACTCCATGAGGGATGAGGTGGACTTGGCCAAGTGGCTAAGACTGAGTGTCGGATGCTCAAACAACTTGGTGTTTGAGGTTTAACCCGACATCAGTCGACTGACATATGTGTCAGTCGATCGCTTCCGAAGCCGATTAGGGTTCGACCGTGTTTGGTCGATCGTTGACATCACCAATCGCTTAAGGGAAGCCGATCGATCGTGACCGCGCACGGGCACAGAAGCTAGTTGAGCTCGCCAGCACTCGATTGATGGTGTTACCAGTCGACTGATGGGTACCATCAGTCGACTGATGTGTGATCCGTTGGAACTTAACCAACGTGGATCTGATCGTTGTGAGACAACGGCTACAGGACTAGTCGACTGATGGTCACAATCAGTCGACTGATGGGCACGAAATCAGCTTGATGCAGATTATAAATGAAGCTCAAGAGGGAGGATTTTGTCAAGACTTTAAGGGTGAAATTGGAGGGAAATTGTTGTTGCATTCCAGACCTACAAGAGCCAACCAAAGCAAGCAACAAATAAGCGATCAAAAGCAATCAGTGAAAAGTGTTCTTTGTATTGCATTTGTATTCTTGTTTGTATTTCATATTACTTGTTGTAATAGCTTGTACGAGATTTCTCCACCTTCGATGTGTTGTCGAGAAGGAGTGGTTTAGTTAGTGTCGTGCGCATAACTAGAGCTCGGTGAGCTCGCCCGTGGAGTAGGAACCATTCGGTTCTGAACCACGTACATCTTTGTGTATTGCGTGTGATTGTATTTATGTTGTCATTTCTATTGTTTCCGCTGCGTATATTAACGACAATTGTAGACAAGCACGCAAGAACGAACGTATTCCACCATACGACGAAGAGGGCTATTCACCCCCCTCTAGTCGGCCAACATCGACCCTACAAGTTTGAATTCATCTAGATACAAGAACTATGCACCTTGAACTTAACTCATTTTCCTAATATCTCACATGCGTCTAGGGTGTATTAATACACACACATGTCAATTTAATATGAGATGTGGGTTTTTATTCTTCATAATCTAAGGTCTCACGTATTTTTCTAGGCAACTCTATTTGATTCCCATATACATGGGACTTCAAATCATGTCATAGTCCTTAAATCAATTTAAATTGGCCTAAATGCATGAATGATGATTATGACATAAAATGATAGCATAAATAAGCATGTGACAATAATCATGATGTCATGGCATATAAATAAAATATAAGCACTAACATGACATAAAAGTCAAACCTAAACATTATCATGATATTTTATATGATTAAATGAAATATGATGTCATGACATGACAATGCAAACAAAACATGACATGTATAAAATACAAAGGTATATAATACCTAAGAGTTAAGCTCCAATTGTCATTTTCTAAGATTTACACTAATTTTCCATAACCACTCATCTCCCAAGTGTGCCAAAAATCCAAAATGACATATTATGACTCTAAAACCTAACTCGTGTCAATTTGATCAATTTTTCAAACTTCTCAAAGTTAATTGGCACATCCTAAAATCCTTTAGGATATAAAATAAATCCTTATTTCCAAGGTATCACATAACCTTGAAAATGTCCTAAAGTGTCAACTTTGCTATGGTTAGGTTAACATCTCATCCATTCGAGGTTGACACAACCTAACCCATCTAGTGTGAAAAGATCACGCTCCTAGGAACCTAATACCTATTGGAGTTCCTCGGGTTTACTAGGTACTCACTAGGGATATCTTCCCTTAGTACCTTCCTAATGACTCTTTTAGGCTTGGATGCCTTGATCAATTGGGTCTTGCCTAGGTCAACTCTAGGGATAACTTCCCTTGTGACCTTCTTAATGGCTTTCCTAGATTTCATAGAAACCTTGGCCAATAGGCACCTACCATGGTTAATCTTAGGGATGACTTCCCTGGAAACCTTGGTTTTCCTAGACCTATGGATGGTTTCATAATCGAATGGAACACTATGGTAGGTCTCTTTGGGCTTAGGTTTGTGACTCAAATGTTTTTTTGCCCCTAGATGGTTCTTGTCTATTAACCCCTAAGTTTTGGCTCTTATACCCCTTAATTGAATTTGTCATTCTTACAAGGGTCTTCTCCAATTTCTCAAGCCTGACCTCAATGCTTGATTTTCTAACTCTAATTTCTCAAATTTGGTGGGCTCATTATTTCTTTGAGTATTTTTGTTCTTCCTAGGCATATGCCTACCCTTTTTAAGGTTAATGCCTAAGTGATTCTCTACCTTTCTAATGGCTTCCTTAGGTAGAATTGTTCTTGGGTCATTGGTTCTAAATTTATCCTTAACCCTAACATCGCAAGATTTAGCACCTAAGCAATAAGCTCTATTTCTAACATGCTCCTTATGATTATGCACAATTGTAAGTGAATTAAAAGCATGTTTTTTATCATTGAAATTTGAAGGTGCATTACTAAAATATACCTTAGGGTTTGCTTTAAAAGCTCCCCTTACTTGTGTAGCCCCTCCCTTGCCCCTGCTAGGTCATCTTCCCTTAGGGCATTGACTTCTATAGTGCCCCTTTTTATAGCATTTGAAGCAAATGATATGCTCCTTGCTCTTAATTGTTGAAGCACCGGTCTCATTGGTCTTTGGCACGACTTGTGTCATCTTCTTGACCCGTTTCGGACACTTACTCTTGTAATGTTCAACTTCTATACACTCAAACCATACAATATGATTTTTATTTCTAATTATTGTGCTTGAGTTACCTTCCATGGTAGGAACCATAGTTGGTTTTCATCTCTCCCGGAGGCAAATGGTTCTTCTTGCTCTTGTTCTTACTCCGACTCTGGTGATCTAATATCCTCCCCTTAATCCTAGAGGTTGAGACTTCTTCAACTTCCTCTTCCGATCCGGATGTTGAGCATCTCTTAATTTCCAAATCCTCAAGCTCTTTGGATGAAAATGCACATTCTTCTTCAACTTGAATGGATGAGCACTCCTTATCATTGAATTCTTCCTTATTGTCTTGGACCGATTGAGACTTCTCATAAAATCTTGTCAACTTGCTCCAAAGCTCCTTGGCATCCATGTAATCCCCTAGTTTGCACAAAATATCATTAGGTATCAAATTTTCTAAAAATTTTATTACCTTAACCTCGGTCTTGAATTTTTGTCGTTGCTCCTTGATCCATTTCTTGAATTTAAGGGGTTCACCCTTCTTGTTCATGGGTGATTCAAATCCTTCCATGATGATGAACCAATTCTCTATGTCCATCATCAAGAATATCTCCATTCTCACCCTTCATGTCGGAAAATCTTCTTGATCGTATGGCAGAGGAATGTCGATGGCGTACCCCAATCCATCCTTAGTTAACTCCATCTCGTCTAGCGCATTTTTTCCTTGGCGGTTAGTCTATAAAAGAGCTCCTTGCTCTGATGTCACTTGTAGGACTGTTGGCAGCACGCTAGAGGGGAATGAATAGCGCTTTGCATTGTTCGATGGAATTCGTTCGTGTTCATCTCTACAATTCATTAGTACGCAGTGGAAATAAAAATACTGATACAAATACAAACATGAATACACAACCACAAAGACACAAGATGTAACGTGGTTCGGAACCCTAGTTCCTACTCCACTGGTTGAGCTCAAATGAGCTCTAGTGATGCAAACCACCACTAATCAACCTCTCCTTCTCGGAAAACACTCTGGAGGTGGAGAAAACCTCTTACAACAGTTCTTACAACAATTAGAAGAAAATACAAGCAAATACAAATGAAATATAACAAATAATGTAAAGAAAACTCTACACAAGATTGCTTTGAATTCTTTGTTTGTTGGTTGTTTAGATGATCAAGAAGGATCATGAAATGCACCAGTACTTTGCCTCAAATCTCCCCTCGAACCGCTGCCAAAATCCTCCCTTTCGTGCTCCTTATAAAGCTGTAACTCGGGTTGATTTTCTCCTAGCAATCGACTGCCCATATCCATTGGTCGACTGCTCCTGTAGTCGTTGTCTCACAACGACTTAATCCATGCTAGAAAAACTCCAACGGATAGCTCATCAGTCGACTATCACCCTAGAAGTCGACTGCTTCCCCATCAGTCGTCTGCCCAGTCAACTACGGAACTTTCTGTGCTCGTAGTTGAAAACAACATTAATTTGCCCTCCATAGCGATCATTGCTCGATCGGTCGATCGGCTACCAAGGCCTACGCTGATCGCGATCGAGCTCGGTCATGGTCATAATTCGATCAAGCTCGAGTTTACTAAGGGCGCCAAGTGTCAAAATATTTGACCAGTCAACTGGTTCATAACCCCAGTGGACTAATAAACCTCAAACATAAGGTTTAGTCCAAGTATGATGTCCTCATACTTGATAGACCACCCTTAGCCTAGACCTAAGCCGTCTAACCACCTCCATCAGCCTCACGCCTATTGGATCCCTCCAAGTCATCCATGACTTGTTCATCCATACGCTAGTCTTCAAGTGCTTCCATCGGCTATTGTCATGCTAACCGAGTCTACACCGCCAAGCCACATTTGGGCTTACGCTGTCAAGACACACACTTGAATTTTACACCACTAAACATTGGACTTATGCCACCAAAACTACAACTTAGACTTTACGCTGCCAATATCACACCCTTGGACTTTCCTTGCCAACTCCATGTTGGACTTTCCAAATGCCAAGACCCATGTTTGGACTTTCCAATTGCCAAGACCCATGCTTAGACTTTCCAATTGCCAAGTACTCATGACTTGGCACTACAACAAAAATTCTAAAAGACAACGGTGAAAAATCATTGTCTATGACTCAAAAAATCCGTGGTAAATCGACACATTGAGAAAGATATGGCGGTCAAAGACAACGATTAAAAACCGTTGTCTTTTCCTTAAATCGACAACAGTTTTTCACTGTTGTCTTTGAGCACCCTATCTTTCTCAACGCATCGATTTACCATAGATTTTTTGGGTCATAGACAACGATTTTTCACCATTGTGTTTCAAGTGAAATTACAACGGGTTATAATCGTTGTTTTTGAGCACCCTATCTTTCTTAACGTGTGGAATTACTATGATTTTTTGAATCATAGACAACGATTTTTTACCATTGTCATTGTTATTTTAACCGTTGTCATTTCTCAACACACACTAGAGAATAATAAATCATTGTTGATTTACAGTGTTGTGTTTTTAATATATATCATACAGCAACATCAAAAAGAATTGTAGAAAACATATAAATAAGTACACTTGTAGCAATGTGAAGTACAAGCTCATATCATTAAAGTATAACTAATCAATCTTCTTACAAGTGAAACATAAATGTGTCGTAATCGATAAATAATGAAAAAACAAAAAGTGTAAAGTCATAATTCACAAACTTTGAATCCAAGTTACATTTACAAAAGCAAAAAACCTACATACTAGACATGCATATTAGTTCCAACCTATTTTGTTGCTTGGATTGAATCTTTCTGATTGCATCTTCTCGGATATATGAGTATTCTTGGTAAAACAAAAAAAAAATCTCATTTTCAATTTCTTTCCACATTCATATGTGAGGAAGAAAATTATTACATTATAATTAAAATGATCAATACAAACTTTGCACGGATTCCTAACAATTTATTCATAAGAGTTGTAGTAAAAACACAATGTCAATCTAAGCTGAAAGATTTCTGAAAAAATTCAAGTAGATTTTCCGAGGGACAATTATACACCCTAAACCATATGTGGTTAAATTTAGAGATAAAGAGCGAATCTTTTAAGTCTTTTATGCAACCGTATAAGACAGATACTCACAGCCATGAATACTCACGAAATCCTAAAATAAATCCAATAGTAGAAGATAGAAGATACTTCAGCCACGGATACTCACGAACATTATCTATTATTGGAACTGATAACTTTAAGAATATAAGGTCACATGTTCTATAATAGCAGAAGAAGACAACCAGTTGGTTTTTTTTTTCTTTCTTCTTTACAAAGGGAAGATTTCCTTTGATGAATAAAGTACCTTTTTAATCTCATATTTGTGAACAGTCTCCTACCAACAGCTCTTGTAAATATTTTAAAACCACGCTGTAATCCACAAATCAATCTTGTAAAATTGTCCTCAATTTAAGCTGTAAGCTGTTGTGACAAGTGCAATGAGTAGTGATGTTATACGAAGTCTACCTGCTTATCGCGAATTCCAGGACTAGCAGTTAGTAGAACAACTAGATGGAAACCCTTCATGAGAAAATTTCTGTACAAGAGTCAACTTAGAAAAGAAAGATAAATCTTAGACTAAGTTAAGGAAATTAACTGTAGCAAGAGCCTGCTTCTCCAGATGAGCACGAGAACCAAAGGTAGCTACTTCCATCTCAGATAATCTCAAACTCTGGTTGCTAGGGTTCAGTTCTTTCATTTTATCAGTCAAAGTATGAATCTACATTACAAGTTAGATTATCATAATTTTTTCAAAGCTGATTAGAGGCGAGAATAAGATACAGAATATTGTGTGCATTGAAATGAATGCTTTGACAAACCTGAGATTCCAGGTTTTCAAGGTCATTTATTTTAGTTGCTCCATCGACATCAAGCATTAAGAGTAGTTCACCACGTAAATGAAGCATTCCCTGTTAAACAATGCTTCAGGCAATTAAGAAGCACCAATTAATCAATTTCATAAATGGTAGACCAATTGGATTAGCAATCAGAAGACATCAATCTCTTAAAATTAACAGAAGGCATGGTGTGCAATTTGGGAAGAATACCATATAATCTAGTTAGACATATCAACTTTTATTGAGATAATAATAGGGAAAAAAGAGATAGGAATAACTCACTTTCCTAATAGCTTCTCCTTTTCCATGGTTTTTTCCAAGTAGTATAACCCTTACATTTTCAATCTTACATTTTCGGACAAAATTAAAAGCTACTTTTGATGTTCGGTCAATACTCTCATAATCAACAATTAATACCTACGTAGAAGCGCATGAGGCAATAAATATTGAGGAATATCATGATCTTTTTCCAGAAAATATAGTCTGAGTTTACTTGGATGGATAACCAGAAATGAGAAGGTTGTAGGGATTTCTTATGCAAAATAGCATATGCGCAACGGAAAAATATGATCCCTTCCAAGTGATCCTTGCGAAAGAAAACCTCGTACAAAAATAAATTTCTCAAAACTTATCTTATAGGAGAATATTACCTTTGTTGCGTGCCCTTTTTAATCCCGCTTCTCCTTGGGTTTGTTGGATCTTTTAGCACGTTCAAATGTCCGTGCCTCTATATGTATCCACACGAGCAAGCTCTTGTCTCACAAAAGAAACTAAAAGAGCTCTCCTTTACTTTTTGCTAGAGAAGTCCCTAAAGGAGAGGAAGGTAGGGAAAAAGAGAAAGGAAGAAGAAGACCACTCTTCTTGCTAGCCTACACTCACAAAAACCACACAACCAAAGCCTCTCACCACCAAGCTCTCTCCAAGCCTCAAGCTTCACCAACATTTTGGCCGGCCACCCCATGGAGTGTTTTATAGGATTGGAAAAACCTTTCACCTCCTATCACATTCAATGCAATCAATTGCATTGAAAGATAATCACACTCCTTGTTTGGCCGGCCAAATGTGGAGAAATTCCAAAGGTCAAAACCCTTTGTCTCCTTCCACCTCATCAAGCTTAGGTGGCATGCTTATGTGGCATTCATGCATGTTGAATTAATCTTATTAATTCAATAAGCTTATGTTCTCATATTGAATTAATCTCATTAAATCAATAAGGTAACATATTGAATTAATCTTATTAAATCAATTAAGCTTAGGCTATCATGATAACATATTTATTTAATCTTATTAAATTAATAAGCTTAGCATATTGAATTAATCTCATTAAATCAATAAGCTAAAATTCTCATTAAGCTTAAAGTCCAAAAATCATTTTGTACTTAAGCTTATTCCCAAATTATTCTAGTCAAACTAGAATGCATTAATTCTTCTAATCATCATGCTCTTTGTGTGTGACCCTATAGGCTCTCATAACGTTGGCAGTGGATCTAAACTCTTTTAGATACACAAGCAATGAGCGGCATCTAGCAATACATCATTGCTACCCAAGTTACGAAATAAGTCGAGATCCGACTATCCTTTCCGTGACTACTATAATGTATGACCGTGTCCTTCTATCCTTGATATCAGATTGACCAATGAGGCATAGATCGTGTCATCCTCGATCAATCTATGTGTTTCTTGATCCCTGAGTAAACTAACTCAAACAAATGAGCTCAATATCTCATATTGACTCATTCGAGCATGGTCATGCGTTTTAGTAGTTCTACTCAATCAAGGGGCCCACAGATATCACTCCCGTCATATGGAAGGGATAGATTCCATCTACATCACTCACATCCCTCCGCATAATTTGTTATATACCCAGTAATCGCCTTTATGGTCCACCCTGTTACGGGTGACGTTTGACGATACCAAAGTACATAACTCCTTATGTAGGGAACCGTAGTGACTTCAGATTTGAGAACTATTCATACCAATAGTCACATGAGAAAGTTTATGACACTCATATGACGATCCATGAAGCTTTCTCATGGCGGGTCAGTTCAGTATATATTCTCTAATATATACTCATGTGTCAACTTGATATCATATATCCATGACTTGTGAGATCTAGTCATCAATTGACCTACATGCTAGTATTTATGTATTAATATTGCCCTTGCATATTAATACTTGACTAGGAACATTTAGGAAAGTGTTCTCTACAACCTCTCATAATCAATTCTGCCAATTGATGTGCTGTAGATAAGAACCTACTTTTCTAGGGCATTATTATATTTAATTTAGCTGGCACAAGCAAGACGTAAATAAAATAACCAATCCTTTGCCTTTATAGAATATGATACAAAATGTTCCCTATTCAACCATCACATGATTGGTTCTAGGGCTATAACTAACAATCTCCCACTAGCACTAGTACCAATCACTATAATATCTGATACCTAGTGACCTAGTGTGACCATCATGCTTCCTCTGTGCCAAAGCCTTGGTCAATGGATTTGCGATGTTAGCTTCTGTCGGTACTCTGCATATCCTCACATCTCCTCTATCGATGATCTCTCGAATGAGATGGAAGCGCCGCAGTATGTGTTTGGTCCGCTGATGTGATCGAGGTTCCTTAGCCTGTGCAATAGCCCCATTGTTGTCACAATAAAGGTCTATTGGATCTATAATGCTAGGAACTACCCCAAGTTCACTGATGAACTTGAGCCAAATACCTCCTTTCTTTGCATCGACGACGCAGCAGATATTCGGCCTGTAGAATCGGCAAGAATCGTGTCATGCTTTGAACTCTTCTAGCTCACAGCTCCACCATTCAGGCAAAACACGTACCCCGATTGCGATCTATAGTCATCCTTGTCTGTTTGGAAGCTTGCATCACTGTAACCCTTTACAGCTAGCTCCTCATTGCCTCCAAATATCAGAAAATATTCTTTCGTTCTTCGTAAGTATTTAAGAATATTTTTGACTGCTATCCAGTGACTTTCACCTGGATCCGACTGGTATCTACTCGTCATGCTCAAAGCATACGAGACGTCAGGACGAGTACAAAGCATGGCGTACATGATAGACCCTATAGAAGATGCATAAGGGATCTTATCCATGCGATCTCTCTCCTCCTTAGAAGAGGGACATTGAGTCTTCGAAAGACTCACACCATGTGATAAAGGCAGAAATCCTTTCTTGGAATTTTGCATAGCAAAATGATCTAGCACTTTATCAATGTATGTACTCTGACTTAGGCCAAGTAATCTTTTAGATCTATCTCTATAGATCTTGATGCCTAGAATATAGGCAGCTTCACCTAAGTCTTTCATCGAGAAACAATTCCCTAACCACATCTTCACAGACTGGAGTGAGGGAATATCATTTTCGATGAGAAGTGTGTCATCTACATACAAGATAAGAAATACAACTGTGCTCCCACTATTTCTCTTGTAGACACAAGGTTCATCTTCATTCTTGATGAAACCATACTCCTTGATTGCATCATCGAATCGAAGATTCCAGCTTCGAGAGGCTTGCTTTAGTCCATAAATGGACCTTTGCAGTTTGCATACCTTTCCAGGATGCTTTGGATCTTCAAAACCCTCAGGCTGTGTCATGTACACATCCTCGAGTAGCTTTCCATTCAGAAAAGCGGTTTTGACATCCATCTGTCATATCTCATAATCGTGGTAGGCTGCAATAGCAAGTATGATCCGAATGGATTTAAGCATCGCAACTGGTGAAAAGGTTTCATCATAGTCAATACCATGAATTTGTTTGAATCTTTTAGCCACCAATCTACCTTTATAGGTATGCTTATTACCATCCATGTCAGTCTTTACTTTAAAGACCCACTTACACCCAATGGGTTTTACCCCTTCAGGTGGATCAACCAAAGTCCATACTTGGTTAGTGTACATGGATTCCATTTTGGATCTCATGGCCTCTAGCCATTTCTCGGAATCTGGGATCATCATAGCTTCTTGATAGGATGTAGGCTCGTCAAGATCGACAAGCAATACATCACCATTGTCAGTCAAGAGAAAAGAATATCTCTCGGGTTGACGACGGATCCTATCAGATCTACGAAGAGGTTGGTCTACTTGAACAGGTGTTTGCTCCACAACTCTTTGGGCAACATTTTCCTCATCCACAACACTTTGTGGTGCCTGTTCATTTTCCATCAAAGCCTTAGTGTTATCTTCATCTTGAATTTCTTCAAGATGAATTTTACTCTCACTAGTGTTTCTAGAAATAAATTCTCTTTCTAGAAAGACAACATTTCTGGCAACAAACACCTTGCAAAGTGTGGGATTGTAAAAGTAATATCCCTTAGTTTCCTTGGGATATCCTACAAAATAACACTTATCTGATTTGGGTCCTAGTTTATCTGAGACTTGACGTCTAACATAAGCTTCACAACCCCAAATCTTTATAAAAGACATTTTGGGACTCTTCCCGATCCATAGCGTATATGGTGTCTTTTCTCTGACTTTTGATGGGACACGATTAAGTGTGGCGGTATCTCTAGAGCTAAACCCCAAAAGGAAGTAGGTAGATCGGCTCATCATTGATCGTACCATATCTAATAGTACGATTTCTCCTCTCAGATACACCATTCCATTGTGGTGTTCCAGGTGGAGTGAGTTGGGATATTATCCCACACTCAGCCAGGTGATCACAAAACTCTTGACTAAGGTATTCACCACCTCGATCTGATCGAAGTAGCTTAATACGCTTACCAAGTTGGTTTTGTACTTCATTCTTGAATTCTTTGAACTTTTCAAAGGATTCTGACTTATGTCTCATCAAATATAAGTATCCAAATCTACTCATATCATCAGTGAAAGTAATAAAGTACTTATAGCCTCCTCTGGCTTCGACATTGAAAGGGCCACATACATCAGTATGTATGAGTCATAACAAGTTCGTCGCTCTCTCGCCATGTCCACTAAATGGAGTTTTAGTCATCTTTCCTAAAAGACAAGATTCGCATACCTCATATGATTCAAAATCAAATGAGTCCAATAATCCATCTTTATGGAGTTGGGATATGCGTTTTTCATTTATGTGACCTAGGCGACAGTGCCAGAGATATGTTTGGTTCAAATTATTCGATTTGAACCGTTTGGTATTTACGTTATAAATTGGGTTTTCTAAATCTAGAACATAGAGACCATTCATAAGTGGTGCATTACAATAGAACATTTCATTCAAATAAATGGAACAACATTTGTCCTTTATTATAAAAGAAAAGTTTTTCTTGTCTAAACAAGATACGTGAAATTATGTTCTTCGTTAATGCGGTACATAAAAGCACTCCTCTAGTTCTAAGATAAGCCCGAGTGGGCAAAGACAAAGAATATGTTCCCTCTGACTCTGGCAACTTTTGCGCCATTGCCTACTCGTAGGTCCACTTCGCCCTTTTCCATTAGTCTACTATTTCTCAGTTCCTGCACATTAGTACAAATGTGAGATGCACATCCGGTATCTAATACCCATGTAGAAGAAATAGATAGATTAACTTCTATAACGTGTATACCTGAGGCAGAAGTCTCACTTCTTTTCTTCTTTACTTCCTCAAGGTAGACTTTGCAGTTCCGCTTCCAGTGTCCAGTCTCACCGCAATGGAAACAGTCCCCTTCCTTAGGTACTTTACCTTTACCCTTTGAAGTGGATGAATTGGCCTTGCCTTTGGCTTGGGTCTTACCCTTGCCTTTGCGCTTACCTTTGCCCTTCTTGACCATTAGTACGTTACTAACTTTCTTCTTGAGATTGGTTCGTGATTCTTAACATGATGAGAATCTCAGGCAAAGGCTTATCAATTTCATTCATGTTATAATTCATGACGAATTGATTATATGCTTCCGGCAATGATTGCAAGATAACATCAGTTGTCAATTCTTGGCTCAGTGGAAAACCTAGTCTTTCAAGGTTCTCAACATACCCTATCATTTTAAGTACGTGAGTTCCTACAGGTGTTCCTTCTTGCATCTTGCATGCAAAAAGAGCCTTAGACACTTCAAAACGCTCGTGCCTAGCTTGTCCTTGATATAGTTGTTTCAAATGTTCAACCATACCATAGGCATCCATGTTCTCATGTTGCTTCTGAAGCTCAGAGTTCATGGTGGCAAGCATAAGACATGACACATCTAATGCATCATCTTGATGCTTCTTATAAGCATCCTTTTCAGCACGAGTGGCCGCAGGGGCGGGTGTTTCAGGGATAGACTGCTCTAGGACATACAATTTATGTTCTTGCTTAAGGATAATCCTCAAGTTCCTATACCAGTCTAGAAAGTTAGCTCCATTGAGCTTGTCTTTCTCAAGGACAGATCGCAAGTTGAGGGGGTGTATCGTGTTAGATGACATGGTGATCTACAACATTAAAATGCAAAATTAAGTATCATACCTAAGTCATTTAATTAGGCCTTTAATTAAATGAGGCTCCCACTAAATTCTCATAGCTTTGATATGAGCTAATCATTGATGTAGGCAAACACATTTTGCTTACATCATTAGCTTCTATTTAGCTATAAATTTATATGGGATAAAGATCCACATCATTCTTCGTTTTGAGTTAGCTTTGGCTAATCGCCCAAGACGTAGTATGATTAGGTAGGCAATATTTTTCTAATTACATCTGATGTAACTCTTTAATAGCTTTAGTTAAGTTTAGATTAGTTTAGTGCTTATTCCTAAACCAGCTTCCAGGTCGTGGCGAGGCACAGAGGCCTTCTTTGATATCGGAGCAACGACCACTTTCTAAGACAAAGCTGATGTTCGAAAATCACACAAAACTAATTTTTAAAACTTATGTTCAAAGCTAATATATGTCTCTACTTTCTTAATTAAATAAGAAAAACTTAATTAAGTCTTAACCAAGTTTGATAGCGGGACATCACGATTGTCCACTCGCACTCTTCCAAGATAAAATGCATTGCTTTGCTTTGGCAAACCCAACAACAAATGATCGAGGAAGTAGTGAGTACCAAACTTTGGTAGGCATATCGTTTTTGACTTATTAAGAAATAAACATGCATCACATACATATTAGCATACATCACATATAAGCTAAATTAACATACATCATATACATATTAAACTAAGCGTGTCATGGTTATGACCCTTATTCTACAATCTTCTCAAGCCAGTGAAAAGATTGATTGGTCAACCTAGGGATAACATCTTCTCCCAAGTGCTTCCTTTTGGTTGTCTTGTGTTGTTGACTTCCTCCTTGTAACGTCATCTTCCAATGGACCCTCCATATTTATTTTGTATATTACAAAAGGAGAAATACTCGAGTTACATTCGAGTCTAAAACTACTTTTACAACAAGAATTTTAGGAGAAAGACATGACACGCAGGCCGTATTAAGAATTACAACACACACATTCACAACCTTTTTGGGACTAGGCCATAACCATGCACCATGTCAATTTTAACTTTTAAAAGACATCGGATATTTTATTATGTTTGAAAAAATTGCTAATGCAATTATCAACTCATAATAAAATTTATCCTACTTCTATATCATATAAAATAGAGAAAACCTATTTTTTATACGATCTTTCGCAAGTGGCTCTGATACCACTGTAGGGATTTCTTATGCAAAATAGCATATGCGCAACGGAAAAATAGGATCCCTTCCAAGTGATCCTTGCGAAAGAAAACCTCGTACAAAAATAAATTTCTCAAAACTTATCTTATAGGAGAATATTACCTTTGTTGCGTGCCCTTTTTAATCCCGCTTCTCCTTGGGTTTGTTGGATCTTTTAGCACGTTCAAATGTCCGTGCCTCTATATGTATCCACACGAGCAAGCTCTTGTCTCACAAAAGAAACTAAAAGAGCTCTCCTTTACTTTTTGCTAGAGAAGTCCCTAAAGGAGAGGAAGGTAGGGAAAAAGAGAAAGGAAGAAGAAGGCCACTCTTCTTGCTAGCCTACACTCACAAAAACCACACAACCAAAGCCTCTCACCACCAAGCTCTCTCCAAGCCTCAAGCTTCACCAACATTTTGGCCGGCCACCCCATGGAGTGTTTTATAGGATTGGAAAAACCTTTCACCTCCTATCACATTCAATGCAATCAATTGCATTGAAAGATAATCTTGTTTGGCCGGCCACATGTGGAGAAATTCCAAAGGTCAAAACCCTTTGTCTCCTTCCACCTCATCAAGCTTAGGTGGCATGCTTATGTGGCATTCATGCATGTTGAATTAATCTTATTAATTCAATAAGCTTATGTTCTCATATTGAATTAATCTCATTAAATCAATAAGGTAACATATTGAATTAATCTTATTAAATCAATTAAGCTTAGGCTATCATGATAACATATTTATTTAATCTTATTAAATTAATAAGCTTAGCATATTGAATTAATCTCATTAAATCAATAAGCTAAAATTCTCATTAAGCTTAAAGTCCAAAAACCATTTTGTACTTAAGCTTATTCCCAAATTATTCTAGTCAAACTCGAATGCATTAATTCTTCTAATCATCATGCTCTTTGTGTGTGACCCTATAGGCTCTCATAACGTTGGCAGTGGATCTAAACTTTTTTAGATACACAAGCAATGAGCGGCATCTAGCAATACATCATTGCTACCCAAGTTACGAAATAAGTCAAGATCCGACTAACCTTTCCGTGACTACTATAATGTATGACCGTGTCCTTCTATCCTTGATATCAGATTGACCAATGAGGCATAGACCGTGTCATCCTCAATCAATCTATGTGTTTCTTGATCCCTGAGTAAACTAACTCAAACAAATGAGCTCAATATCTCATATTGACTCATTCGAGCATGGTCATGTGTTTTAGTAGTTCTACTCAATCAAGGGGCCCACAGATATCACTCCCGTCATATGGGAGGGATAGATTCCATCTACATCACTCACATCCCTCCGCATAATTTGTTATATACCCAGTAATCGCCTTTATGGTCCACCCTGTTACGGGTGACGTTTGACGATACCAAAGTACATAACTCCTTATGTAGGGAACCGTAGTGACTTCAGGTTTGAGAACTATTCATACCAATAGTCACATGAGAAAGTTTATGACACTCATATGACGATCCATGAAGCTTTCTCATGGCGGGTCAGTTCAGTATATATTCTCTAATATATACTCATGTGTCAACTTAATATCATATATCCATGACTTGTGAGATCAAGTCATCAATTGACCTACATGCTAGTCTTTATGTATTAATATTGCCCTTGCATATTAATACTTGACTAGGAACATTTAGGAAAGTGTTCTCTATAGCCTCTCATAATCAATTCTGCCAATTGATGTGCTGTAGATAAGAACCTACTTTTCTAGGGCATTATTATATTTAATTTAGCTGGCACAAGCAAGACGTAAATATAATAACCAATCCTTTGCCTTTATAGAATATGTGATACAAAATGTTCCCTATTCAACCATCACATGATTGGTTCTAGGGCTATAACTAACAAAGGTGAGGAAGAGGAAAGCAAAATGTAAATATATATGAATTGATCCATGTAGGATTTCATGATCATTTCCCTCTCCCATTCCCTTGCCATCTTATCTTTCCACCAGAGGGAAATAATAGAAAGTAACAAGAAACTAAAACAACAACAACAACAACAACAACAACAAAGCCTTATCCCACTAGGTGGGGTCGGCTATATGGATCCTTCTACGCCATTGGACTCTATCCCCTACTATATCATCATATATATTTAAAAAAAAATTATCTTGTTTTATTGTTGGTCTTTTTTGGTCTTCATCTTCCTCGTTTGATGTGTATATTTTGTATCGTTTCATATCGCCTAACTGGAGCATTTATTGGTCGTCTAAGTACATGTCTGTACCACCTTAAACGTGTCTCTCGGAGCTTTCCTTCAATAGATGCAACACCAACTTTTTCTCTAATGCTCTCATTTCTTATTCTGTCCATCCTCGTATGTCCACACATCCACCTTAACATCCTCATCTCTGCAACTCTCATCTTTTGCTCATATGCTCGAGTCGTAGCCCAACATTCAGCTCCATATAACATAGCAGGTCTAATTGCCGTTTTGTAGAACTTCCCTTTAAGTTTTAGAGGCACTTTACGATTACATAAAATACCCGATACTTTCCTCCATTTCAACCATCCTGCTTGTATTCTATGTAAGACATCTCTCTCAATCCCTCCATCATCTTGCAAAAATGATCCTAAATATTTAAAGCTCTCAGTTCCAAATAACTCGTCATCTCCTATCTTAATACTTGTCTCATTACGTCTAATATTGCTAAACTTAAATTCCATATATTCTATCTTTACTCTACTAAGCCTAAAACCTTTCACTTCTAGTGTTTCTCGTCAAGATTTTAGTTTAACATTTACTCCTTCACGTGTCTCATCTACCAAAATAATATCATCCGTAAACAACATGCACCACAGTACTGTGTCTTGAATATGTTCAGTGAGTTCGTCCATGATTAGTGTAAAAAGATAGGGACTTAGAGCTGATCCTTGATGTAACCCTATTTTTATTGGAAATGCTTCAGTTAATCCACCTGAAGTCTTCACTCTGGTCGTTACTTCCTTATACATATCCTTAATTAGTTCAATATATGTTACACTAACACCTCTTTTTTCTAAAATTCTCCATATTATTGTTCTTGGAACTCTATCATAAGCTTTTTCTAAATCAATGAATACCATGTGTAGATCCTGCTTTTGCTCTCTATACTTTTCAATTAGTTGTCTGAGAAGATGTATAGCTTCTATTGTCGACCTTCCTGGCATAAATCCAAATTGATTTTCGAGAACCATGGTCTCCTTCCTTAATCTTTTTTCTATTACTTTTTCCCAAAGTTTCATTGTATGACTCATTAGTTTAATACTCCTATAGTTTTCACAAGTTTGTATGTCTCCCTTATTCTTATATAAGGGAATTAGGATACTTACCCTCCATTGATTATGCATCCTTTTTGTTTTCAATATCATGTTAAATAATTTTGTAAGTCATTCAATACCTTGTTTCCCTAGACACTTCCATACCTCTATCGGAATATCATCTGGTCCAACGACTTTTCCATTTTGCATTCCATTTAAAGCTTGTTCTACTTCTGAAATTTGAATTCTACGATAAAAATTTAAATTTCTATACTCATTTGACCTACTTAAATTACCTAAATTAAGTTGGTCTCCTAAACCTTCATTAAAAAGTTGATAAAAATATCTCTTCTATCGCTTTTTTATTTCTTCATCATTTACTAGTACTCTATTGCATTCATCTTTAATACATCTTATTTGATTAAAATCTTTTGTCTTCCTCTCTTTCACTTTAGCTATTCTATAAATGTCTCTTTCCCCTTCTTTTGTATCTAATTTTCGATATAACTGTTCAAAAGTTTCAGTCTTAGCTTCATTCACTGCTTTCTTAGCCTCTTTTTTGGCTATTGTATATTTTTTCAAATTTTCCTCATTTTTACAAATATTTAATTTCTTATATGCTATTCGTTTTTCCTTGACTTTCTCTTGCACTTTTTCATTCCACCACCAAGATTCTTTACTTGGTGGTGCATGTCTCTTTGACTCACCGAGTACACTCTTAGCTACTATTTTCAATTTTGATACCATCTTATCCCACGTCGTATTAGGGTAATTGTATATGTCATCTAATACTTGTACTCCTACCTTCTCTTTGAATATATTTAGTTTCTCATCCTTTAACTTCCACCACTTAATTCTAGGGGTCGTGTATATTTTTCTTCTATTAATATTATGTTTGAGGCGTATATCTAATACTACTAACCTATGTTGAGTAGTTAAACTTTCTCTAGGAATAACCTTACAATCTTTACAAATCTTTCTATCTCTCTTCCTAACCATAAGAAAGTCAATTTATAATTTAGTATTTCCACTTTTGAACGTGACTAAGTGTTCTTCTCTTTTCTTAAAAAATATATTAGCTAGTATAAGATCATATGCTATTGTAAAATCCAATATAGTTTTACCTTCTTCATTTCTTGTTCCAAACCCATAACCCCCATGCACCCTCTCATATTCGTCATTTTTCACTCCGACATGCCCATTTAAATCACCTCCTATTAAAATCATCTCATTTGACGGAATATTTTGTAATACTTCATCCAAGTCCTCCCAAAACCTTAATTTGATATTTTCATCTAATCCTATTTGAGATGCATATACACTAATTACGTTTATAGTTTCTTTCTCCACTACTATTTTGAGAGCTATAATTCTATCCCCCTTTCTAATTACTCCTACAACTTCATCTTTTAACGAACTATCAACAATAATACTCACTTCATTTCTTATTTTACTCTTGCCTGTATATCATAACTTAAAACCCGAGTTCTCTATCATCTTTGCCTTCTCACCAACCCATTTTGTCTCTTGTACACATACAATATTAATTTTTCTTCTAATCATCGTATCTACTATCTCTATTGTTTTACCAGTGAGGGTTCCTATGTTCCATGTACCAAATCTTAGACTACTAGTTTTTCTATAATATTTGTTCTTACCCAACCTATGATGTGAGAACTCTTGCTTATTTAACACTACACTCAAGTTCTCATAGAGATTTAGCGGTCCTTGTCGATACGTTGCAGTCGGACCCTGCAACGTGAACTCTAGCATATTTTTCACTACACCCGAGTTCTGAAAATGTAGCGGTCCTTGCCGAGACATTACAGTCGGACCCTGTAACGCGTTCCTTCCGGGGAACAACCTAGCATTAGCACAATAGTTTGATTGATCCATTCATTGAACATTTGCCTTAGTTTAACGCTGGCTGGCAACCTAATGCAACCCTCCTCCTTTATCCGGGCTTAGGATCGGCCACGATAAGGTTAACTTATCATAGGCGGAGTTTAACAAGAAACTAAAACCCAAGTTAGAAATTAGCATGGAATAAAATTTAGCATAATTATATACTAGTTATGCTATGTTTTGTGCCTTACTGTCGAGGAGCTTAGTGTCCTAGCTAGGGCTGCTTTAGCAACCTCTATAAGGGCATATATTGTTGCTAATCACTTTTAATAAAGTGTGTTCTCATATGGGATGATGCAAAGGCACTAGTGGGCTTCTTTATTTTTTTTACACAGGAGATGCAAAACCACTTAATCAAAGTTAAAGGTATCTGGTGTTGGTACACACGAGGCATAAAAAGCAGACATGAACTAACAGTTTCATATGGTTACATTTACTGAATCTTTCACACATGCAGATTGCCGAGTATAGCGTACATGAAAAATACAAAATTTAACAAATTTGATAAACTACTTTGCACAACACCAGAAAGTTTTTACCCTAATCTTGCTGAATATAAAGCTTAACTTCATGCCTTGTCAAGAAGGCAACCTTTTACTTTCAGTGAAAAATAGGAATAGTAAGAGTTAGCTTCTTTTGTTATAGAGGAGCCCAAGCTCCTTTTTTTTATCTATTTATCCTAGATAAATCCTTTGCTTGACATTCTAATATAAACAAGACAGTTATACTTAGAAACTAGAAATTTAGCTAAACTACAACTATGGCTCTAAAATTTCCAAATGCTCCAGTAAGAAAATGTATATAGACAAGATTACAAGACCAGAAGTCTTTTAGTACTGATTTCAAAACTTCATGGCATATTTAGATGCATACACACCATGAGTATATGAATCTTCAATTTCAAACAATAATTAACCACAACACTTTTGCTTCTCGTTACATACCTCATAAGAAAAGGATTTGTCTGAAGATGCTCGCTTTTGGAGAAAGCTACAAGAAAATTTATTAGCAATATTATCAAGGATGGACAAGATATTAATCATTAGAGAATATTTCCTTTGCAGTCAACAACTTCTCCAATGAAATCAGATTGACAGGTATGTTTCTTCTGTTAATGTCAACCCTTGGTGTCAATCATGAGATGATTGATTAGGGATCATATGTATCATATTTCATTAATAAAAGGCAAGGATTGTTTATTATATTTACTTTATGCATGTGCCAGCTAAAATAAATATAATAATATCCTTGAATAGTAGATTCTAATCTATAGTATATCAATTTGTAGAATTTATTATGAGAAGCTGAAGAGAACACTATTCTTAATATTCCTAGTCAAGTATTAATAGACAAGGGCAATATTAATACATTGAGACTAGCACGTAGGTCAATGGATGACTTGATCTCACAAGTCATGGATATGTGATATCACATTGACACATGAGTATATATATTGGAGAATATATATACTGAATTGACCCGCCATGAGAAAGTGTCATGGATCGTTATATGAGTGTCATATACTTTCTCATGTGACTATTGGTATGAATAGTCCTTAGACCTGAAGTCACTACAGTTCTCTACATAAGGAGTTATGTGCTTTGGTATCGTCTAACGTCACATCGTAACAGGGTGCACTATAACGGCGATCACTGGGTATGTAACGAATTATGCAGAGGGATGTGAGTGATGTAGATGAGATTTATCCCTCCTATATGACAAGAGTGATATCTTTGGCCTCTTGATATAGTAGGACCACGAAATGCATGGTCATACTCAAATGAGTCAATATGAGATATTGAGCTCATTTGTTTGAGTGTGTCTACTTGGGGATCAAGAAACATAAAGATCGATAAGGGGATGACACGGTCTATGCCTCATTGATCGATCTAAGATATCAGAGATAGAAGGACATTGTCATACATGATAATAGTCACGGAAAGGTTGTCGGATCTCGACGATCTTGTAACTTGGGTAGCAATGATGTATTGCTAGATATCGCTCATTGCTTATGTATCTAAAATGGTTTTAGATACATTGCCAATGTTACAAGAGCCTATAGGGCCACACACAAATGACATTCTGTTTTGGAGATGGTTTCTTTTAGTTGGACTAAGAGGACAATTGAGCATATGGCCAAGATTTGAGTTAGACTCAAACTGGTTAAACTTGAGTTAGACTCAAGTTAAACCATGGAAGATGATTCATCATCATGCATGATTAATTTGATTAATCATGCATAGGAATACCAAAGGGTTTGGTATTCATGATGAGAATTAAAGAAGGGAATACCAAGGGTCTTGGCATTAAGAAAGTTCTTAATGGCATTGATGGCTAATGGTTTAAATGGTCTTTTGGTGTTGAACGTGAATGATCAAATTGTGTGGCTTTTGTGTTTGGGCGTGCAAGCCAAAAGAGCCAAGAGAAAGAGTTCTCTTATCTCCTCCTTCCTCTCCTTCTTCTTCCAAAGAGTTCTTGGCGTTTTGCTAGGGGTTGCTAGCACAACATGACTCCAAATCGTGTGGGTGTCAGTGTGGATACCATAGATATACGGTTACCCTTACCGTATTGAGATCTGACAACTTTTGGAAAAGCTGGATTGTGAAGGGCACGCACCGAAGGTATATTTCTCCCTCTAGATAAGATCTAGACTAGATTAAAGTAAATGACTTATATAGTTTTGCATGGATCTCTGGTGGGATCCTGTATAATTATTGTTTCCGCTGCGGTTGTGCGAAGTATTCGCCCGTGATGTTGTGAACATCAGATCTGGAGTTTTCCCAACAGTGGTATCAGAGCCACTTGCAAAACATATATTTCATTATAATGATTAATATGTGATATAAATCTAGATCTTCATGTTTTCTATGAGATATGAAACATATGAATTATGGATACACGAATTTTAGGCTTGAAATATTGATAAAGAGGCAAAAACGGGGTTGAACAGGACGACACACGACCGTGTTGAAAAACACGGCCTGGTCGTGTTCAAACCCACGGTCGTGTTGAAGAACACGGCCTGGCCGTGGGTGGCTCTGCAAGAACAACCCACGGCCGTGTGGAAAGACATGGCCTGCCCGTGTGGGCCTCTGATCACCCCAGAATGGCCATACCAATTGGCACGGTCCGACCGTGTTGGACACGGGATGCTCCGGAAGCAAGGGTCTTGGGTTCATAGTGATGGACTGAGAACAACAACTCATTCAAGGAGTTAAAAATAAAAAATTTCTTGGCCGCCCTAAGGCCCATGGCTACTACCCTTGACCACCTTAATTTATGTATGTATAATTAATTTTATAAAATCACATCATTATGAATGATATGATGCATGGTGCATGGTTATGGCCTATGACCCAATATGATTATGGTTGTATGTATTGTGTGTGCATGTTGTAATTCATAATGCGGCTTGCATGTCGCGCCTTCATCTCTATTTTTCCTATTGTAAAATAGATTTAGACTCGAATGTTCTTATTTTGTAATGTACAAAATGAAGAAAGGGAAAGTCCATTGAAGGGTGAAGTTACAAGGAGGATGCCGACAACACAGGATGACTGAAGGAAACACTTGGAGAAGATGTCATCCCTAGGTTATCCATTCGCTCTTCTCATTGGCTTGAGAAGATCATAGATTCGGGCCATAATCATGTCACGTTTAAAATTATATGTTGATATATATTATGTTTGCATGTGATGCTTGTATAAGATGCATGCGTAGTTAGTTGCCACAAAATTAGGTCACTTATTATATGCGTACCAAAGTTTAATACTTACTATTACCTTGTTCAATCGTAGTGCGTTTGACAAAGCAAAGTGACTCGATTTACCTTGGTAATGTACGACAGGACAATTGTGATGTCCGCCTATTAAACTTTGGGTTTGACTTAACTAAGCTCTCTCAATTAGATTGATGAACTTAGAGGCATAGCTCATATGAGATATCTACCTACATTATACAAATCTTGGGCGATTAGCCAAAGCTAACTCAAGATGAGTAGTAATTTAGAAGGATATCTCATTCGATGGGCATTATGAACAAATGTTGTTCATAAAGATATACAAGAATTACATTAGATGTAATTGGTACGAGTTACCTACCTAATTTATACGAGTCTTGGGCGATTAGCCAAAGCTAACTCAAGATGTGGTATAATATGGATCTTGTACCACTTTGTGACCAGTGGGAGAATCATTTAGTTAAAGGCCTAATTAAATAATTAAAATATGATACATGTCTGCATTTCTGTTGTGGATCACTATGTCTTCAAATACGTCAAATACCCTATCTCTGCGATCGGTCCTTGAGAAGGACAAGCTCAATGGAGCAAACTTTATTGACTGGTATAGGAATTTGAGAATAGTTCTCAAATAGGAGCGGAAACTCTATGTCCTAGAGCAACCCATTCCTGAACCACCCACCAACAATGTCACTCGTGCTGATAAGGATGCTTACAAGAAGCATCAAGATGATGCATTAGATGTATCATGCCTTATGCTTGCAACCATGAACTCTGAGCTTCAGAAGTAACATGAGAACATAGATGTCTTTGTTATGGTTGCACACCTGAAGCAACTATATCAAGGGCAAGCGAGGCACGAGAGATCCAAGGTATCTAAGGCATTGTTTCAATGTAAGATGTAAGAAGGAACACCCGTAAAAACTCACGTACTCAAGATGATTGGGCACGTGGAGAACCTTGATAGATTGGGATTTTCTTTAGGCCAAGAGTTGGCCACTGACCTTATTCTGTAGTCCTTGCCTAGAGACTTTAGTCAATTTGTCATGAATTATTACATGAGTGAAATTGACAAGCCCTTGCCTGAGCTCTTAAGCATGTTGAGAACTGCTGAGAGCAATCTTAAGAAGATACAACCTAGTACTAGTAATGTACTTATGGTTAAAAAGGGCAAAGGTAAGAAGAAGTCGAAAGGCAAGACCCAAGAAAAGGGCAAGAAAGCATTGAAGCCCAAAGGTGGGGTGGCCAAGGAAGGGACTTGTTTCCACTATAAGGAAGCTGGACATTGGAAGAGGAACTGTAAAAAGTATCTTGAAGAAGTCAAGAAGAAGCAAAGTGAGACTTCTGCTTCAGGTATACATGTTATAGAAGTCAATCTATCTATTTCTTCTTCATGGGTATTGGATACCGGTTGTGCTTCTCACATTTGCACTAATGTGCAGGGCCTGAGAAGTAGATCATTGACGCAAGGGGAAGTGGACCTGCGTGTGGGCAATGGCGCAAGAGTTGCTGCTATAGTTGTAGGAATATATTCCTTATTGTTGCCGAGTGGTTTGATTTTAGAACTTGATGAGTGTTATTTGTTGGGAGATTGTTGGTGCAATCGTCCCAGGTTGACTTGAGTTTGACTCGAGTAGTACCCTGATAGTATTTTGATGATAGACAAAACTCATGACATGGGATTGTCATGGGAAAGTCCAACATGGAGTTGGCATGGAAAATCCAAGCATGGAGCTTGGTGTGGGAAAGTCCAACATGGGGTTGGCATGGGAAAGTCCAAAGCATTGCGAAGCCGTGCGCTTGGTGCATTTGGGAAGTCTTGAGAACTTGGCAAGTTCACTAGGCTCGGGTCCTTGAGTCGGTGAAGGATGGCATTACGAAGCCGTGCGCTTGGTGCATCCGAGGGACCACCGAACGGGGAGCGAATGGAGTGAGCCCAAAGGGAAGCATACTTCTAGGGCATGAGACGCGAAGGATGGCATTGTGAAACCGTACGCTTGGCGCATCCGAGGGACATAGGCCGAGGGAAGAGAGCCTCGGCGGGGAACTCCATGAGGGATAAGGTGGACTTGGCCAAGTGGCTAAGACTGAGTGTCGGAGGCTCAAACATCGTTATGTTTGAGGTTTTAGCCGACATCAGTCGACTGGCATAGGTGCCAGTCGACTGCTCTAGGTCGTATGGGTTTGACCAGTGTTCGACTGAACCAAGTCTGGCTGATCAGTCGACTGCCAAGGGAGGGCAATGATCGTTGAGGATCGATCGGCCGAGGGATGACAAGATCGATGACACTGCACGGTGAGCACGGAGTCGGAGCTCGCCAAAGACTCGATCGATGGATGATCACCAATCGATGGGTGCCATCAGTCGACTGATGTGTGATCCGTTGGAACTTTGCCAACGTGGATCTGGCCGTTGTGAGACAACGCTACGGACCGATCGATGGTCGCGATGATCGATCGATGGCGCGAAAACAGCTTGATGCAGGTTATAAAAGGAGCACGAGTTGGAGGATTTCGCTATGGTTTTTGTGGAGCTATTGAGGGAATTGTCACGCATTCCAGTCCTTCAAGAGCCAAACAAAGCAAGCAACAAACAAGTGATCAAAAGCAATCGGTGAAAAGTGTTTCTTTTGTATTGTATTTGTATTCTTGTTTGTATTTGTATATTACTGTTGTAATTGCTTGTGAGAGGTTTCTCCACCTCCGACGTGTAGTCGAGAAGGAGTTTGAGTATTGCCGTGTGCATCTCTAGAGCTCGAGGAGCTCGGCCGTGGAGTAGGAACCATTCGGTTCCGAACCACGTATATCGTGTGTATTTGCATGTGATTGTATTTGTTTGTAGTATTCATATTTGTATTAGTATTCCGCTGCGCTAACAACAATCGTAGACAAGCACGCAATGAAGAAGAGCAAAATACGACATCCAATGAACGAGGGCTATTCACCCCCCTCTAGCCGGCCGCAATCGATCTCCAACAAGTGGTATCAGAGCCGAGGTCGCTCTTCAAGGACTAACCGCCGCGAGAGCACTACAAATGGCCGGCTTCATCCATCCACCGAAATACAATGGAGATTTTGCTTGGTGGAGGAAACGGATGGAGGTATACCTAGAAACCGATTTTGATTTTATGATTATTATAGAAAACGGTTTTGAAATGCCAAGGGATAAAAACAACAAGCAAATTGAGAAGTCAAGGTGGACCCAAGACCAAATTAAGGACTTCAAGACAAATCTTGAGGTAATAAAATTACTTAGTGATTTATTACCCAACACTATTTGGTCTAGATTGGGTGACTATAGGGATGCGAAGGAATTATGGGAGAAAATAATGAAATTCCAAGAAAATTCCCAATCGGCACAAGTAGAGGAAGATGCCGTGGAAGAAAGCCCATCCACATTTGAAGATGTTGATGATTTGGTGGAGACTTCCTCCTCTAGCATTGAGGGGGAGAAAAGAATTTCAACTTCGGAGCCAAGCCAAAATGAAGCATCCACCTCTGGAAGAAGTGAAGAGGCCTCCACCAACTCCCTAGGTAACTCAAGTGTTGTAATTTTAAATAAAAATCACATAATATGCTTTGAGTGTAGGGAGAAGGGGCATTACAAGAGCAAATGCCCTAAATTGGCTAAGGAAAAGGCATCAACACCAAAAGTCAATCCAAAGTCAAAGGATGCCGGTGTTCCCAAACTCAAGAGCAAAGAGCACATTGTGTGCTTCAAATGCAATCAAAAGGGACACTACCGAAGCCAATGCCCTAGGGGAAGGAAGAAAGGGCAAGAAGGTGCAACTCATGTAGGGGGAGCTCCTAAAGCTAACCCTAAGGTACATTTACTTAATGCACCTTTAATTTCTAAAGTCAAAAAACATGCTAAGAATTATTTTAGCTCTCTTGCTATTATCAATGAAAAGCATGCTAAGAGAAATAATAAGGTTTATTGCTTAGGTGCCAAGCATGTTCATATCTCTAAGGACATACCTAGGACTCAAAACACTAGATATATTTTACCTAGGGAGTCAATTAGGAGAATTGAAGAAAACTTGGGTGTTAATCCCAAGAAATCTAGGCATATGCCTAAGAAGAAGAACATTTCCCCTAAACCTAATGAAAATTCAAAATTGAGGAAATTAGAGGTGGAGAACCAAGCCTTGAGGTCAAGGCTAGAAAAATTGGAGAAGACCCTAGCAATAATATCAAACTCGGTTAAGGGGTCTAATGCACAAAAGTCAAGACCTAGGAAACAAGAAACATCTAAGGGCAAGAAGGGTTTGGGTCACAAACCTATGTCCTACCATAATGTTCCATTTAATTATGGAACCACATATAGGTCTAGTAAAACCAAGACTAATAGGAAAGTCATCCCTAAGTCTAGCCATGGTATGTGTTTAGTGGCTAACACCTCAAAGAAATCAAATGTAGTCACTAAGAAGGTCAATGGAGGAGTCACCTCTAGAGTTGCTCTAGGAAAGACCCAAAAGACTATGGCTTCAAAACCTAAAAGGGTCATTAGGAAGGTATCTAGGGAAGTTATCCCTAGAGAATACCTTGTTAACCCAAGGAGCTCCAATAGATATTGGGTTCCTAAAAGCGTGATCGATTCACGCTAAATGAGTTAGGGTGTGTCAACCCAATAAAGTAGGTTTGGCATTAGATGCCTTTCCCTTCTTCAGCAACTCCAGATAGTGCTTGCAGTATCTCTTCTAGTGACCCTCCTTGCCACAGTGATGGCAAGTGCCCTTTGGTGTCGGTTCTTCCTTCTTGACCTTTTTCTTCCCTTTGTCTCTTTTGTTTGACTTCCTTTTAGAACCTTTCTTAGAGGAATCAACCAACATCACAACCTTTTGTTCCTTAGTAACAAAAGACTCCACTATTTTGAGCATGTTAATCAATTCGGGTATAGTGGACTCACTCTTGTCATCTGATAGTTCATTACAAATTGTGAATAACTATTAGTCAAACTATGCAGAATTAAGTGATTACTTAAGTTATGCTCATCAAACCTTGCTCAGTTTCTCTTGAGTTAGCTCACACTGTAATGTTGTAGTAGCCCTTGTATTTGCTTGGGATATTTTCTTTACGTCACTAGTCCACTTGTTAAAGCTTAAGTGTTGACCATTTCATCTCTAGGTAGGTTGAAGTTGTCTTTATCCGATCCATTTCTCTATTTCATTCATGGGATAACATTCCATCCTTCCCTTTTAATAGGTAAAATTGTTATCATCAAAAAGAGGAGAACGAGAAGTAATGTAATCTTTCTACAAAGTCATGAAAATAGATCTCCAAGATCGAAATGTCACCTTTTCAAGCAAGTGTTTTAGTTAAAGTTGTTTAGTGATGAGTATTTAGGGTTAAGGTTAAGGAAATAGGGTAGGTTTAGGTAGGGTCAGATTTAGGCTTGAATTTTAAATTAAGATTTAACCCATGTATAATTGCAAGTTTGATCCTAGGTTAGATTCAAACTTAGCTTTGGATCCACCAAGTAGTTTCTTTTAAAGTAAATTTCCAAGTTATGGTGAGTCACATGGGGCATTCTTAAAGTAGCTGCATGCGTTAGATATAATTTTCTTAAATTTAACCATCCAAGAAACTTAGTACTAAGCCTTGATATAACTAGTCCAGAGTAAGGTAAGGTAGTTTTAGTTAGTTTGACTCAGTTAATTGAACAAGGTATTATCTCTTTTATCCAACCTAGACATACATTAAGTTGAACTTTCCTAACTTGCTATAAGCTCACGCTACTCTGGTGCCAATTGATAGGACTGAAATAACAATAAAAGGGGGTGAATGTCATTATTTAAGAATTAAGTTGATAGTAAATATAAATAAAACTTGATTAGACAGAGTAAATATAAGTAGAGTAATGTAAATAGAAAATATATTTAAGCAGAGAAAAAGTAAAGTGACACAATGTATTTAACATGCTTCGACCTCCTTCTTGAGTTCATATTCTAAGGTCTATAATTCATCACATTGGTCAATCGAAATAATAACTACTATACTTTCTCCTTTTAGAAGATCTAAAAGTAGAGAAACCTCTTACAAAAGATATACAAGTATTGTGTAATAAGAGTAAAAATAATAAGGCGATAAATATGTATATTGTGTTGGTGCAATCGGCTCAGGTCACAATTGACCAGACTCGAGTTGGACTCGAGTAGTATTTTGATGTTTGACAATATTTTGGAAAGATTGTTGGTGCAATCGATCCGGGTCATGATTGACCGGACTCGAGTTTGACTCGAGTGGTATTTTGATATTTGACGATGATTTGACCATTATTTGACTATATGGTTGACATAGGGTTGACCATATGATGGAGAAGTCCAAGTCTTGTGTACTTGGCATGGAAAATCCAAGTGGGACACTTGGCAATGGGAAAGTCCAAGTCATGGGTACTTGGCATGGAAAGTCCTAGAATGGGTCTTGGCAAGGGAAAGTCCAAGCTTGAGTCTTAGCAAATGGAAAGTCCAACATGAGTTGGCAAGGGAAGTCCAAGGGGTGATATTGGTGGTGTAAAGTCTAAGAAGGAATCTTGACAGCATAAATCTAATGGTTGACAACGTAAAGTCCAAGTGGTAGTCTTGGCAACGTAAGTCCAATGTGCCTTGGTGGGATAGACCACATTAGCATGACAATAGCCGATGGATGCACCTGAAGGCTAGCATATTGATTAACAAGTCATGGATGACTTGGAGGGATCTGATAGGCATAAGGCTGATGGAGGTGTCTAGAAGGCTTAGGTCTAGGCTAAGGGTGATCTAGCAAGTATGAGAGCATCACACTTGGTGTTAAACCTCATGATTGAGGTTAACAGTCGACTGGGGCTTTGGACCAGTCGACTGGTCAAGTGTTTTGACACTTGGCAGCCGAGTCGACTTGCAGGAGTCGACTAGGATTATGGCCAGTCGAACTGCTCAGACTTGACTAGTGTTCGACTGCAGGAAATAGCCTGACAGTCGATTGCCAACATTGGGTAGTCGACTGATGGCTTGAGCAATCGACTGTCATGGATGGCAGTCGACTACTGATCGGGGTTACGGGAGCAGAATGCTTGGTAGCCGACTGGTCAATCGGCTACGACCCTGGTAGTTGGCTAATGGGTATTGGCAGTCGATTGCCAGTGTAACCGTTGGCTTGGATGCCAACATGGATTAAGTCATTGTCTCACAACGGTACTGTTGGCAGTCGATTAGGCCCTTAAGGCAGTTGACTATCAGGCGCGAATCTAGCCCGATGTAGGCATAAAAGGAGTAGCTCGTGGAGGATTTGGGCAGCAATTTTTGGGGTGATTTTAGAGGGGAATTGCTGCTGCATTCCAGACCTTCAAGGCCAATCCAAAGCAATCAACAAGCAAGCAATCCAAAGTTCTTGTGTAAAGTGTTCTTTACTTGTTTTGTGTATTGGTTAGTTTTTCTTATTGTATTTCTATTGTATTATTGTTTTAATCTTTGTACGAGGTTTCTTCACCTCCAATGTGTTGTCGAGAAGGAGCATTATTGTTTAGTGGTGTTGTTTGCATTACTAGGGCTCATTCGAGCCCAACCCGTGGAGTAGGAATCTTGAGATTTCGAACCACATTATATCGATTATGTAATTGTGTTCTTGTGTTTTTGTTTATGTTTTTCTATTATTTCTGTTGTGTACTAATCAAATTGTAGCAAGCATGCGAACGAATTCCATCGACGTACGAAATGCTATTCACCCCCTCTAGAAACGGTCAAATTCCCTACAAGTGGTATCAGAGCGAGGCCGCTCTTCATTTGGACTAACCGCCAAGAGAGCACCGCTAGAGGGTGAAGAAGAAGATAAAGTTTGAAGAAAGACTAGGATGATACATTAACACTCCGATTCCATACACCTTCTATGGACAAGAAGGGTTTGAGAAATGGAGGGCACAAATGGAGAACTTCTTCATGATGGACTTTGAAGATTGGATGATCATAGTGAAGGGGGTTGAAGTCCCAAGGGGTCCAAAAGGTGGATACCTCAAGAAGAAGAGATGGACCGAAGAGCAAGTCCAAGCCTTCGAAATAAATGATAAGGTAATGCAATTGATATTAAATTCATTACCTAACGATATTGTTTCTAGGTTAGGTGAATTTCTAGATGCCAAGGAGCTATGGGAAAAATTGGCCAAACTCCATGAAGAATCATCCATGGCTCAAGTAGAAAGAGAGCCCGAAGAAGAAGAAAGCTCTTCCTCACAAGAAAGCGAGGATTCAGAAGTTGATAGGGAATTAACATCTGAATCGAGATCGGTGGAAGAAGAGGTAGAAGTAGAAGAAGTCTCCACCTCTAGGATTGAGGGGGAGGAGATTAGATCACTGGAGCAACCTTAAGAGGAACCATCAACCTCCGGTCGAGGAGAAGAGGAAGTTCAAGACTCCCCTACCACGGAAGGTAACTCAAGCACATTAATTCAAAATAAAAAAACATATTATGTGTTTCGAGTGTAGGGAAGTAGGACATTACAAGAGTAAATATCCTAAAAGAGTTAAGAAAAGTCAACCGACACCAAAATCTCAAGAAAAGGCCAAGGATGCTGATGTCCTCACTAGGAAGAGCAAGGGGCACATGGTGTGCTTCAAATGCAACCAAAAAGGGCATTATAGGAGTCAATGCCCTAGGGGGAGGAAGAAGACTCAAGAGGGAGCATCACATGTAGGGGGAGCCTCTAAGGTAAACCCTAAGATATATTTTAGTAATGTACCTCCTTTAATTAATTGGCAAAAGCATGCTAGGAATTTTATTGCTATTGCTCATGAACAAAAGCATGCTAGAAATAGATTTTATTGCCTAGGTGCAAAATCATGTAATATTTCAACTAAGGAGAAATTTGGGACTAATGTCCCTAGAAAAATTCTACCTAAGGCAAGTATTAAGAAAATAGAAGATCATTTAGGCTTTAATGCTAAGAAATATAGACATATGCCTTGGAAGAGCAAGAATACTCAAGGAAATAATGGGCCCACCAAATTAGAAAAATTAGAATTAGAGAACCAAATATTGAGGTGCTTGAAAAACTTGAAAAGACCCTTGCAAGGATGCAAAATTCAATTAAAGGGTCTAGGAGTCAAAGTCAAAGGTGTAAGTGTTGGGAAAATTCTGGATCTGACATTCACAACATCGCGGGCGAATATTTCACACAACCGCAGTGGAAACTATAATTATAAACTGGATCCCACCAGAGATCCATGCAAAACTATATACGTCGTTTCGTACCCTACTTTTCTAGATCTTATCTAGAAAGAGAAGTATACCTTCGATGCGTGCCCTTCGCAATTCCGCTTTTCCAAACACTGTCGAATCTCAATACGATAAGGATAACCATATCTCTAAGGTATCCACACTGACACCCGACCATTTTTGAGTCACGTTATGCTAGCAACCCCTAGCAAAACACCAAGAACCCTTTGGAAGAAGAAGGAGAGGAAGGAGAGGGATGAGAGAACTTTTCTCTAGGCTTTTTGCTTGAACATTGGAACACCCAAAATCCTTGGCCCCTACTTGTTTTGCACGTTCAAAGCAATTTTAAGCCACTAGCCATAAATTCCCATTATCTCCCCATTAAGAAGACTCTTAATACCAAGACCCTTGGTATTCTTCTTCATCATGAATACCAAGGCCCTTGGTATTCCCATGCATGATTAATCACATTAATCATGCATGATGATGATGAATCATCTTCCATGGTTCAACTTGAGTCTAACTCATTTTTAACCAGTTTGAGTCTAACTCAAGTCTTGGCCATATGCTAAATTGTCTTTTAGTCCAACTAAAAGAAATCATCTCCAAAATAGAATGTCATTTGTGTGTGACCCTACAGGCTCTTGTAACGTTGGCAATGTATCTAAAATAATTTTAGATACATAAGCAATGAGCGACATCTAGCAATACATCATTGCTACCCAAGTTACAAGATCGTCGAGATCCGACAACCTTTCCGTGACTATTATCATATGTGACAGTGTCCTTCTATCTCTGATATCTTAGATCGATCAATGAGACATAAACCGTGTCATCCCCTTATCGATCTTTATGTTTCTTGATCCCCAAGTAGACTCACTTAAACAAATGAGCTCAATATCTCATATTGACTCATTTGAGCATGGCCATGCATTTCGTGGTCCTACTCTATCAAGAGGGCAAAGATATCACTCCCGTCATATGGGAGGGATAAATCCCATCTACATCACCCACACCCCTTGCATAATTCATTACATACCCAGTGATCGCCGTTATAGTGCACCCTATTATAGTGTGACGTTAGACGATACCAAAGTACATAACTCCTTTTATAGGGAACCGTAGTGACTTCAGGTCTAAGGACTAGTCATACCAATAATCACATGAGAAAGTATATGACACTCATATAATGATCCATGCCACTTTCTCATGGCGGGTCAATTCAGTATATATATTCTTCAATATATATACCCATGTGTCAATGTGATATCACATATCCATGACTTGTGAGATCAAGTCATCCATTGACCTACATGCTATTGGGGGATCGAAATGGCCGGCTAGAGGGGGGTGAATAGCCCTCGTTCGTTGGATGTCGTATTTTGCTCGTCTACAAAACGTTAGCGTAAGCGGAATATGCAAATATAAATAAAGACAAAGCAAAAGATAAACAAACAATACAAACACCGAGATGTAACGTGGTTCACGGTTACGCCGCTAATCCACGGTCCGATTCGTCCACGGTGAATCACTCCGCCAAAGCCAATCACTATTGGTCTCTCCTTTGCACCAAGCTAGGTGGAGGTAACCTTTACAATCAAGATCACTCTTCTTACAATAAGATTGAAGTAAAAGCAAGTAAGAAGAGTAGGGAATCGTGTATGGCACTTTGGGAGAAGTTTAGAGCTTAAGCATTAGCCTCCCAAAGCTCCATCCCCTTCCTTTTTATAGAGGAAGAGGGTTTCTTCCCGTTGACACAGGATCAGTCGACTGATCCCGTAGCCGTTGCCCAATAACGGCCGCTTTCCACGTTGGATTCCATCCAACGGTATTGGCATCAGTCGACTGATATTACCATCAGTCGACTGGTGCTCGATCAGTCGAGTCCTCAACGAGGTCGACTCCATTCTGTGCCCGTGCACAGTGCCATCAGTCGACTGCCGTCCCTTAGCAGTCGACTGATCAAGCCATCAGTCGACTGACCATTTTTGGCAGTCGACTGATCAACTTGATCCAGCCATATTAGACCAGTCGATCGAACCATCGACTCAGAGCAGTCGACTGCCATTCCATGGCAGTCGACTGGTGTCGGGAAATCCCATCCGACACTTAGCCAAATGGCCAAGTTTCACCTACGAGCTACTACCCCTTCCCGGGTTACATTCGCTCACTCTCATCCCTCGGAGTCCCTCGCCTTCGAAGTTCTCTTCGTTCGCGGCCACGTCCCTCGGCAGCATCAGGCGCACGGCTCTGCAATGCTCCTTCGCGTCTCTTGCCTCGAAGTCTACTTCCTCCAGCTTCACTCCAAGCTCCTCGTCCGGCGGTCCCTCGGATGCTCCAAGCGCACGGCTTCCGCAAAGCAATCCTTCACCGACTCAAGGATCGAGTCATGAGATGTGAAACTCGCCATGCCTCCATGTGCGAATTACTAAGTCCTGCACGACTTCAACGCACATATCAAATCAACATAACAAACTAACTTAAACCCTTTGCCACACACATCAAAACCTAATCATGGCAAGAGATTGCCCTAACAATCTCCCCCTTTTTGATGTGTGGCAATCCGTTTAAGTTAGGTAAAAATATTTGACAAAAATTTCTAAGGTAAGAAAGCATGTAAACATAAACATGATATAGCAACATGCAACTCCCCCTTAATCCATGAAACTCTCTCTCTCTCTATCATAATTTACTTAAACATAATCATTTCTCCCCCTTTGACACCATCAAAAAGATTAACACTAAGTTATAAACTCATGACATCAAGTATAATAGAAGGAAAATACCAAAAATTAGTCTAAAACCTGAATTCGGCCTTAACTAGTCTGATTTTCAGGCCACCAGTCGACTGGTTCAGACTACCAGTCGACTGGCACGCGAATTTCAGAACTTTCTGATTTTCGGACCGAATTTCAGAAATGCATTAAAAATTCCAGAAAATTCAAAAAATTATGAAATTTGGGGAACATATTTCTTGTAAGATTCTTTATCAGTGAAAAATATGTCTTCATGAAAAATCATTATATTTTCACGTATTTGCCAAAAATCCAAAAGGTTTAAAAACCACTAGGTTTTTGATCATGTGAGTATCAAGTTTAACACCTAGTTTTAGTTCCAATTGTTTCAAAACATGAATACATAGATTTTAGATTAAGAAATTGTTTTGAAAACATATGAAATATCCAACCATGATCTTTGGGAAATATGTCTATGAATTAAACATAAGTCTTCCCCATGATTGGTCTATTATTGCTATTTTGATACTTTAAATGACCATCTAAATGCCATAGACATTATGGACATTTGTATCATCCTAATATCTCACCCATGCTAAGTTTTCAATAAAAGTAGCCTATGGTGAGTGTGAGATGCATCCTAGGGGGTATTTGTATATGCTTAACCATTATATTCATACAATTCTATCAAGGTTAAGTATCAACCTAACAATCAACATGATCATAAAGACATATATGACTTAAATTTATATTATGACACATGTATTCATCAAATTGTAATCATGCATTAGGTATTATATCATGATTATAAGCAAAATATCACCTAAGGCATGATTTAACCCTATTTCTCATGATGATGTGCCAAATTTCAAAATCATAAATCATGATTGCAAACATACATAACAATTACATTAATCATCATGATTTAAGCATTATTAACTATTTATAGGCACGTTATCATCACCTAACACTATTTCAAAAATGTTGTCCCGCCATCCTAAGTCAACCAAAATATGATATAGATCAATTGCATATGGTTGACTACCCTAGGGGTTTTCTAACCCTTAAGGATGGATTTTGGAACCCAAAATAAGTTCTTGCCTATGGGGTTCACTAGATACTCCTTAGGAATCCATTTCCTAGCTATTACTTTCTTCTTATCTTGTCCCCTAGCAATTAGGCATTTGTAGGCCTTTTCATTTTTCTTTTCTTTATAACCTAGGCCCTTTTTGTTGAAGCTAGCTCTTTGGCTCCCTATGATCATGTTCAAGGTGTTGGAGCCTATAGTGAATTTTTCTAGGGCTTTTGTCAAGTAATCTACCTTTTCCCTTAGAACCCTATTTTCATCCATACATGCATCACTAACATTAAATGGCATATATTCATGTGAGCATGCATCATCATGGCAAGAAGAAATATTTTCATTTAAGCATGCTTTTTCTAGTTTATTTTCTAAGTCCTTAATTTGATCTAGCATGCTTTTGTTCTTCTTCTTAGCTCTAAATAAATCCCTAGTTAAGCTAGAAACCATGGAAACTATTTTCTTAGGAGTTAAACTCGTTACCATAGTTTTCATGTCCTCTTCTTCTTCTTCGGATGAGGAGGATGTAGAGGCTCCCCCTTCACTTGAGCTCTCTCCACTTGAGCTTGATTCTTCATTTTCGATGGAGGAGCAATCCAAGTCATCGAAAGCCATCAATGCAAGGTTGGAGTAGACATGCTCTTCTTCATCGGATGAGGAAGAGGAAGCAAGGTCATCCCATGTCTTTGCTTTGAGAGCCATGACCTTTCCTTTTTCCTTTGCCTTCTTCTCCTCTTTCTTCTTGCTCCCCTTTTTCTTCTTCTTTTCTTCTTTCTTCTTCCTCTCTTCTTTGCTCTTGTTTAGGAGAGGACAATTGTCCCTTATGTGCCCCTCTCCTTGGCAATTGTAGCATATGACCTTCCACCTTGGTCTTCTATTCCTATCATTAGACTTATTAAATCTAAAACCTTTTAATGCACACCTTACCCTCCTTACCATATACGCTTCTTCCGTGCTATCCATGGAGGAGGAGGAGGAGGCTTCATCATCATCGGAGGAGGGGATCTCCATCTTCTTCTTCCCCTTGTTGGCCAATAATGCTACTCCTCTTGAAGGTTGGATTCTTGGCTCTTCTTGTATTCCTTCAAGCCTAGATTCATGTAATTTCATAGTGGAGAAAAATTCATCTAGAGTACTTACCTCTAGATTCTTTGAAATATAAAATGAGTCCACCATTGAACTCCACTTGGATGATCGGGGAAAAGCATCTATGACTTTCATTATCATATCCCAGTTGGAGAGATTTTCTCCTACACTTGTTAGCCCAATTAAAATCTCTTTAAACCTAGAATGCAATGAAGTTACCTTTTCTCCCTTTTCTAATTTTATGTTGGATAATTGGGAGCGGAGGAGATCTCTCCTTGCAAGTTTAGCCTCCGAAGTGCCTTCATGAAGCTCTACTAGCTTCTCCCACATCTCCTTGGCACTTAGGCAATCTCCAATTCTATTTATTTCTTGTTGAGGAAGCACATTGTATAGATGGTGCTTGGATTTTGAGTTTGCAAGGTGCTCCTTTCTTTGCCTCTTGGTCCACCTTGACTTCTCTATTGGCTTCCCCTCTTCATCCCTAGGCAAAACAAAACCGGATTCCATTGTAATCATAATATCAAAATCCGTTTCAAAAAATACCTCCATTCGCTTCTTCCACCAAGCGAATTCCCCTTCGAACTTCGGTGGATGAATGTTTGAGCCGACCATCTTTTTGTAGTGCTCTCACGGCGGTTAGTCCTTGAAGAGCGACCTGGCTCTGATACCACTTGTTGGGGGATCGAAACGGCCGGCTAGAGGGGGGTGAATAGCCCTCGTTCGTTGGATGTCGTATTTTGCTCGTCTACAAAATGTTAGCGCAAGCGGAATATGCAAATATAAATAAAGACAAAGCAAAAGATAAACAAACAATACAAACACCGAGATGTAACGTGGTTCACGGCTACGTCACTAATCCACGGTCCGATTCATCCATGGTGAATCACTCCGCCAAAGCCAATCACTATTGGTCTCTCATTTGCACCAAGCTAGGTGGAGGTAACCTTTACAATCAAGATCACTCTTCTTACAATAAGATTGAAGTAAAAGCAAGTAAGAAGAGTAGGGAATCATGTATGACACTTTGGGAGAAGTTTAGAGCTTAAGCATTAGCCTCCCAAAGCTCCATCCCCTTCCTTTTTATAGAGGAAGAGGGTTTCTTCCCGTTGACACAGGATCAGTCGACTGATGCCCTCGATCAGTCGACTGATCCCGTAGCCATTGCCCAATAATGATCGCTTTCCACGTTGGATTCCATCCAACGGTATTGGCATCAGTCGACTGATATTACCATCAGTCGACTAGTGCTCGATCAGTCGAGTCCTCAACGAGGTTGACTCCGATTCGCGTGCGTGCGGTGCCATTAATCGTTGCCATCCCTTAGCGATCGATCAAGCCATCGATCGATTGACCATTTTTCGGATCGGTGATCAACTTGATCCAGCCATATTAGACCAGTCGATCGAACCATCGACTCAGAGTAGTCGACTGCCATTCCATGGCAGTCGACTGGTGTTGGGAAATCCCATCCGACACTTAGCCAAATGGCCAAGTTTCACCTACGAGCTACTACCCCTTCCCGGGTTACATTCGCTCACTCTCATCCCTCGGAGTCCCTCGCCTTCGAAGTTCTCTTTGTTCGCGGCCACGTCCCTCGGCAGCATCAGGCGCACGGCTCTGCAATGCTCCTTCACGTCTCTTGCCTCGAAGTCTACTTCCTCTGGCTTCACTCCAAGCTCCTCGTCCGACGGTCCCTCAGATGCTCCAAGCACACGACTTTCGCAAAGCAATCCTTCACCGACTCAAGGACCGAGTCATGAGATGTGAAACTCGCCATGCCTCCATGTGCGAATTACTAAGTCCTGCACGACTTCAACGCACATATCAAATCAACATAACAAACTAACTTAAACCCTTTGCCACACACATCAAAACCTAATCATGGCAAGAGATTGCCCTAACACATGCTAGTCTCAATGTATTAATATTACCCTTGTCTATTAATACTTGACTAGGAATATTAATAATAGTGTTCTCTATAGCTTCTCATAATCAATTCTACCAATTGATATATTGTAGATTAGAACCTACTATTCAAGGGCATTATTATATTTATTTCAACTGGCAAATGCATAAAGTAAATATAATAAACAATATTTGCCTTTTATTAATGAAATATGATACACATGATCCATAATCAATCATCTCATGATTGACACTAAGGGCTGACACTAACAGTAAGAGGTAAGAACCATCTAGGAGACAAGGTTTGGGTCACAAGCCTATGTCCAAGAAGGTAATGCCTACTTACCATAATATTCCATTTGATTATGGAACTAGTACTAGGTCTAGGAAAGCCAAGGTTACTAGGGAATTTATCCCTAAGGTTAACCATGGCAAATTCCTAGTGGCTAAGGTTTCGAAAAAACCTAGGGAAACCACTAAGAAGGTTACAAGGGGAGTTACCCTTAGAGTTAACCTAGGCAAGACCACAATGACCAAGGCTACCAAGCCTAGGAGGGTCATTAGGAGGGTATCTAGGGAGGTCATCTCTAAGAAATACCTAGTAAACCCAAGGGGCTCAAATAGGTTTTGGGTTCCTAGGAGCGTGATCCATTCACGCTAAATGGGTTAGGGTGTGACAACTTTAAATGGATGGGTAGTTAACCTAACCATGGTAAAGGTGGCACCTTAGGTCATTTTCAAGGTTATGGATACCTTGTAAATAGGTTTGAATTTTAATCCTAAAGGATTTTAGGATGTGCCAATATATTTTGAGAATTATGAAAAATCAATCAAATTGGCACAAACTAGGTTTAGAGATCATGGTGTGTCATTTTGGGTTTTTGGCACACTTAGGGGATTAGTAGTAATATGAAAAAATGAAATTAATAATAACAAATGGCAATTAATATTAAAATTTAGGTATTGTTATACTTATACCTTTTATTTGCCATGCTTTATTTGTCACATACCATGTCATGACATCATATTTATTTTTATCATTTATATGTCATGATCATGCTTAGGTTTATGTCATGTGTGCTTAGATTTATATTTTATGTTATGACATCATGATCATTGGTCATGCTTATTTATGTTATTATTTATGTCATGATCATTCATGCATTTAAGGTAATTAAAATTGATTTAAGGACTATGACATGACTTGGAGTCTCATGTATAAGGGAATCAAGTAGTGTTGCCTTAGAAAATGCATGAGGCCTTAGTATAGGTATAACCAAAACCCACATCTCACATTACATTGACATGTGTGTGTTTTCAAACACTCTAGACACATGTGAGATGCTAGGAAATGAGTTAAGTTCAAGGTGCTTAGTTTTTGCATCTAGATGAACTCAAACTCATTATATACCATGGGTGGATCATGGGGAAAGCTAATGTGCAAGTCATGTGTATTGAGCCCATTGATCATGATCCAATATAGGTTTTCAAAAACATTTTAAAATCATTTTAGAAAACCTTGGTGTAGTCTATCTTTTGATATAAGTCACCATTGAGAGAGTTGGTACAAAGTAGGGCCAAAACATTGAACTTTTCAATGGTTTTGAACTTTGTGTCAAACTCACTATTTTATGGGTATTTTATTTTTCAAATATTTTTCACCCAAAATGATTATTATAAGTAGTATACATATGAAGTTTCAAGATTTTTTAAAATATGTATATTTACTTAAGTATTTTTGAAATTCATTTTTTGATTTCTGAAATTCTGCATTTGCAGAAATCAGTCGACTGTCGCTTATGGCAGTCGACTGACGTTAATGGCAATCGACTGGTGATTGTAAGAGTCGACTGCCAGAGATGATTTCGGGTAAACAAGGTTGTTTAGCCCATGTTTCAGCTATGTTAGATTACCCTAACTGCTCCTAACCCTAGGATATGTCTTGGAAAACATTGGAAAGGGTGAAAATCCATTGGATATGGATTAGGAGAGTTGTTTAGGGTGTGTATCAATTTTAAGGTGTGTGAGAGTTCATGTTTGAACTTTTGCCCTTAATTTTGATGGTTTAGTATTCCTATAGGCTTAGGGACTCTCCAAGGGCATTACTGGTGCAATGGTCAAGGGGAAGGTATCCATCATGGGATGATAGATGTGTTCTTCCTCATGAAGGGGAGAAATGGGAATGTGAGATGTCCAATTTGGAAATTGGGAGAGCTTATAGGAAGCCTCTCTTAAGTAATATGGGATTTATCACTAGGAAGAGTGAAGGTATCCTAGATGTTTTTGGACCAAGGAGGAGATTGTAAGATCTCATTGGGATATGAGACATTGACCTCCTTAAGGAAAACCTTTTTGATGTATGTCAAAAATGAAGAGAATTAATGAGATTACTAATTTGGGAGAATTGTTAAGGAGATTTAAGTTAGGTAGCCTAACTCAATGGTTTTGCGATTTTTGTCAAACATCAAAAAGGGAGAGATTGTTGGTGCAATCGGCTCAGGTCACGATTGACCAGACTCGAGTTGGACTCGAGTAGTATTTTGATGTTTGACAATGTTTTGGGGAGATTGTTGGTGCAATCAACCTGGGTCATGATTGACCGGACTCGAGTTTGACTCGAGTGGTATTTTGATGTTTGACCATTGTTTGACTATATGGTTGATATGGGGTTGACCATATGATGGAGAAGTCCAAGTCTTGTGTATTTGGCATGGAAAGTCCAAGTGGGACCCTTGGCAATGGGAAAGTTGATGTGAGCAAAACATGTAGAATTTTAGGAGTAGTTTTCGCTCACATCCCATTGCATTTTATATTTGATTCTTGCATATTTCACTTTATTTTGCATGCATTTCCTATTTTCTAGTTTGGAAATCTGCTCTTTGTACTCTTGTGTGCATGACAACATTCTACAAGGAAAATGACACACTTTTGGAGCAAAAAGAAGGCATTTGGAAGCTAGAACAGAAGGACACACACCCTGGCCCTATGAATCCACACGGCTCGTGCCCCAGCGCCACACATGGCCTGGCCGTGTGAATCCACACGGTCGTGTGGCGCTGGGCGATTTTGATGCGATTCAGTTATTTTCTAAGTTTCGAGAAGATCCGGCCTGATGTCTATATAAAGGAAGCTACGCCCAAACCCTAGGGGGGAGGCCCGATGGTCGAGACGACACACCGGTGCCCTAAAAGCACTGGAAACTCACAACGGGGAGGAAGGAAGTCGCTTGAGAATCAAGTTCTGCACTTTAACGCCAGAGAGAAGAGCCATAGTGCATTGTAATTCACGTTCCTTGCACAATTTACATTATTTCTATGAATTCGAATATGCTTTATGTTTCTCTTCTCGTATTTATGGAGTAGATTCTCATATTCTAGGATTAGGAAGTAGTTTGTGTGCGTAGAACATGTTATTTCAAATATATTTCTTTTCTTGAAATCATATTTGCAATTGGTGATTGTTTAGATCGACAGTTATTTGTTTTGGTTTTCTATTTACTATGCGTAGCCAATATGAGGGGTGACAACCCTCATATCAAAGATTTAGGAGAATTAAGGAGGAACCTAGGGGTTGGCCTCATCTTCGATAACCGTAGATAAAAGGGTGTGATAGAGTCAGAAACGGGACATGTTTCGACTCGTCATAGGTATTGAATTGGCATCCTCGTACTGCCTATCCCGTCCTAAAGCCAGGGGTTGACCTGGTATGGCAGAGGTAGTTCCCGATAGATGCGAAGGCTCATCGGGGAAGTGTATGATATCCCTTCCACAAGACCATAATTAGACATCTAGATAATACCCAATTGACAGCGTGTTCTGCGACACACAAGCGAAACTGAATTCCTAGAATTCTCTCAAAAGGCTCGTAGCAACCCTTCTCTTCCTCCGTGTGACCGTACTAGAGTTAGGACCGCCGACAACCCTCGTCATTACAACCATTAGAATGGAACTCCAGACAATAACGTCCACTAAACCAATCAGTATTTGAATCTCAGTCCCTGTGAGATCGATAATCTTTTTATTACTTGACGACATCCGTGCACTTGCGGGTGTTGAGCGCGAGCGTGCACTTTGAGTCCTCGACGGTTCTCGTCACAAGATTTGTGGTTGCGTTCGCGTGCATCCAATTTTTAGCATCGTTATCGGGGATTGATTGATTCAATGTCGAATCAAAAGTGGACAGTTGGATCAGACCTAGTTTAGATTTATTTCCCTAGTTTTTATTGTTTTCCAGTTTAATTTGGTTCTAATTTAGATTTTAGTTTTCTTCTAGCTTTAGTTATTTTCTAGCAGTTTTTCTTTTAGATTAATCATAGTTCTAACAACTTTAGTCTCTTGTTGTGGCACTCTGTTCCTTTCCTTATTCATATTTTCTTGTAGATAAACATGCATGCTTTTTCTCATGATTATGGTCAAGTTAATGTTGTGAGTTTTGGTAACATCTATTATGAGCATTGTGGTGAAACATGGCATACCAATAATGATTGTCCGGATATATTTGAACCTTCGTAATTTGAACAAGAAGATGTCACCTACGATTACAACTAGTGGCCACGAGATAAATCCTATTTATATATTTATGACTCTGGCTACTTGAACCCTCAATATTATTTCCCAAGTGAGCATGAGAGCTATAAATTGTTGGTGCAATCGGCCCAGGTCACGATTGACCAGGACTCGAGTTTGACTCGAGTGATGTTTTGATGTTTCGACAAAAACATATGACAATGTAATTGTCATGGGAAAGTCCAAGTCTTGTGTACTTGGCATGGAAAGTCCAAGTGTAACACTTGGCATTTGGTAAAGTCCAAGTCTTTAGTACTTGGCATGAAAAGTCCAAGTGGGACACTTGGCACATGAAAAGTCCAAGCATGGGTCTTGGCAATGTAAAAGTTCAAGCATGGGTCTTGGCAATGTAAAAGTTCAACATGGGTTAGCAAGGGAAAGTCCAAGCATGGTCTTGGCATTTGAGAAGTCCAACATGGGTTGGCAAGGGAAAAGTCCAAGCATGGGTCTTGGCAATGTAAAAGTCCAACATGGGTTGGCAAGGGAAAGTCCAAGCTTGAGTCTTGGCATGAGAAGTCCAAGGGTTTGATATTGGCTCGTAAAGTCAAGCGGAGTCTTGGCAGCATAAGTCCAATGGTTGGCGGCGTAAAGTCCAAGCGGAGTCTTGGCGGCGTAAGTCCAATGTGCCTTGGCGGTGTAGACACCGTTAGCATGACATAGCCGATGGAAGCACCTAGAGGCTAGCGCGATGGATGAACAAGTCATGGATGACTTGGAGGGATCCGAGAGGCGTGAGGCTGATAGAGGTGGCTAGAAGGCTTAGGTCTAGGCTAAGGGTGGTCTAGCAAGTATGGGGGCACCATACTTGGGTTAAAACCTCATTTTTTAGGTTGGCAGTCGACTGACATTATGGCCGGTTCGACTGCCGTGAGTTGACTTGAGTTCATTTGCGGTTTAGAGTGGAAATGCTCGCAGCGACGGCGACGATCGACTACCAAGTCGGCAGATCGCTCATGTCAATGGGATCGCTCTCCGAAGAGCATCGGCCGGGCCCCGTTGTCTCACGACAAAAGTGACATCAGTCGACTGGTGACTTATGGCAGTCGACTGATGGGCAGAAATCTAGGTCACGCGCAAGGATAAAAGGAGCTCGACCGGAGGGTTTTTGGCATCAGTTCTTAAGCGATTTCTTGGATGTTTTTGAGGCGATTTGCTGCTGCAAATCAGGGTCTTCAACCACGGTTCAAGCGATCAACAAGAAAGTAATCCAAAGGCATTTGTAAAGTTGTTTTCTTTACTAGTTTTGCATTGTATTATTGTATTTTCTTGTATTCCTTTCGTTTATTGTTGTAAACGTTTGTACGAGGTTTCTCCGCCTCCGACTTGTTGTCGAGAAGGAGTTTATTGATTAGTGATTGCATTGGCATCGCTAGAGCTCGTTAGAGCTCGATCCGTGGAGTAGGAATCGTGTGGTTCCGAACCACGTTAAATCTTCGTGTTATTATGTTTGTGATTATGTTTCGTTATTGTTATCATATATATATTCTGCTGTGCTAACGAAACTTGTAGACACGAACACGCGATCGAATTCCATCTACGAACGGTCAAACACTATTCACTCCCCTCTAGCGGCGTCAAATTTCCAACAAGTGGTATCAGAGCCCGGGGCTCTTCTACGGATCAACAACCCGGAGTCAAGATGCTAGAGGAAAAGATGGAAATCCAAGGACATTTGGGATGGGATATCAACACACCTATCCCCTATACCTTCTATGGACAAGAAGGGTTTAAGAAATGGAAGTCAAGAATTGAAGACTTCCTAATGATGAGGGACTTCGAAGAATGGTCTATCTTGATGGAGGGTTTTAGCTATCCAATAGGACCAAAGGGAGGGTTCCTCAAGAAGAAGAAGTGGAGTGAAGATCAACTCCAAGCCTTCGAGAAAAACAAGAAGGTAATCAAATTTATTTTTGATTTAATTCCTAATGACCTCTTGTGTAGCCTAGGTGACTATGTGGATGCCAAGGAGCTATGGAGCGATTTGGCCAAGCTTCATGAAAATCCATCATCAATCTAAGAAGAAGAAGAAGAAGAAGAAGAGGAGTGCTCACCCTCTCAAGCTCAAGCAAGCACATCCCCATCTAAAGAGCTTGAGGAGTCGGAAGTTGATAGGGAGTCGACTTCCGGATCGGAGAAAGAAGAGGTGGAAGAGGTGGAAGAAGCATCCACCTCAAGGATTGAGGGGGAGGAGAGAACTTCCATACCGGAGCCGGAACAAATTCAAGAAGAAGTCTCAACCTCCGGGAGGAATGAAGAATCCACTCCAATCACCACATCCACCATAGGTAACTCAAACATATCAATTTGTAATAAAAATCATATCATATGTTTTGAGTGTAGAAATGTCGGGCACTACAGAGCAAGTGCCCAAAGAAGGTTAGGAAAGCTCCACCGCACCAAAGTCAAGTATGCCGATGCCCCAAGTCAAAAGATCAAGGAGCATATCATATGCTTCAAGTGCATCTCAAAGGGGCATTCTGAGTCAATGTCTAGGGAAGCAAAAGACCCAGAAGGAGCTATACATGTAGGGGGAGCCTCCAAGGCAAACCCTAAGGTATATTTCAATAATGCACCTTCTAGATTTAATAGTCAAAAGCATGCTAGGAATTTTAATTCCCTTGCAATTCATAAAGAGCATGCTAGAAGTAAGGAATTTTGCTTAGGTGCTAAAAATGTTTACCTTAGGAGTAAGGAGAAATTTGGGACTAATGTCCCTAAAAATATTTTACCTAAGGAATCAATTAGGAAAATAGGAGAACATCTAGATCTAAATCCTAAATGGATTAGGCATATGCCTAGAAAGTCTCATGCCCATGGTTTAAATCAAAATTCTAAAATTGGGAAATTAGAATTAGAGAATCAAGTCTTGAGGTCAAGGCTTGAAAAACTTGAAAAGACCCTAAATAAGATACAAAATCAATTTAAAGGGTCTAGTGGTCAAAATCAAGGGTCCAAAAGTCAAAGTCAACACCTAGGACCTAAGAGTCAAAAGTCAACTAAGGGCAAGCAAGGTTTGGGTCACAAACCTAAGCCTAAAGTGGCTTATCATAGTGTCCCATTTGACTATGGAACACAAAGTAGGTCTAGGAAGACCAAGGTCAATAGGGAAGTCATCCCTAAGGTTGACCAAAGGTTGTGCCTAGTGGCTGGGGTTTCTAGGACACCTAGGGTGGCCACAAAGAAGGTTGCAAGGGGAGTTACCCCTAGAGTCAACCTAGGTAAGACCCAAATGACCAAGGCTAACAAGCCTAGGAGGGTCATTAGGAAGGTATCTAGGGAGGTTATCCCTAAGAAATACCTAATTAACCCTAGGAGCTCAAATCGGTTTTGGGTTCCTAAGAGCGTGATTGATTCACACTAGATGGGTTTAGGGTGTGCCAACCTTGATTGGATAGGTAGTTAACTCAACCATGGTAAAGGTGGCACTTTAGGATATTTTCAAGGTTATGGTTACCTTGGAAATATATTTGAATCAATATCCTAAAAGTTTTTAGGATGTGCCAATGCACCTTTTGAAATTAAGAAGAATCAATTAAATTGACACAATTTAGATCTAGAGGTTAATGTGTCATTTTGGATTTTTGGCACACTAGGGAGATTAATGATAATATGGCACAATATATCTAATTATATCAAATGGCAATTAATATTAAAATTTAGGTATTACTATACCTATATATTTTATATGTCATGCTTTGTTTGCCATATAACATGCCATGACATCATGTTTATTTTAATCATTTTACATGTCATGTTCATGTTTAGGATTAAGGTTTCAAATGTCATGTATTTTTAGATTTCATCTTATGCCATGACATCATGATTATGAGCATATGCTTATTTATATCATTTCAAATGCCATAATCATTCATGCATTTAAGACAATTGGTTGAAATTGATTTAAGGACTATGGCATGACTTGAAGTCCCATTTATAAGGGAATCAAGTAGGGTTGCCTAGGAAATGCATGAAACCCTAGATAAAATGAATCAAAACCCATATCTCATATCCAATTGACATGTATGTGTATTTATACACCCTAGATACATGTGAGATGCTAGGATATGAGTTAAGTTCAAGGTGCATAGTTTTTGCATCTAGATGAACTAAAACTCATCTAATTTCAATTAGTGGATCATTAAGAAAGCTTGTGTACAAGTCATGTGCATAGAGCACAAGGAATATGATCCAAAACATGGTTTTGAAATCATTTTAAAATCAATTTAGAAAACCTTGGTGAAGTCTATCTTTTGATAGCAATCACATTGATGAAGTTGATACAAAATAGGGCCAAAACATTGAAAATTTCAATGGTTTTGAGTTTTGTATCAAACTCACTATTTTATGGGTAAAATAATTTTCAAATATTTTTCATCCATTGTAATGACTATAAGTAATATACGTATCAAATTTTATGATTTTTCAAATTACGTATAATTATTTATGTTTTTCCAAATCTCGATACTGATAGCTAAAATTCGGAAATTTCAGCTATCACGATCGCTTTGGTGGCAATGATCGATATGGGTGGCAATGACCGACATCGTCAGAGTCATTGCCAGGTCTGATTTCGGGTTAACAAGGTTTGTTTAGCCCGTGTTCAGCTATGGAAAAGGTTCCTAATCACTCCTAACCCTAGGATATGCTTTAGGAAGCATTATAAAGGGTGAAAATCCATTGGATATGGATTAGGAGCTGTGTTAGGTCAAAGTATCAAATTTAGGGCGAGTGAAAGTTCTATGTTGAACTTAGAACCTTAATTTTGATGGTTTAAAGTTCCTATTGGCTTAGGGGCTTCCCAAGGACATTATTGGTGCAATGGTCAAGGGGAAGCAAGCCTTTAGGGGGAGGTATCCATCTTGGGATGATGGATGTGTTTTTCTACTTGAAGAGGAGAAGTTATTGGGAGAGTATCATCAATTTGGAAAATTGATGGGTTTTTGATACCCAATTTGGAAATTGAGAGAGAGTATAGGATTGCCTCTCTTGAGTGATATGTGAATTATCACTAGGAAGATGGTAGGCATCCTAGGTATTTATTTTTGGATCAAGGGGGAGATTGTAAGATCTCATTGGGACATGAGACATTGACCTCCTTGGAGAGAAAACCTTTTGATGTTAGTCAAGGGAGAATGTTTGGGGGAGAACATTTGGAGAGTGTTTACCAATTTGGGATAATTGGTAAGGGATTTGAGTTAGTGGTCTAACTCAAATGATTTGTTTGGTTTTTGTCAAACATCAAAAAGGGGGAGATTGTTGGTGCAATCGGCCCAGGTCATGATTGACCAGGACTCGAGTGATGTGTTTGATGTTTCGACAAAAACATATGACAATGTAATTGTCATGGGACACTTGGCACATGAAAAGTCCAAGCATGGGTCTTGGCAATGTAAAAGTCCAAGCATGGGTCTTGGCAATGTAAAAGTTCAACATGGGTTAGCAAGGGAAAGTCCAAGCATGGTCTTGGCATTTGAGAAGTCTAACATGGGTTGGCAAGGGAAAAGTCCAAGCATGGGTCTTGGCAATGTAAAAGTCCAACATGGGTTGGCAAGGGAAAGTCCAAGCTTGAGTCTTGGCATGAGAAGTCCAAGAGGTTTGATATTGGCTGCGTAAAGTCCAAGCGGGAGTCTTGGCAGCATAAGTCCAATGGTTGGCGGCGTAAAGTCCAAGCGGAGTCTTGGCGGCGTAAGTCCAATGTGCCTTGGCGGTGTAGACACCGTTAGCATGACATAACCGACGGAAGCACCTAGAGGCTAGCACGATGGATGAACAAGTCATGGATGACTTGGAGGGATCCGAGAGGCGTGAGGCTGATGGAGGTGGCTAGAAGGCTTAGGTCTAGGCTAAGGGTGGTCTAGCAAGTATGGGGGCACCATACTTGGGTTAAAACCTCATTTTTGAGGTTGGCGGTCAGCCGACATTATGGCTGGTTCGACCGCCGTGAGTCGATCGATCCCAATGTCGAGCACAAAATGCTCGTAGCCATTGGCGATCGGCTACGGTACGGATCATGACTGCCAAGAGATCCATTGGATTTTTTCCAGCGTGGATCGAGCCGTTGTCTCACGACAACAGTGGCATCAGTCGACTGATGACTTATGGCAGTCGACTGATGGGCGGAAATCCAGGTCGTGCGCAAGGATAAAAGGAGCTCGACGGGAGAGTTTTTGGCATTAGTTCTTAAGCAATTTCTTGGACGTTTTTGTGGCAATTTGCTACTGCAAATCAGGGTCTTCAACCACGGTTCAAGCGATCAACAAGAAAGTAATCCAAAGGCATTTGTAAAGTTGTTTTCTTTACTAGTTTTGCATTGTATTATTGTATTTGCTTGTATTCCTTTCGTTTATTGTTGTAAACGTTTGTACGAGGTTTCTCCGCCTCCGACTTGTTGTCGAGAAGGAGTTTATTGATTAGTGATTGCATTGGCGTCGCTAGAGCTCGTTAGAGCTCGATCCGTGGAGTAGGAACCGTGTGGTTCCGAACCACGTTAAATCTTCGTGTTATTGTGTTTGTGATTGTGTTTCGTTATTGTTATCATATATATATTCCGCTGTGCTAACGAAACTTGTAGACACGAACACGCGATCGAATTCCATCTACGAACGGTCAAACGCTATTCACCCCCCTTCTAGCGGCGTTAAATTTCCAACATGAATCACCATGTGAATTTTATCCAGAACCAAGTCCCCGCTTAGAAGCCTTGCTAGCTGATTTTACTAGGGAATGCTAGGAGCATAGCCGACAATTTACGGAGATTATGCAATGAGATCTAGCAAGAGAAGAAACCAAATGACGAGAAGGTGGCTTTGATGACTGGATTACACCCAATATGGCAGAGACTCACTTTAAACGAATGGATGAGGAGGACGTAGATGACATAGGAAGTGAAGAAGGACAATCCATTCAATCGCCACTTGAAGAAGAACTTGAGGATTATATAATTGATACATTAATCAAGGAGTGCATTGCTTCAATCAAAACACCTCCTAACCTCAAGGATCTAGAAGAGCCTACCCTAACCCTCACTGAAACTGTAGTTACTAATAACGAAGGCCTTTTAGTGAATTGTGACGATAAAATTTCATTCGACATAATAGAATCTACTAATCAATCTTTTGGTGAGGATGTCTGTGGCGAGTTACATTATTTATAGCATTTGGACACAATGGAATATCATGCAAACTCCCAATGATTACTTGAGGCTAAGCATGTTCAATCTCGGGCCAAGGAAAACAGCTAATAAATATCTTGCCCCTCCACGAGCAAGATTTAAGAGACATAGTGATGGAGGACCAAAAGGCAAGCAGCGTAAAGTGAGCAAATATCTTGCTCCCCCACGAGCAAGATTCAAACACATCAAGAAGGGGAGGGAGAAAAATCTCCTTGGGCCACTAGAGCCAAGATAAGACATAGGAGTGTGGTCGTGCTAAAAGACCTTAAACAAAGTGCTTCTTGGGAGGCAACTCAAGTTTAGTTTTTACTTGTTTTTGACTTAATTGCATTCATTTTGGTAATTTGAACTTTGATTTCTAGCATTTAGCATTTTTGAGCATGAATGAGGACTAGAAAGAACCTTCTAGGTAAACACAAAAATCATTTTCGAACCTACACGACAGAGCACGTAAGGAGAATTCGGACCGTGGCACACCATGGGAGAAAAATGGGGGGCACACGGCCTGTCCGTGTGAATCCACACGGTCATTTCCCACCTTCCAGTGACACACATGGCCCAACCGTGTGAATCCACACAGTCGTGGCGCATGAAGTATAAGGGGCGTCGAACCGTGTGTTTTGCCCCAAATGCACCGTGTGCTTTGATTTCCATTGCCTTAGCTATGTGAAATCATCTTCCCCACCACCTAGGAGCCTCTCCAACCCTCAAGGAAGGCCAATAGAATCAAGGATGAGGAGGACAAGGCAAGTGGCACCCCGATCTACTACCTCGGAGCAAAGAACAAGGAGAGGGGATGCCCCACAAGCTCTGGGAGAAGGTGACGCTCTTCCCTCCCTTGCATTTCATAATAATGAGCATAGGGAAAGATTTAACATGCTTTCTACTAGGAGAATCACCGCTACTAGGTATCTAGATGAAGATCTCTTGGAAACCCTAGGTTTGTTGGGTGATATTCAAGCCCTATTTGCAAAAATGGGGTGGGGAGAGATTATGTGAATAAGACACCCAACCTACCCTAGGATAGTTTTAGAATTTTTGAGTTCTTTAGAAGTGGAAATCTTGAAGGGAAGAGAGAGTGAAGAGGGTAAGATTACATTTAGGTTGTTCAACATTGAACATGAATGGACATTACACCAATGGAACACATGCTTTGGCTTGCCTAATGGGGGAGAGAGGAGAATCCCGATTGAGTTTAATGCCCGGACCTTCTAGGGCCAAAGCCTCATGCCTCCAAAACCCCATCTTCCGGTACCTACACCGGGTTATGGCGAGTGCCATTTTTGGAAGAGGGGAGAATGACGGGGTAGTGAGAGCAAGTGAGCTGCTTTGCTTATGGGACATGCTACAAGAAAGGAGTAGCATTGATGTAGGGTCCCATTTCATTAGACACCTAGTGAAAATGGGCAAAGCGACGAGGGGAGAGATTATTTTGGGAGGCCTAGTTACCCATATTTACCATAGGATCGGGTATGACTACACAACATTATATAGCATAGAGGGGAGCCCTAGGATCGACCTAGGAGTGTGTATGGTAATGAAAATGATCGTGAGAGAGGGACACTCCTTGTGCTATGTAAGGAAAAATTTATCATCCCTTAGGCTCCCTGACCCCGATCGTACCACCATCACCACACGCGCCAACTGGCGTTTGGACATGATAGTGGAATCCCCACCATATGAGGGACCCTCCACTTCGACACCCATCTCTCCCCCTGTACATCACTCTCCCTCCAGTCCACACATGTATAGGAGCCCACCTAGTCCACGTCGACATGAGCCTGCACCTACACCATAACCTTGTTCTACTTTTGAGCAGGATGTAGGTACATCCGCCTATGACTTCTTAGAGTTCCGATCGTGCCTCGATGACATATACGCCGAGCAGCAAACGCAGAGACAACGATGGGAGGAGCAGAGCGTCGACACACGAGCGGAGTTTCAGGGCTTATGGGAGCACTTTCAGTGGGCCGAGGAGTTCTACAATGGGGCCCGAGTTTATTTCCAGGAGGAGGCTGCCCATCGCCAGGAGGAAGCTGCCTACCGTCAGGAGGTCAGGCAGCACATGCATGCCCAGAAGGCACAGTGGGCTAGGGAGGAGGAGCACGGAGTAGCTGCTGCATCCACCAGCTCTCAGATCAACCACATGTACATGTGACATCAACGGCTGAGCACCAAATTCTCCCATGAGCCAGACATGCCGAGGCTACCAGACTTCCCGCCTCGACCACCGTATTAGAGGTATGCTTCGCTTTAGTCTGGGGGGGACCCCAAGTTGTGATTTATTTTATTTCTAGTAGTAATTTCTTTCCTAATATTTGCATTTTAGTTTTAGTTAGCATTCATTTATTCATAAATAGTGTGTTTAGTTTCATTATGCACTTAGTTTTTGCTATCTTTAAGCTGCCTCAGTAGTATTTTTAAAGTTACTTTCATGATTTGTTCCCATAGGTTGCTTAACTTCATTTATCTCGTGGTATTTTATTTTATTTTCTCTAATGAATGTTCTAGACTTACACTAGTTAGCTTTTATTTTTACACCTACACATGTCGAACATTCTGAAAGGGAGAATCTAGTACATACCTAGTTATGATTCATCTTAGTAGTCTAGTACTTTGGAATCCATAGGTGACTCTAGATTTAACATTTTAGTCACCGGAGATGCTTAGATTATGGAAGCCCATTCGGAAAAATCAAAATCCCAAAAAAGAGAGAGAGAAAGATTATGAGGGATAAAAAAATAGTTGTCGTGGGTGGAAATGGTTAGGTGCCCCTTTGAGACCGAGTTAGGTTATTGCGGAAACACCTATCAATTTCTCTCAATATCGAGCACGCCTTTGAGACTTTGTGCTAGATCTAGGGAACGACCCTCGCTTTGGGTAGGTAAGTGCCTAAGAGTCGGAGACCTTAGGAAAGCTATAGGATGACGACTTAACTTGCCACAGAACGAGTTTCCCCTAAGAAGATTCGCTTAGCACGTGCACGAGAAGCTAACTTAGTGAATCTTTAGAACATATCTATTTTTCTTTGATTGAAAATACCACTTGATAAATCTAGTTAACATGCTAAGTATGAGACAATGCCTATTTAAAAATTTTTATGGCACTGAAGTTTGCTTGAGGACAAGCAAAGACTTAAGTCTTGGAGAATTGATGTGAGTAAAACATATAGAGTTTTAGGAGTAGTTTTCGCTCATATCCTGTTGCATTTTATATTTGATTCTTGCATATTTCACTTTATTTTGCATGCATTTCCTATTTTCTGGTTTGAAGATATGCTCTTTGTACTCTTGTGTGCAGGATAACATTCTACGGGAAAAATGGCACATTTTGGAGCAAAAAGAAGGCATTTGACAGTTAGAACAGAAGGACACACACCCTGGCCCTATGAATGCACACGACTCATGCCCCAGTGCCACACATGTCCTGGCCATGTGAATCCACATAGTCGTGTGGTGCTTGGCGATTTCTATGCGATTCAGTTATTTTCTAGGTTTTGGGGAGATCCGGCCTGATGCCTATATAAAGGAAGCTACACCCAAACCCTAGGGGGAGACTCGATGATCGGGACGACACACCGGTGTCCTAAAAAGCACCGAAAACTCACAACGAGGATAAAGGAAGTAGCTCGAGGATCAAGTTCTGCACTTCAACGCTAGAGAGAAGAGCCACAATACATTGTAATTCACGTTCCTTGCGCAATTTACATTATTTCTATGAATTTGAATATGCTTTGCGTTTCTCTTCTCATATTTATGGAGTAGATTCTCCGATTCTAGGATTAGGAAGTAGTTTGTGTGCGTAGAATATGTTATTTCAAATATATTTCTGTTCTTGAAATCATATTTGCAATTGGTGATTGTTTAGATTGATAACTATTTGTTTTGGTCTTCTATTTACTGTGTGTAGCCGATACGAGGGGTGACAACCCTCATATCAAAGATTTAGGAGAATTAAGGAGGAACCTAGGGGTTGGCCTCATCTTCAGTAATTGTAGATAGAAGGGTGTGATAGAGTCAGAAACGGGACACATTCCGACTCGTCCTAGGAATTGAATCGGCATCCTCATACCACCTATCCCATCCTAAAGTCAGGGTTCAACCTGGTATGGCAGAGGTAGTTCACGATAGATGTGAAGGCTCATCGGGGAAGTGTATGATGCCCCTTCCACAAGACCATAGTTAGACATCTAGATAATACCAAATTGATAGTGTGTTTTGTGACACACAAGCGAAATCGAAATCCTAGAATTCCCTCACTCGTAGTAACCCTTCTCTTCCTTAGTGTGACACCGAACTAGAGTTAGGACCGTCAACAACCCTCATCATCACAACCATTAGAACAGAACTCTGAACAATAACGTCCACTAAACCAATCGGTACTCGAATCTCAGTCCCTGTGGGATCGATAATCTTTTTATTACTTGACGACATTCGTGCACTTGCGGGCGTTGAGCGTGAGCGCGCGCTTCGAGTCATCGACGGTTTCCGTCGTGAGATTTGAGGTCGCGTTCGCATGCATCAAAAGTCCAAGTCATGGGTACTTGGCATGGAAAGTCCAAGCATAAGTCTTGGCAAGGGAAAGTACAAGCTTGAGTCTTGGCAAATGGAAATTCCAACATGGGTGGCAAGGGAAGTCCAATGGGTGATATTGGCCGCGTAAAGTCCAAGCGGGAGTCTGGAAGCATAAGTCCAATGGTTGGTAACGTAAAGTCCAAGCTGTAGTCTCGGCAGCGTAAGCCCAATGTGCCTTGGTGGGATAGACCATGTTAGTATAACAATAGCGGATGGAAGCACCTGAAAGCTAGCATATGGATGAACAAGTCAGGGATGACTTGGAAGGATCCGATAGGTGTGAGGCTGACGGAGGTGGATAGAAGGCTTAGGTCTAGGCTAAGGGTGATCTAGCAAGTATGAGAGCATAATACTTGGTGTTAAACCTCATGGTTGAGGTTAACAGTCGACTGGGGTTTTGGATCAATCAACTAGTCAAGTGTTTTGACACTTGGTAGCCGAGTCGACTTGCAGCAGTTAACTTGGATAATGGCAGTCTAACTTCTTGGACTCGACTGGTGTTCGACTGTAGGAAATAACCTGGCATTCAACTGCTAGCATTGGGCAGTCGACTGATAGCTTGAGCAATCGACTGTCATGGATGGCAGTTGACTGCTGGTCGGAGTTGTGAGAGAAGAATGCTCGGTAGCCGACTGGTCAGTCAGCTACGACCCTGGTAGTTGACTAATGGGTATTGGCAGTCGATTGCCAGTGTAACCGTTGGCTTCGATGCCAACGTGGATTAAGCTGTTGTCTCACAATGGTACTATTGGCAGTCGATTGGGGCCTTACGGCAGTCGACTGCCAGACATGAATCCAGCCCGATGAAGCATAAAAGGAGCAACTCGTGGAGGATTTGTCCAGCAATTTTTGGGGTGATATTAGAGGGGAATTGTTGGTGCATTCCAGACCTTTAAGGCCAATCCAAACCAAGCAACAAGCAAGCAATCCAAAGTTCTTTTGTAAAGTGTTCTTTACTTGTTTTGTATATCACTTAGTTTTTCTTGTTGTATTACTGTTGTAATCTTTATACGAGGTTTCTCCACCTCCGGCGTGTTGTCGAGAAGGAGCGTTATTGTTTAGTGGTGTTGTTTGCATCGCTAGGGCTCATTCGAGCCCAACCCGTGGAGTAGGAACCTTGAGATTCTGAACCACATTATATCGATTGTGTAATTATGTGCTTGTATTTTTGTTTATATTTTTCTATTATTTCCGCTGTGTGCTAATCAAATTGTAGAAAGTACGTGAACGAATTCCATTAATGTATGAAACGCTATTGGGGCTCTAGCGACGATCAAATTCCCAACATATTGTGTTGGTGAAATAAGCCCCGAGTCAAAGTTGACCAAACTCGAGTAATACTCGAGTAGTGTTTTGATGTTTAACAATGGTTTGATAATGAGTTTGACCATTGTTCAACTATATAGTTTGACCATATGTTGACCATATGACTAATGGATGCTTGGGATATCCAAAGTCATATAGGGGAGATTATTTAAGGGAGATTGTTGGAGCAATCAACCTCGGAAGTCTAAGTTTGGATACTTGGCAAGGAAAGTCCAAATATGTATATTTGGCAAGGGAAGTCCAAAGGTATAGTCTTGGCAGCATAAGTCCAAGTGTGTAGTCTTGGCGGTGTAAAATCCAAGTGAACTTTGGCAATTGGAAATTCTAACATGGAGTTGGCATGGAAAGTCTAAGCATGGTCTTGGCTATTGGAAAGTCCAAGTCATGCGTACTTGGTAATTGAAAGTCCAAGTCATGGGTAATTGGCAAAGTGAAAGTCCATGGGCATAGGTTTGGTGGCATAAAGTTCAAGCATGGGTCTTGGCAACATAAGTCCAAATGGATCTTGGCAAGGAAGTCCAAGGGTGAGGTTTTGGTGGCGTAAAGTCCAAGCAAGGGTCTTAGCGGTATAAGTCCAAATAAACCTTGACAAATAACCAGGTTAGCATGACATAGCCGATGGAAGCACCTGAAGGCTAATGCGAATGATGAAGAGTCATGGACTCGAGGGATCCGAGAGTCATGAGGCTGATGGAGGTGGCTAGAAGGCTTAGGTCTAGGCTAAGGGTGGTCGATCAAGTATGAGAAAATCATACTTGGGTTAAACCTCATGTTTGAGGTTTACCAGTCGATTGGGGTTATAGACCAATCGACTGATCGAGTGTTTGATACTCGGGAACCTAGTTGACTCGTATCAATCGATTGGGGTTATGACTAGTCGATTGGTCGGGTAGTCGACTGAGCTTCGACTGCTCAACTTGTGGTAGGGAAGTCGACTACTAGTTGTGGGCAGTTGACTGGCCCATGACAGTCGACTGCCAATGATGGGAAATCGACTAATGGTGGTGGACACGGGCATATGATGTCCTGTAGTCGACTACTGACAAGGGCAGTCAACTACTAAGGTATCTATTGGCTAGAATGTTAGCACTGATTAGTTCATTGTGAGACAGCGGATAAGGGAACAGTCGACTGGTGCCTTTTAACAGTCTACTACTGGGCACGAAATCAGCCAACTACAGGTTATAAAAAGAGCAACTCTTGGAAAATTTTGGCCAAGGTTCTTGGGCAGTTTTGAAGCGATGTGTTGGTTCATTTCAGGGTCTTCAAAGGCTTCCAAAGCAACCTAAAGAGTTAGCAAGAAAAGATTATTGTGTAAAGTTTTCTTTACTTGTATTTCATTTCTTGTTTATAATACTTTTTGTATTTTCATTGTAGCTCTTTGTAAGGGGTTTCTCCACCTTTGGCATATTGCCGAGGAGGAAGAGTATAGTGGATGTGGATCACTAGCTCGTCGTGGAGTAGGAGTCATAGGTTTTGAACCACGTAAATCTCATATCTTGTGGTGTGTGTTTGTATTTTGTTTATTTTTTTATTCTCCTGCGCATTACTAACGATTGTAGACAAGCACGAATGCGATCGAAGCAAAGAAATCACAAAATCGCTATTAACCCCTTTTCTAGCACGGTCACCGATTCCTCTATAATTGGTATCAGAGCGAGGATGCTCTTCAAGGATTAACAACCGAGGGAGCAAAAGCGCTAGAGTAGTATCTAGAAGAAAATGGAGTTTCAAGAAAAATTGGGTGATGACATTATGGTTCCACCTACCTTCGACTGCAAATATTTCACATATTGAAAAGGTAGAATGATGTATTTTCTTATGTGTAAATTTGAAAATTGGATTAGTGTTGAAGTAGGATTTGAAGCTTCGACGGACAAGAAAGGTAAAGTTCTCAAGAAGAAGAAATGGACGGAGGAGCAAGTCCAAAAATTTGAGACCAACAACAAGGTAACAAAGATGTTAGTAAATTTGTTACCTAACGATATTTTATGCACGATAGGAGAGTTTAGGAACGCTAAGGATCTACGGAGCAAGCTAGCAAAGATTCATGAAGAACCATCCGTGGCTCAAGTAGAGGAGGAATGTGTGTCCTCTCAAGATCATGAAGATTCGGAGGTTGATAGGTGTTCAACATCCGAAGATGAAATTGAGGAAGCTTCCACCTCTAGGATTGAGGGGCAGGAGAGACCATTGGCACTGGAGAAAAATCAAGATGAACCATTTATATTCGGTGCTAGTAAAGAACAAACTCATGATTCTACTCTCCAATAAAGTAACTCAAGCATGCTAAATAAAAATAAAAATCACATAACATGCTTTGAGTGTAGGGAGCAAGGGAATTACAAGAGTAAGTGCCCAAAAAGAGTCAAGAAGCCTCAACTGACAACAAAGGCTAAGGAGAAGACCAAGGAAGCTAGAGCCCCAATTAGGAAAAGCAAGGAGCACATTATGTACTTCAAATGTCAACAAAATGAGCACTATATAATTCAATGTCCTAGGAGGAGTCACCTTACCAAGAGCAAAAGGAAGAGCTCAAATGTAGGGAAGCTAAGGCAAACCCTAAGGTATATTTTAATAATGTTCTTTCTTTATGTAAGGATAAAAAATCATGCTAGAAATTTACTTGCTATCGTTCATGATAAAAATCATGCTAGTAGTAAGCCTAAGGATCATTCTAGATATAAATATTTTTGTTTAGGTGCTTAACATGTTAATTTGCCTAAGGACAATTCTAGAACCATCCCACCTAAGGATAACAAGAACTTAGGCATTAACCCTAAATGGACTAGACATATGACTAGGAAGAGAAATTCCCAAAAGAAGAATGAAAAATCACAAATTGAAAAATTAGAGGTTGAAAATCAAGCTTTGAGGTCAAAGCTTGAGAAAATGGAAAAGATCCTTAGGAAGATGGAAAATATGATTTTAGGGCAAACCTTAGGTGTTATGAGGCAAGAACTATGCAAAGATAGGAAAGGCTTGGGTCATAAGCCTAAGTCCAAGGTAGTCATGCCTACCTACCACAATGTTCCATTTGACTATGGAACTAAGTCTAGGTCTAGGAAGGTCAATGTCATAAGGGAGGCAATCCCTAGAGTTGACCTTAGGAAGACCGAAGTGACTAAGGCCTCTAAAAGGCCTAAGAAGGTCACTAGCAAGGTTACAAGGGGAGTCACCCCTAGAGTTTACCTTGAGAAGACCCAAATGACAAAGGCTTCAAAGCCTAGGAGGGGCATTAGGAGGGTAGCTAGGGAAGTTATCCCTAGTGAATACCTAGTTAACTCAAGGAGCTCCAATAGATATTGGATTCCTAGGAACATGATTCCATCATGCTAGATGACTTTAGGTTGTGCCAACCTTGAATGGATAGGTAGTTAACCTAACCATGGTAAAGGTGACACCTTAGGGCATTTTCAAGGTTATGTAATACCTTGAAAATGAATTTAGATTTTAATCCTAAAAGATTTTAGGATGTGCCAATTGTGCTAATAGAATTTAAGAAGTTTGAAAAATCAATCATAATTGGCATAGTTAGGTTTAGAGTCAATGGTGTGTCATTTTGGATTTTTGACACACTGAGGGAATTTAGGCATTATGGTAAAATTGATATAATCCTAGTAAATGGCAATTAGGCTTGAATTCTAGGTATTCTTATACTTTTATATATTTTATTTGTCATGCTTTGTTTGCCATATGTTATGCCATGACATCATGCTTCATATAATCATTTTATAATGTCATGATAATATTTAGGTTAAATATATCATGTTTGTATTTAGGTTTATATTTATGCCATGACATCATGATTATTGGCAAACGCTTTAATTTATGCTATCATTTATGTCATGATCATATCTCATGCATTTAGGATAATTAAAATGAAATTAAGGACAATGACATGATATGAAGTCTCATTATAAGGGAATCAAATAAAGTTGTCTAGACAAATGCATGAGACCCTAGATTAAGGAAGAACAACAACCCACATCTCAGAAAAATATTAAATTGACATGTGTGTGTATTGATACACCCTAGACACATATGAGATGTTAGGAAAATGAGTTAAGTTCAAGGTGCATAGTTCTTGCTTCTAGATGAACTCAAACTCATAATATAGCATTGACGAATCATGAGGGAAGCTAATGTACAAGTCATGTACATCTAGCCCATAGACCATGGTTCAAAATAAGGTTTGAAAAATATTTTAAAATCATTTTGAAAAACCTTGGTGAAGCCTATCTTTTGATAGCAATCACCATTTAACAAGTTGATAAAAGTTAGGCCAACAATATTGAAGTTATCAATGCTTTTGAACTTTGCATTAATACTTCAACTTAATGTGTATTTTATTATAAAAATATTTTTCACCCATTGTATTTCAAGTAAGTAATGTACTTATAAATTTTCATGATTTTTAAAAATATGTATAATTACTTAACATTTTCCAAAATTCATTTGAAAACTCTGATTTTTAAAAAATTAGAGTCCAGTTGACTACTATTAGAGAACAGTTGACTGGTTGTGTTCTCAGTCGACTGGTAGCTGAAATCAGTCGACTGATGTATCTGATATTGGATGAATAAGGTCTGTTTAGCTAATTATTAGCATCCCTATGTACCCTAATGTCTCCTAACCCTAAAATATGCTTTAGAAAGCATTGAAAGGGTGAAATAATCATTGTAAATGATTAGGAGAGTTATTTAGGGTGAAGTATCGAATTTTAAGGGATGTTAAAGTTCAAGTTTGAACTTTTACCCTTATTTTTGATGGTTTGAGTTTCCTATTTCCTTAGGAACTCTCCAAGGACTTTGTTGGTGCAATGGTCAAGGGGGAGTAAGTCTTTAAGGGGAGGTTATCCATCAAGGGATGATGGATGAGTATTCTTCAAGGGGGAGAAATGAAGGGTTTGAAACCCTCATTGTGCTCACCAAAGGGGGAGAATTGAAGAAGTGAGGATTGCCTCTCATTTAGTGATATGAAATTTATCATTATGAAGAGTAAAGGCATCCTAAATGTTTTTCGACCAAGGGAGAGAATGTAGGATCTCTTTGAGAGATGAGGCATTGAAAACCTTAGTAGTCTTTTTGATGTATACTAAAGGGGGAGAAGTAAGGTTTAAGTTAGGTAAATCGTCACTATGCTTTAGCATTAGAAGAGTTAAGTTTGGGTTATTGTTAGCCTAACTTAAAGGTATTGTCAAACATCAAAAAGAGGAAGATTATTGGTGTAACAAGCCCTGGGTCAATGTTGACCAAACTCGAGTGAGACTCGAGTAGTGTTTTGATGTTTAATAATGGGTTGACAATGAGTTTGACCATTGTTCAACTATATGGTTTGACCATATGTTTACTATATGACTAGTGGATGATTGGGATATCCAAAGTCATATGGGGGAGATTATTTGAGGGAGATTGTTAGAGCAATCAACCTCGGAAGTCCAAGTTTGGATTTTGTAAGGAAAGTCCAAATATGGATATTTGGCAAGGGAATTCCAAAGGTATAGTCTTGGCAACATAAGTCCAAGTGTGTAGTCTTGGCAGCATAAATTCCAAGTGAACTTTGAAAATTAAAAATTCCAACATGGAGTTGGCATGGAAAGTCTAAGCATGGTCTTGGCAATTGGAATATCCAAGTCATGGGTAATTGGCAAAGTGAAAGTCCAACGGTGTAGGTTTGGCGGCGTAAAGTCCAAGCATGGGTCTTGGAGGCGTAAGTCCAAATAGATCTTAGCAAGGAAGTCCAAGGGTGAGGTTTTGGCGGCGTAAAGTCCAAGCATGGGTCTTGGTGGCATAAGTCCAAATGAACCTTGGCAAAGAACCCAGTTAGCATGACATAGCCGATGGAAGCACCTGAAGGATAATGCGAAGGATGAAGTGTTATGGACTCGAGAGATCCGAGAGGCGTGAGGCTGATGGAGGTGGCTAGAAGGCTCAGGTCTAAACTAAGGGTGGTCAATCAAGTATGAGGAGATCGTACTTGGATTAAATCTCATGCTTGGATTTACCAGTCGACTGGGATTATAGACCAATCAATTGGTCGAGTATTTGACACTTGGGAGCCTAGTTGACTCGTATCAGTCGATTGGGGTTATGACCAGTCGAGTGGTCGAGTAGTTGACTAAGCTTCGGCTGCCCAACTTGTGGTAGAGCAATTGACTGTAAGTTGTGGGCAGTCAATTGGTCCACAACATTCGATTACCAATGATGGTCAGTCGACTGGTGGTGGTGGACATGGGAACAGAATGTCCCGTAGTCGACTGGCCAGTCGACTATTGGGTTGGCAGTCGACTGCTGGTAAGAATAGTCGATTGATAAGGTATCCGTTGGCTAAAATGTCAATGTGGATTAGTCCATTGTGAGACAATAAATAAGGGAGTAGTTGACAGGTGCTTTTTGGCAGTCGACTGTTGGACGCAAAATCATCCAACTGTCGGTCATAAAAGGAGCATCTCATGGAGGATTTTATCCAAGGTTTTTAGGCGATTTTGAAGCGAAGTATTGATGCATTTTAGGGTCTTCAAAGACTTCTAAATCAACCTAAAGAGCTCTCAAGTAAAGATTGTTGTGTAAAGTTTTTTTTTTACTTATATTTCATTTCTTCTTTGTAATACTTGTTGTATTTTCATTGTAGCTCTTTATAAGGGGCTTCACCACCTCCGGCGTGTTGCCGAGAAGGAGGAAGAGTATAGTGGGTGTGGATCACTAGCTCACTGTGGAGTAGGAACCGTAGGTTCCGAACCACGTACATCTTGTGTCTTGTGGTGTGTGCTTGTATTTGTTCTTGTATTTTTTTTATTTTATTATTCTACTGTGCATTACTAACAATTGTGGACAAGCACATATATGATCGAAAGCAAAGAAATTGCAAAATCGATATTCACCCCCCTCCCCTCTAGTACGATCACCGATTCCTCTACATATTGAACTTGTATTGTTGTCTTGGAAAGGCATGAAGAGAAGTGTCAGTAGAACTTTCTTTATAGAGCACTTGATTGATGACTTGGTTGATCACTTAATTAATGCTAAAGCTATTGTATGTCCTTCCCTTTTATAGAACTATTCTCGACACTCTGGAAGCCTTTTAAGCACGCCTAGTTTAACCTTGATATGATCCGCTCCTTTAGTTCATATCTAAATCTAGTCGCCAAATGCCTTCTAGGTACTCAGATGATAACATGGAAGAACCTTATTAGCATCTGATCAGTCTAATTAAGCTGGTCTTTATCTGACTCTATTGCCCGATCTCCTTCCAGGCACCCAGATGTTGATGTGGCAGAACATTGTGGATGCACAATCTGTACTCCCGAGATAAACTTTTGTTACATCATTCTATATCTGGATCTAATTTGGATGTATTTGGACCTGATTTGGATCTTCACTCTAATCATTTGGATCTTGTCCAGTCTCCTATACCTCCGACCATTGGATGTTGGGGAGCCTGACGTGGATGTGTGCTTGAATGCATTTCAAAAACACGCACAGTAGAAATAATGCACAATAAATTTCTAATTTATTACAACACACACATATCCACGCATGCAAGATACAACACGTACGGACATAACCACAAAAATAAAATTTTAGGAAAATATAATATTTATTCTAGGTATACCTGTCGGATGAAGTGAAGCGAGAATGGCATCAAGATGCAAACTCAATAGAGTTTGCCTCTACTCGTGTCCACGCCGAGCTTCATCAAGATGACTTCCAAAGCCCAAGTTTTGTCATCGCTTAGGAGATAACCTGATCCAAGAGAGGGATCAAGGTCTTGGTTTGTGTTCAGTGGCCGAAGCAACCCGATGACACAAACCGATCAATAAGCTACCTTCACAAGACTATTGTCCAGTGGAAAAACACCATTGTCAGGTGCCTTTAGCCGATGGCAATAGGTGTTGTTGGCAAGGAACCCGCCGAAGGAGGTATTGTCAGAGATGGGCAAGTCGGTGGTGGTTGTCGGTAGTAATGGTAGCTACGGTGACACCTTTTTGGGTGGCGCCAGATTTTGGGCAACAACTTTCTTGGGAAGCAAGGAGAGGTGGAGAAGAGAGGGAAGCCATAATTCTATCGCTCTAGGTTTCTCATCCAATACATAGATCTCCTTTCGGGTTAGAGGAGCATGTTCAAAACTCACATCCATTAACCCGCGGCTCATACCAATAGCCTTAAGTTTGATTTATAACCAAACCGCTTGGTTCAATAACCAACCCAATTTGGTTTAGAATTAAACCAAAGGGGGATTAACCTATCTTCATAAGACGTGACCCATCCGCATTTCTATTCTAGCTAAATACTTTCCATACTTACCCTTCGTCTGGTCCAACTAGACTCAGTCTCTCTCAATCTGAGAATCCAATTCTCAAACTCATTTTAAGTCTTTCGGATAAACTCATAGTGTGTGTGACCTTATAGGTTTTCGATTTATGTTGGGCATCCATAATTAACTTTTAATTACGGAACGATCATGAGTGACACCTAGTAGTACATCATGATCCCCAATTAATCAAAAAATTAATGGTTGATCTCAGAACCGCTTATGAACCTTTCAGCAGCTATAATAGTGGTGTCTCATTCCTTTCACTCATCTTATACCCACTTGGTTCAGGACACAGTCTATTTGTCAGTCCCTACTAGGTTGACTACGTCACACCTAGCCCAAGTGATACTTCCTCATCCTACAGACTCAAATTACTTAGATAGGTGTCCAAGAGTACCATACTCTTGACATGTGATGCTTTGGCTAAAAGCTTTGAGTAACAATCCTAACAAGTGGTCATAGGGTATACATCTCTTTTACAAGGAGTGGTGAATCCTCTGTTGGCTATTCGAACACCTTTGGATATTTTGACTTACACCCAACCATCCCGGGGCCACACCTCCAAGGAGATGTTTGCTTAGGATGTCAAAGCATAAGTCTTCATGACCAAGGTGACTTGAATACCTCAAGTTGAAGGAAACTCGCACCTAAACTATAATGAGATATTCATTGACATATATGCATAGAACCATATGAAGTCTTATAGAATGTCACTCTAATGAACTAGTTATCATAACTAGCATCCACATTTAACTCTTGACATCCCAATGTCTCCAGCCAGTGACAAACAGCTACCTGGTTAGACCAAGGTGTATAACCCATGCTAGTCTCACAAAATCAATGATGTCTGAGCTCATCAATTTATCGACTAGGAAATATTTTAATACATTCATATTTGCACATGTAGAGATGCTCACTAGTTATGTTCCAATCACAAGTTCTCTCATGCTATGAATCATATTGCGAACATTGAGTAAATGAGATAAAGATCTAATCACTACATTAAATATGTACACTCAAATAGTGAATCTTTATTTATCCAATAAATAGTATAAACTATAAGGTGATTGCCTTAGGACACCTCTCAAATGTAACATACTCACACTTGGCCTGATGCCAAACGCTATGATATCAAATACCATAGGCTTGGACGTGACTCTCAAACTTGCTTTGTGGTAGAGCCTTTTTCAAAGGATCCAATAGGTTCCTTTCTATAGAAATTTTCTCGAGTTATATTTCATTCCTACTGACGATCTCACTTATCAAATGATAGGGACGAAGCATGTGTTTGGATAATTGATGAGACTTTGGTTCCTTAGCCTGTGTGATGGCTCTAGTGTTATCGTAGTAAACTGGTAATGCTTTAATAATGGATGGAACCACTCTAAGTTCAGAGATGAACTTCTCAATCCAAACTATTTCCTTTGATGCTTTAAAAGCTGTAATGTATTCTGCCTCAGTGGTAGAATCCACAACAGTGTCTTGCTTGGAGCTTTTCTAACTTATTGCACCTCCATTCAATGTGAATATGTATCCAGAGTTAGACTTGGAGTCATCCTTGTCTGTCTGGAAGCTGGCATTAATATACCCGTGTGTGATCATATCACCTTTTTTATATACCAAGAACATATTCTTAATTCTTCTTGAGTATTTAAGGATAGCCTTGACATCCACCCAATGATCCATGCCTGGATCAGACTAGTATCTACTCAAGATACTCAAAGTCTACGATATATCAGATCAGGTACATAACATAGCATACATGATAGATCCTATCCCTAACACATAAGTAATCTTACTCATGTAAATCCTTTCGTCTTCTGTGTGTGGACACAGACTTCGAAAGGTGAATCACGTGTCGCATGGGTATTGATGAGTGTGAATCATACACATATTTTTACCATGTTTTTCTAGTGTTTCATGTTGGTGCAATCAGCCCAGGTCACGATTGACCAGACTCAAGTTGGACTCGAGTAGTTTGACAATATTTTAGGGAGATTGTTGGTGCAATCGATCCGGGTCATGATTGACCAAACTCGACTTTGACTCGAGTGATATTTTGATATTTGACGATGGTTTGACCATTGTTTGACTATATGGTTGACATGGAGTTGACCATATGATGGAGAAGTCCAAGTCTTGTGTACTTGGCATGAAAAGTCCAAGTCATGGGTACTTAGCATGGAAAGTCCAAGCTTGAGTCTTGGCAATTGGAAAGTCCAACATGGGTTGGCAAGGAAAGTCAAAGCATGGGTCTTGGCAAGGAAAAGTCCAAGCTTGAGTCTTGGCAAATGGAAAGTCCAACATGGGTTGGCAAGGGAAGTCCAAGGGGTGATATTGGCAGCGTAAAGTCCAAGGGTGGAGTCTTGGCAGCATAAGTCTAATGGTTGACGATTTAAAGTCCAAGCGGGAGTCTTTGCAGCGCAAGCCCAATGTGCCTTGGTGGTAGAGACCAACTTAGCATGACAATAGCCGATGGAAGCACTTGAAAGCTAGCGTATGGATGAACAAGGCATGGATGACTTGGAGGGATCCGATAGGCGTGAGACTGATGGAGGTGGCTAGACGGCTTAGGTCTAGGCGAAGGGAGGTCTAGCAAGTATGAGTGCATCATACTTGGGGTTAAACCTCATGTTTGATGTTATCAGTCGACTGGGACTTTGGACCAGTCGATTGGTCAAGTGTTTTGACACTTGGCAGACGAGTTGACTCGTGATAGTCGATTAGGTAAGAGCTATTTTCTTCTTACCTTGGACGAGATTTAAGGGTTGCGTTGGTTTTCTTTCGCTGAGCTTGAACTATTGATATGGGGGGAGAATGTTACAACAACAACAACAAAGCCTTATCCCACTAGGTGGGGTCGGCTATATGGATCCTTCTACGCCATTGGACTCTATCCCCTACTATATCATCATCTATATTTAAATAAATTTTATCTTATTTTATTGTTGCTAACCAAGTCTTTTTTGGTCTTCCTCTTCCTCATTTGATGTGTATATTTGGTATCGTTTCATATCGCCTAACTGGAGCATTTATTGGCCGTCTAAGTACATGTCCGTACCACCTTAAACGTGTCTCTCGGAGCTTTCCTTTAATAGATGCAACACCAACTTTTTCTCTAATGCTCTCATTTCTTATTCTGTCCATCCTCGTATGTCCGCACATCCACCTTAACATCCTCATCTCTGCAACTCTCATCTTTTGCTCATATGATCGAGTCGTAGCCCAACATTCAGCTCCATATAACATAGCAGGTCTAATTGTCATTTTGTAGAACTTCCCTTTAAGTTTTAGAGGCACTTTACGATCACATAAAATACCCAATGCTTTCCTCCATTTCAACCATCCTGCTTGTATTCTATGTAAGACATCTCTCTTAATCCCTCCATCATCTTGCAAAAATGATCCTAAATATTTAAAGCTCTCAATTCCAGACAACTCATCATCTCCTATCTTAACACTTGTCTCATTACGTCTAATATTACTAAATTTAAATTCCATATATTCTGTCTTTACTCTACTAAGCTTAAAACCTTTCACTTCTAGTGTTTTCCGCCAAGATTCTAGTTTAGCATTTACTCCTTCACGTGTCTCATCTACTAAAACAATATCATCTGCAAACAACATGCACCATGGTAATGTGTCTTGAATGTGTCCAGTGAGTTCGTCCATGATTAGTGTAAAAAGATAGGGACTTAAAGCTGATCCTTGATGTAACCCTATCTTTATTGGAAATGCTTCAGTTAATTCACCTGAAGTCTTCACTCTGGTCATTACTTCCTTATACATATCCTTAATTAGTTCAATATATGTTACACTAACACCTCTTTTTTCTAAAATTCTCCATATTATTTCTCTTGGAACTCTATCATAAGCTTTTTCTAAATCAATGAATACCATGTGTAGATCCTGCTTTTGCTCTCTATACTTTTCAATTAGTTGTCTGAGAAGATGTATAGCTTCTATTGTCGACCTTCCTGGCATGAATCCAAATTGATTTTCAAGAACCATGGTCTCCTTCCTTAATCTTTTTTCTATTACTTTTTCCCAAAGTTTCATGGTATGACTCATTAGTTTAATACCCCTATAGTTTTCACAAGTTTGTATGTCTCCCTTATTCTTATATAAAGGAATTATGATACTTACCCTCCATTGATCAAACATCCTTTTTGTTTTCAATATCATGTTAAATAATTTTGTAAGCCATTCAATACCTTGTTTCCCTAGACACTTCCATACCTCTATTGGAATATCATCTGGTCCAACGACTTTTCCATTTTGCATTCCATTTAAAGCTTGTTCTACTTCTAAAATTTGAATTCTACGATAAAAACTTAAATTTCTATACTCATTTGACCTACTTAAATTACTTAAATTAAGTTGGTCTCCTAAACCTTCATTAAAAAGTTGATAAAAATATCTCTTCCACCGCTCTTTTATTTCTTCATTATTTACTAGTACCCTATTGCATTCATCTTTAATACATCTTATTTGATTAAGATCTTTTGTCTTTCTCTCTCTCACTTTAGCTATTCTATAAATGTCTCTTTCCCCTTCTTTTGTATCTAATTTTCGATATAACCGTTCAAAAGTTTCAGTCTTAGCTTCATTCACTGCTTTCTTAGCTTCTTTCTTGGCTATTGTATATTTTTTCAAATTTTTCTCATTTTTACAAATATTTAATTTCTTATATGCTATTCGTTTTTTCTTGACTTTCTCTTGCACTTTTTCATTCCACCACCAAGATTCTTTACTTGGTGGTGCATGCCCCTTTGACTCACCGAGTACACTCTTAGCTACTATTTTCAATTTTGATACTATCTTATCCCACGTCGTATTAGGGTCACTGTATATGTCATCTAATACTTGTACTCCTACATTCTCTTTGAATATATTTAGTTTCTCATCCTTTAACTTCCACCACTTAATTCTAGGGGTCGTGTATATTTTTCTTCTATTAATACTATGTTTGAAGCGTATATCCAATACTACTAACCTATGTTGAGTAGTTAAACTTTCTCCAGGAATAACCGTACAATCTATACAAATCTTTTTATCTCTCTTCCTAACCATAAGAAAGTCAATTTGTGATTTATTATTTTCACTTTTGAACGTGACTAAGTGTTCTTCTCTTTTCTTAAAAAATGTATTAGCTAGTATAAGATCATATGCTATTGCAAAATCCAATATAGTTTTACCTTCTTCATTTCTTGTTCCAAACCCATAACCCCCATGCACCCTCTCATATTCGTCATTTTTCACTCCGACATGCCCATTTAAATCACCTCCTATTAAAATCATCTCATTTGACGGAATATTTTGTAATACTTCATCCAAGTCCTCCCAAAACCTTAATTTGGTAGTTTCATCTAATCCTATTTAAGGTGCATATACACTAATTACGTTTATAGTTTCTTTCTCCACTACTATTTTGAGAGCTATAATTCTATCCCCCTTTCTAATTACTCCTACAACTTCATCCTTTAACGAACTATCAACAATAATACCCACTCCATTTCTTGTTTTACTCTTGTCTGTATACCATGACTTAAAACCCGAGTTCTCTATCATCTTTGCCTTCTCACCAACCCATTTTATCTCTTGTACACATACAATATTAATTTTTCTTCTAATCATCGTATCTACTATCTCCATTGTTTTACCAGTGAGGGTTCCTATGTTTCATGTACCAAATCTTAGACTACTAGTTTTTCTATAATATTTGTTCTTACCCAACCTATGGTGTGAGAACTCTTGCTTATTTAACACTACACCCAAGTTCTCATGGAGATGTAGCGGTCCTTGCCGATACGTTGCAGTCGGACCCTGCAACGTGAACTCTAGCATATTTTTCACTACACTCGAGTTCTGAAAATGTAGCGGTCCTTGCCGAGACATTACAGTCGGACCCTGTAACGCGTTCCTTCCGGGGAACAACCTAGCATTAGCACAATAGTTTGATTGATCCATTCATTGAACATTTGCCTTAGTTTAACGCTGGATGGCAACCTAACGCAACCCTCCTCCTTTATCCGGGCTTGGGACCGGCCACGACAAAGTTAACTTATCATGGGAGGAGAATGTTAAATATGGAAATTTAAAATACTAAATTAAATGGACAAAATTTAGGGAAAATAACCCTAGGAATTATTTTTAGGATTTTGGAGAATTTTAGATATTTTTTCAGAATTTTTTTGGAATTAAATGGGGCTTATACGGAATATTTATGGAGATAAGAAAAACAGACTTTTAAAGAGCCTGTTTAGATTATTTAATAGATTTAATTAACCTAAGTTATAAACCTAGGTTTACTATTCCTATTTATCCCGAGCGTTTTTGCAGACATGCCCGAATTCTCCACCTCGCGATCTTCTTCCTCACCGCAAATAGGCTCCTCCTGATTTCTTCTCACCGTGACCACTTCTCTTCCCCATTTGTGATGTCTCTGCCTCCTCATCTTCGCTGTAGTGGCCAGAGCTCGTACGGTGGGAGGTCCGGCCGGAAGCAAGGTCACCGAGCAACCTCCTTCGTCTCCTCTAGTTGCGCTCGACTTCTCCCTGCTCCATTTCCTCTGCGATCCAGCAACTTCTCGCTGCTGACGTTCTCTCGGTGGGAAACCTAGCCGTAGGGAAGAGCACCGATTGAAGCTCTACCGGCGTGATCCGATCGAGTGCTCATCTGGAGCAGGGGATCGACAGCGATTTCGTTGCTGCTTGATTGGGAGTCGCCTCTGCCTGATGGTGTGGGAGCTAGGTAAGTGGAATCTCTCCTTGATCTTGGAAGAAAACTATACCTAGCTGTGAATTTCTGTGGTTGAGCGTGGGTTCTTGTTGGGCAGAGATCGTGAACGCCATTTGCTCCGGTGAATAGAGATTTGGGGGAAATTGCCTCGGTTGAAGTTCATAGGGCTGGTAAGCATGATCCATCTCCTTCTTTCCTTTCTTGTTATTGAATTTGGATTGGCTGTGAGGTTCTGATTGGAGTGTTGAACGACTGTGCATGGCTGTGTGTGTTGTTGTGTGGGTGAAATTGTGTGCGGTGAAGGTTGTAATGGTGGTGGATAGATGTGTGTGTGATGGGTTGGGTGTGAGTTAGTTGTTAGTGAACTATAGTTGGTTGTGTTGTTGATTTCGGTGTGATGTTGATCGATTCTGTAATTATGTATGGAATTGAATGTGTAGGTTAGCAGATTTGCTACTTGAAACGGTGGGTTTAATTAAAGTGTTAAATGTACAAGCTGAGGGTTCAGTAGGGGGTTTCTAATTCGTATTCAATAAAAGGACGCAAATATAAGAGCGATATGGTAGTTAATTAGTATGTTGTCGTGGGCTTGAATTAATTGTAGTTGATGATATTTGTAGGTTTCGGTCACGAGACAGGTCCAAGGGCGTAAAGACAGTTGGTATTCTTCCTAGCAAGCGGATATCTTTAACTTATCTTCTTTTATATATTATCATATTGTTGTGCATCGTTTACTATAGCTAGTAATAGTTTTCTATGCTTTTAACTGCCCTGGTATGTCACTACCTAGTACGTGTTGTAGCCTTTTCATATGCTTATTATATTGGTGCTCTATCATTTTGATACTTGTCATTTGTTTATTTGGCACTAAGAGTAGTGACATACCTTACATACTGGGCATTGAATGAATAATGGATATACCTTGCATGTGTACCTAGACTTATGTACTTAGGTTATTTGATATGAGTTCCTATTGGTACATACCATAGGTAGCCATGGATTGACAGGTGTATCGTACATTAGTGACACACACCATCTTGCATTATTGCATGATTGGCTATCATTGACTCCTCAGTAGGAGGTGATACTACTTAGTAGTTGAGCCCATCGTCAGTTACATTATCTACACACACAACCACTCGTGAGGTAGTGGTATTTCAGGAGGGTGTGTGTAGTTGCTCTGTCAGGGCTCCACGGTGGTCACTCAAAATATTGGTATTGCGACGTGGTAGTAGACAGGGATCCCTCCTTTGTCGTGAGACGAGGTGATGTCCCCCATATACATACATGGGGTAGGAGGGTGATACTCCACCAGCATCCTATCCACTCGGTCACATAGGTGTAGTGACGACAGAGTGCACAGTTGTCAAAGCCCTACCCACTCGGCCAGTACACATGACATGTCGATGGCTTGACTGGCGTATGGGGTGACACAAGTCATTGCATCATGTGCATACGTTTTTACTATATGTATTGCTTGTTGCACTTTTGGTTGTTGCATATGATTGTCATGCGCATACAGAAGGCATTATGTAGTTTGTTTGGTGATTCTACATTTGCTTGTATGGATGTATCTTATGTCAGTTTAGGTGATTCTGGTATGTACAGTTCCAAGTATATATTTTTGTTGAGAAACTATACCAGCATGATTATTATTGCTACTTATAGTTTACTATGATGACTATTAGATATCCGCTGCGTTTTACTCACTCCGTTGATATCTATTTTATTTCAGGATGAAGCCTTCCGGAGGGTCCAGTTGCCAGTCCCCTGATCTGACGACTCCGTTCTTCCCTTTTTAGTTTTTCTGAATTTTTATCACTAGTACTCTATGTTTTAAACTTGTAGTACTTTATACTCGTGGTTATTTTGGTGGTACTTGATTTGTCCTTATGGACTTTATACTCTATGGTTGTGTATTCCTACTCAGATGACAGAAGAGGTAAGTCTAGAGGTTTAGGCTTCTTATTTATTTTGGTTGTTGGCCTGAGGCCCATATATTATATGTATTGTGGTTTTGTATGTTCCGACCATGTTGGCCAATGTTTATTGAGTCGTGTGGGCCTTGTAACAGGTTTCAATTGTCCGTAGTACAGAGGAGGTGTTGTCCAATTTTTGTTGAACAAGTACCCCCTCTCGGGGCATGACAATTTATTTGGTATCAGAGTCTAGGTTCCGAGTTCCTAAGGGTTTTTGGGTTTTTGGAGTTCGCCACGTTTGGCAGGTCAAATTGTGCATTTTCGGTTTTTTATGGATTTCCATCGATTTGGCATTTCAGACATTTTGGAGTCATATTTCGACAAGATCATATTGGAGACTTAGCGGCGACAGGACATCTCCAGATGGCTAACAAGTGAAATTATTGATTTTCTATCTGTAGTAATACTTGGGTAATAATTTAGATGATATGAAACGAGGTGGGTGTGCTCTCGCGCCGAGACGTGGTGCAGGGCAATCACGCAAGAGGACATTGAAATCTACTCAGTTGCTAGAAAGGTCTACAGAGAATGAGCCTGTCGATCAGGGTTAGACTTCACATGGTGTCGTGGTGTAGTTGGTTATCACATTCATTTATTTCTCGGGCATTCTTGAGAGAGATTGGCAGACTACCCACCCTTAGGTCACAAAGATTGATGGTATCTTTGCCCTTTGAAGATAAATTAGAAGTCACCCAGGAGGTTAGAGGATGTCTATTAGATTTCGACAGTGTTATATTCCCGGTAGATTTGTTGGTTCTCGACATGATCAAATTCGACATCATACTTGGCATGGATTGGCTAACAGCATATCATGCCACTATGGATTGCCAGACGAGGGTGGTTACGTTCCATCCTCCTAACCAACCCTCGTGGGATTTCACTGGCACCAGAAACGATGGTATATCGACCGTTTCTGCGATTCAGGCTCGAAAGCTTTTATCACACGGCTGTCAGGGTTTTCTATTATTATTGATCGACGCCGAGGACAGTGGTGACTCTCAAATCTCGAACATTCCTATCGTTCGATAATATCTGGATGTTTTTCTAGAGAAGTTACCGGGCCTGCCTCCTAGAAGGCAAGTGGAGTTCATAATTGAGTTAATTCCGGGGACGACGCCGGTATCGAAAGCTCCTTATCGTATGGCCTCGAAAGAGTTAGACGAGCTAAAGGTCTAACTTCAGAAGCTTTTGGACAGAGGTTTTATCCGTCCTAGCGTATCTCCCTGGGGTTCTCCGGTTCTCTTCGTAAAGAAGAAAGACAGTTCGATGAGATTATGCATCGACTACAAGCAGTTGAACGCCGTCACCATCAAGAATAAATATCCCCTGTCACGTATTGAGGACTTGTTTGATCAGCTCAGAGGCACGTCAGTGTATTCTAATATTGATCTATGGTCCGGATATCATCAGCTAAGGGTCAGAGATTCGGACATTCAGAAGATAGTGTTTCGTACCAGATATGAGCACTATGAGATTTTTGTAATGCCATTTGGGCTTACCAATGCTCCGGCAGTATTCATGGACTTGATGAACCGTGAATTTATGGATTTCCTAGATTGGTTCGTCATTGTCTTTATCAACGACATTCTGGTATATTCCCGTTCCGAAGAGGACACGCGCGACATCTTCGCCTTGCCCTGGATAGGCTTCGATAGAAGAAACTATATGCAAAGTTCTGTAAAAGCGCATTCTGGTTACCCTTAGTCAATTTTCTGGGACACATGGTTTCTAGCAAAGTCATTTCAGTTGACCCCCAGAAGATCGAGGCTGTCACTAGTTGGGAGCAGCCGAAATTGGTTCAGGAGGTTCGCAGTTTCTTGGGCTTAGTCGGATACTACAGATGGTTCGTTGAGGATTTCTCAAGCATTGCTATGCCGTTGACACACCTTACTAGGAAGGGCATGAAGTTCACATGGTCAGAGGCCTGCGAGACCAACTTTCAGGAGTTGAAGAAGAGACTGGTGTCAGCACCGATTCTGGTATTGCCATCAGGGGACAACAGTTTCGTCCTTTATACCGATGTGTCTCTCCAGGGTTTAGGCACAATACTGATGCAGCACGGCAGGGTGGTCTCTTATGATTCTCGACAGTTGGAGGAGCATGAGAAAAACTACCCAGTACATGATCTAGAGTTAGCTGCTATTATCTTTGCCATGAAGATTTGGAGGCATCATCTGTATAGTATTACATTTGAGATTCTCACTGATCATAAGAGTCTCAAATATCTATTTACGCAGAAGGAACTCAATCTCCGACAGAGGAGATGGATAGAGTTCCTAAAGGATTATGACTATACCATTAGCTACCACCCAGGGAAAGCCAATGTGGTTGCCGATGCACTTAGCCAAAAGTCCCGACGGACTTTAGCTTGCTACCGAGTTTTGGTCACATATTTGATTCAGGGTTTCTTCGAGTTGGGCCTTGAGGAGCAGGGACCGACAGAGCAGGGCATTCTTGTTACCATGGTTGTTCAGTCATCTATCAGGATGAGAGTCCGAGAGGTGTAGGCCAGTGATCAGCACTTACAGTTCATTGGCAGCCAGATAGCCTCTGGACAGCAGACTAAGTTCACCCGAGATGACGAGGGTATTATTTATTTCCGGGGCAGATTATGTGTACCTCAATCTCACCCGGTCATGGAGGAGTTACTCCAGGAGGCTCATCGCTCTCGATCTGCGATCCACCTAGGCGAAACCCACATGTATCGAGATTTAAGGCGTTTTTATTGGTGGAACGACATGAAGAAAGACATCGCAGATTTTGTAGCTAGATGTCTAGTTTGTCAATAGGCGAAGGTTGAGCACCAGAGACCAGTCGGACTACTTCAGAGGATTCCTATTCACGAGTGGAAGTGGGATCACATTACCATGGATTTTGTGGTGGTCTGCCTAGGACACGACGAGGCCATGACGTAATTTGGGTAGTCGTTGACCGATTAACCAAATCCGCACACTTCTTAGCGATTCGGAAGACCAACTTGTTGGGAGTTAGGGTTTTTCCACTTCGAGTCCGTGAGGGGAAACTTTGCTTCCCACTTCAACTCGGTCTCTTGTTCATGGAGATTCCATCGATGTCCCCGGATTAAAAATTTAATCCTAGACAAAAGGGAACACTCAAGCAACCTTGTCATCATCGTGCTATTCGTTTAGAGTAGTCACTTGAACAAACTTGTTGTTCAAGCGACCAACCTCTATTCCACGAATAGCCATGGAATAGACGATGTACGGATCGTCGGTTTTTGTGTTTATGTTCAGGATCAAAGTATTATTTATCCACAAACAGAATATATCATGCTCATAATTGAAAAACAAATATAAACATGTAACAAATGAAAATAGAGAATCGATATACCTCTCGATCTTCTATTGTATGACCTTCCTCCTTTCGGACATCGTGTGGGCGACGATCTACCAAAAGTTGAAGCTCCTAGATCGCCAATCTTCCTTCCTTGCTCGTTCCGAGCAAGAGGAAGAATAGAAACAAGACTTTTCTCCTTCCTTTAGCCAACCAACAAGCAACAAGGAAGTTACTTGCCGCCGGCCAACAAGAAGAAGGAGAAACAATGGTTGCCGGCCAAAAGCTCCAAGGGATGACTCTAAGCCTTGGTTCCACCGGCCAAGGAAGAGGAGAAGAGCTGCTATGGATGCCGGCCAAGGTGAGGAAGGGGTTGTATGGGCGCCGGCAAGCTTGAGGAAGAAGAAGATAAGGAAATTGTTTCCTTATTTGGTGCCGCCAAGCTCCTAACCCTAGCCCCTTGCTTCTTGCCGCTAACTCCAAAGACCTTTGCTTCTCTATTGCTCTCCACGCCAACCCTAAAGGCTCCTTTTATAGAGTTTTAGGGATAAACCTTGTTTTAATCTCCACCATTGGTTCTAGGGATTTAATCTCAACCGTCGGATCTAGAGATTTAATCTCAACTGTCGGATCTAGAGATTTAATCTCAACCGTCGGATCTAGAGATTTAATCTCTACCTTTGGATCTAGAGTTTTGTTTCTATCCATTGGATCTAAGCTTCATGAGGTTTTAATAGGCTACAATAGGGATCATGAGGAGGAGTTGGATCTTGGCCACTCAATGGATCAAGCTCACATAAAGTCCGATCCATTAATGATAATCCAATCCACTAAAGGATTATCATTGATCTACCTCACCAACCCCCATAAGTTAATATGGGCTCCATATATTATATGTACATTTTCTCCCCGTGTTTAAGATCTCGAATGTCCGTCGATTAATTAATTTATTGACCATTAATTAATCAACATCTAACTCCATGAGTAGTACCACTCAACCTTTTCATCATGCCGGACCAAGTCCACCTACAGGGTTTACATGATGAACCTTATGAGCTCCTCAAGGGGACATCATCATCCTAATATATAAGACACGGTTTCCTCCTATAATCAACGGCATACCATATAAATAATATCATCTCCCAACTTACCGAGCCTATCGATTTAATCTATAAATCTCGCCCATTGGTAAATCAAAGAGATGAATACTAAGTATATGTGTCCGTTATTATATCGGGATTAAGAGTATGTACAATATAATATCTGAGGTCTGATTCGATTATGTAGTCAGCAATAAATCGAATCACCTCTAAGTTGGTCCTGCTCAATACACACAAAGTGCACTAGTGTGATTCTATGGTCAAGATAAACCAATCCCAAATCACACTACAACCATTCCAATGGTTTGTCCAAAGTCATCTCGGTTGTGAGCTTTTACTTATACTTTACAAGGAACCGATAACATGATCTCCCGTGTGATACCACACATCATGTTATCTACAATGTAATGTATTAGACAATATGCATAGCCATAAAAATTATGCAAACAATGATCATGTGATTCTTATTTCAAAATAAAGATGTTCATACAAAAGATAGACTTTTCAATATACATTCTAACAATCTCTCACTTATACTAAAAGACTATGTTGTACTCAAACTGTCATACATCTGATCCCCATTCCCTCCACATGCCTATCAAAAGCTCTCATCGGAAGGGCTTTAGTGAAAGGATCTGCCAGGTTATCCTCCGATGCAATCTTGGCCACAGTAACTTCTCCTCTCTTTACGATTTCTCGTATCAGATGGTACTTGCGCTCTATGTGTTTACTAGCCTTATGGGCTCGTGGTTCCTTCGAGTTTGCAACTGCACCACTATTATCACAATAAATTGTGATAGTTGTGGGCAAACCAGGAATCACATCCAAGTCCATCAGAAAGTTCCTGAGCCACACAACTTCTTTGGCCGCCTCAGAGGCTGCCACATACTCAGCTTCCATGGTGGAGTCCGCCACGCATTTCTGCTTGACACTCCTCCATACAATGGCTCCACCTCCTAAAGTAAACACAAAACCTGAGGTAGACTTACTGTTATCCCTATCTGATTGGAAGTCAGAATCCGTATAACCCATAGGGAGTAAGTGGTCTGCCTGGTAAACTAGCATATAATCCCTAGTCCTTCTCAGGTACTTCAATATATGCTTTACCACAGTCCAATGTCCCTGTCCTGGATTACTCTGATATCCACCATGCCCATGAATAGCGTATATCCGGGTCTCGTACATAGCATCGCATACATGAGGCTTCCTACTGCCGAGGCATAAGGAACCGCCTTCATCTCCTCTATCTCCTCAGATGTTCTAGGACACATCTCCTTAGATAAAGAAACTCCATGCCTGAAAGGTAGAAAACCCTTATTGGAGTTCTGCATGCTAAAACGATCCATAATCGTGTCTATGTATGAAGCTTGGGATAAGCACAACATCCTTTTCCTGCGATCCCTTATAACCTTGATCCCAAGGATGTGTCCCACCTCTCCCAAGTCCTTCATATCAAACTGTTTGGACAACCATACCCTTACGTTCGATAACACCTTGATATTGTTGCCAATCCACAAAATGTCATCTACGTATAGTACAAGAAATACCACTACGTTTCCGTCACATCTCTTGTATACACAAAACTCATCCGAACTTTGAATAAATCTATAAGACTGGATTACCTCATCAAAGCGGATGTTCCAAGACCTCGAAGCTTGCTTCAATCCATAAATGGACCGATTAAGCTTACATACAAGATGCTCTTTGCCCTTCGCAATGAATCCCTCTGGTTGCTTCATATAGATGTTTTCCTCAAGACTTCCATTAAGAAAAGCTATCTTGACATCCATCTGCCACACCTCATAATCCATATGAGCTGCTATGCATAAGAGAGTCTGGATAGATTTAAGCATGGCTACCGGCGAAAAGGTCTCCACATAATCGATACCCTTTTTCTGAGTATACCCCTTCGCAACAAGCCTCGCTTTGAAGGTCTCAACCTTTCCATCTATTCCTCTCTTTCTTTTGTAGATCCACTTGCATCCAATGGTTTTTACACCATCGGGTGGTTCTACTAGCTCCCAGACCTGATTTGAATTCATAGATTCAATCTCAATATTCATTGCATTTTGCCAAGATGTTGCATCTTTATCTTGGATTGCCTCGTCATATGTCCAGGGATCAGGTTCATGTTCGCCAGGGACTAAATCAGAAGATTCTCCCAAGAACATGAATCGATCAGGCTGTCTCACAACCCTCCCACTATGATGAGGTATCACCTGTGTATCCTCTGTGACACGCGGTGCAGTGACTTGTGGTATATCCTCTTGTACCGGTGGTACTGAAGAAGTGACTTCCCCTTTTAATTCCTCCAAAATAATTTTACTCTTGGGCCTGTGGCTCATCACATAGTCTTCCTCTAGAAATCTGACGTTCGTGCTAATGATCACCCTCTGATCTCTAGGACTATAAAACAAACCACCCTTCGTTCCTCTAGGATAGCCAACGAACATGCGTACTTCTTTACGAGGTTCCAACTTACCAACATCTGCCTTCAGCACATGTGTTGGACTCCCCCAAATCCAAATATGTCTTAGACTAGGCTTTCGCCCAGTCCACAATTCTGTGGGAGTAGAAGGCACTGATTTAGATGGAACCAAGTTCAGAATGTACACCGCCGTTTCTAGAGCATATCCCTAGAACGAATCTGGCAACTCAGAATAACTCATCATCGATCTAACCATCTCCATAAGAGTCCTATTCCTTCGCTCTGCTACACCATTCTCACTGGGTGTGCAGTGCATAATTGGGATTAAATCCCAGCCTCTGATAAGTAATTCCTAAACTCTCCCAAGAGGTACTCACCACCACGATCAGATCGTAGTGTCTTGATACTTTTACCTTAACGTTTCTCCACATCAGCCTTGAATTCTTTGAACTTGTCAAAGCATTCAAACTTGCGGCACATCAAGTAAATGTATCCATATCTCGAATAATAGTCTATAAAAGAGACGAAATACTCAAAGCCACTTCTAGCCTGGATAGATATAGGACCACATAAATCAGAATGAACTAACTCCAACACATCTTTGGCTCTATACCCCTTGGCCTTAAAAGGCCTCTTGGTCATTTTACCCTCCAAGCAAGATTCACAGGTTGAGAAATCCTCCACCACTAATGAACCCAGAGGTCCATCAGCTATCAACCTTTGAATTCTTCTTAGGTTAATATGACCAAGCCTAAGATGCCAAAGATATGTTTGGTTCATCTTCGAAGGTTCTTTTCTCTTATTGGAATTAGAAGATGAGTTATTGACTTTAATTTGCATCGTGGGAGCTTTTGGTTCAAGTGTGTATAAATTTCCTATCAATGTCCCTATTCTTTTTTATAACAACTCTGTCATTAAAAGAAATAGAATATCCATCCATAAACAATTTAGAAATCGAAATTAAATTCTTTCTAAACAAAGGTACATAAAGGAAATTCTTAATAACCAAAAATTTATTTTTCTCAAAAGATAAATGAACGTCTCCCACTGCAATAGCTGCCACCTTCGTGGCATCACCCAAGTACATGGTAATCTCCTCCTCAGCCAGTCATCTGGTTTCCTGAAACCCCTGTAAAGTATTGCAGACATGATCAGTGGCTCCCGTATCTACACACCAGGTGCCGGTAGATAACATCGCTAAACATGTTTCAACAACTAGACCAAAAGATATACCTTTGTTCTGCTTGCGGTTGGGGCAGTCCTTCTGCCAGTGTCCAGTCTGCTTACAAGTGAAGCACTTGCCTTTCGGCTTCTTCACTCCTCCCTGAGTTCCTCCCACCGCCTTTGTCCCAGTTTGTTTCTTCTTCTTCTTGCCTTTCGGCTTAGAAGTAGAAACCTTTTGGGTCACCATGGCATGCGCCTGAGCACTCTGACGAAATAGCCCCTCTACCACCTGGAGTTCTGTCAGAAGCTCTGCCAATGAATACAACCTCTTGTTCATGTTGTAGTTCAGACGAAACTGCTTAAAACTCCTAGGTAGAGACTGGAGAATGATATCGACCTGGGTTTCCCCATCGATCTCAGCTCCGAGGACTTCCAAATCATTTAAATGAGCCATCATCTTGAGAACATGATCCCTTACGGGTGTTCCCTCGATCATGGTGGTCGTCATCAAGTTCCTCATGGCTTCCTGCCTTGCAGCCCGATTCTGGTGTCCGAAAAGCTCTTTGAGATTGAGCATCATGTCATAAGCAGTGGGCATGACTTGATGCTGATGTTGCAGTACATTTGACATAGATGCCAAAATGTAACACCGCGCCATCTCATCATCCTTTATCCACTTCTTATAACTCTCTCTCTCCTTTTCCCTAGAATCATCCGCAAGCTTAGGAGGGCACTCTTCGAGGAGTACATATTTGTATTCCTCAGCAGTCAAGACAATGTCAAGATTCCTCTTCCAATCAACATAGTTGGGTCCAGTAAGTTTATTCTCTTTCAGTATCACAGCAAGCGGGTTGAAAGTCATTTTGAAAGAAAACCTAAGAATCACATAGATCAAAATATTAGATTTCAAAAAATTATTGATTCCTCAAACAATAAAATTTTAAAATCAACCAACATTGAGAATATCGTATGCCACAATAGTGCGGACGTATACGAATTCTACATTTGTAAGAGGAGGTTTTACCCATTAATTTTACTATCTTGTCAACCTAACTTTTTGACAAGTAAAATTAATAGTTGGTTCCTCTTTGGCCTACAAATAAAAGCAGTGACTCCGATGGGGAGGATACTTATATTTGTATCTAAGTGTTCACTATTACTCGATACCAAGGTAATTATCTCGGGTTATGTGCCTTCTGATGGGGAAGTACACACGCTCCTTAATAATTCCTCATAACCATATTCGACCTTGTGATCCGCAAACAAACTCATCCGATGGGGAGGAAGGCACTCAGAGCCGACGTGCAAGTTTGTTTGCATCCCTTGTCAAATCGTAATGGAGGTCGTGGGAATTTATAAAAATATCCCTCTCCCACTTAGTAATTTGAAATTGAGGAATTTTCTAGCCTACGACATGCATATCAAACAATAAGAAATAAATATGAAAAATAAATTATTTTCCAACTATTATGGCTTTTGTCTTCAATATGTCTCCCGTCACATCGCCATCTCGTCTGCTCCTCCTACACCATGTACAAGCCATCCGAAGATCCAAGCCGAGATTAAAAACTATTTTAATTTACATTCATCGATCCTATACTCCACGAGGGAATGTACATGAAATCTAGATCAAAAGTAAACTAAAATAGAAAGAGTGGCTAAATAATGTCATATCTAATTTACAAAAAATTAAATACTAGCCTCGTCAACCCCGAGGATTCAACAAAATATACTATTACACACATACAATCACATACACACATAAGGCCATAATAGTCGGATCTTATGCCTGCAACCAAAGAGTTAACCTACGCATATCCTACTATTATCCGGCACATATAATATATGAAAAATGCATAAGAGTAACCGAATCCTTAAATACACAAAATTGGAAACTGTGGCTCTGATACCACTTGTTGGGAGTTAGGGTTTTTCCACTTCGAGTCCGTGAGGGGAAACTTCGCTTCCCACTTCAACTCGGTCGCTTGTTCATGGCGATCCCATCGATGTCCCCAGAATAAAAATTTAATCCTAGACAAAAGGGAACACCCAAGCAACCTTGTCATCGTCATGCTATTCGTTTAGAGTAGTCACTTGAACAAACTTGTTGTTCAAGCGACCAACCTCTATTCCACGAATAGCCGCGGAATAGACGATGTACGGATCGCCGGTTTTTGTGTTTATGTTCGGGATCCAAGTATTATTTAGCCACAAACAGAATATATCATGCTCATAATTGAAAAACAAATATAAACATGTAACAAATGAAAATAGAGAATCGATATACCTCTCGATCTTCTATTGTATGACCTTCCTCCTTTCGGACGTCGTGTGGGCGACGATCTACCAAAAGTTAAAGCTCCTAGATCGCCAATCTTCCTTCCTTGCTCGTTCCGAGCAAGAGGAAGAATAGAAACAAGATTTTTCTCCTTCCTTTAGCCAACCAACAAGCAACAAGGAAGTTACTTGCCGCCGGCCAACAAGGAGAAGGAGAAACAATGGTTGTCGGCCAAAAGCTCCAAGGGAGGACCCTAAGCCTTGGTTCCACCGGCCAAGGAGGAGGAGAAGAGCTGCTATGGATGCCAGCCATGGTGAGGAAGGGGCTATATGGGCGCCGGCAAGATTGAGGAAGAAGAAGATAAGGAAATTGTTTCCTTATTTGGTGTTGTCAAGCTCCTAACCCTAGCCCCTTGCTTCTTGCCGCCACCTCCAAAGACCTTTGCTTCCCTATTGCTCTCCATGCCAACCCTAAAAGCTCCTTTTATAGAGTTTTAGGGATAAGCCTTGTTTTAATCTCCACCATTGGTTCTAGGGATTTAATCTCAACCGTCGGATCTAGAGATTTAATCTCAACCGTCAGATCTAGAGATTTAATCTCTACCTTTGGATCTAGAGTTTTGTTTCTATCCATTGGATCTAAGCTTCATGAGGTTTTAATAGGCTACAATAGGGACCATGAGGAGGAGTTGGATCTTGGCCACCCAATGGATCAAGCCCACACAAAGTCCGATCCATTAATGATAATCCAATCCACTAAAGGATTATCATTTATCTACCTCACCAACCCCCATAAGTTAATATGGGCTCCATATATTATATGTACATTTTCTCCCCGTGTTTAAGATCTCGAATGTCCGTCGATTAATTAATTTACTGACCATTAATTAATCAACATCTAACTCCATGAGTAGTACCACTCAACCTTTTCATCATGCCGGACCAAGTCCACCTGCAGGGTTTACATGATGAACCTTATGAGCTCCTCAAGGGGACATCATCATCCTAATATATAGGACACGGTTTCCTCCTATAATCAACGGCACACCATATAAATAATATCATCTCCCAACTTATCGAGCCTATCGATTTAATCTATAAATCTCACCCATTGGTAAATCAAAGAGATGAATACTAAGTATATGTACCCGTTATTATATCGAGATTAAGAGTATGTACAATATAATATCTGAGGTCTGATTCGTTTATATAGTCAACAATAAATCGAATCAACTCTAAGTCGGTCCTTCTCAATACACACAAAGTGCACTAGTGTGATTCTATGGTCAAGATAAACCAATCCCAAATCACACTACAACCATACCAATGGTTTGTCCAAAGTCATCTCGATTGTGAGCCTTTACTTATACTTTACAAGGAACCGATAACATGATCTCCCGTGTGACACCACACACCATGTTATCTACAATGTAATGTATTAGACAATATGCAAAGCCATAAAAATTATGCAAACAATGATCATGTGATTCTTATTTCAAAATAAAGATGTTCATACAAAAGATAGACTTTTCAGTATACATCCCAACACGACTCTATGGATCATATGGCAGAGTTATATTGTCGGGAGATCATTAGATTGCATGGTGTCCCTTTGAGCATTATATCAAATAGAGATCCCCAGTTCATGTCCCAATTCTGGCAGAGTCTACATCAGGCCTTGGGCACACAACTCCGTTTTAGTACAACATTCCATCCGTAGATAGATGGACAGTCTGAGCGGACCATGCAGACTCTAAAGGATTTGCTGAGGTCCTACATTATGGATTTTGGGGGCAGCTGGGAGGACCACTTGTCATTAGTGGAATTCACCTACAACAACAGCTATCATTCGGCTATCCAAATGGCACCGTTTGAAGCATTGTATGATAGACAGTGTCGGACACCCACCCTCTAGGAGGAGGTTGGGGAGACCCAATTGCTAGGACCTCATAGAGGCATGAGGCAGAGTGGTCCTTACTATTAGATGAAGGATGGCAGAGGCGCAGGATCGTCAGAAGAGTTATGTCGATCGAAGACGGAGACCTCTGAAGTTCTTTATTGGTGACCATATATTCTTGTGAGTCTCACCCACAAAAGGCGTGAAGAGATTTGTCCTCTGTGGTAAGCTAGCTCCAAGGTACATAGGTCCTTTCGAGATTTTGGAGAGGATCGGAGCAGTCGCTTACCGCCTAGCGCTACCACCGTCCTTGGCTAGTATTCATGATGTGTTTCATGTGTCCATACTGAGGAAGTATGTGCAAGACCCTACACATATACTGTCAGATGTGTCAGGTTCCATTCAACTTGATGCTACTTACGAAGAGGTTCCGGTACGAATTATGGATCACAAAGAACGACAGTTGCAGAACAAGATTGTGCGATTTGTTAAAGTCGGGTGGAGTCACCACACCGATGAGGAGACTACTTGGGAGATTGAGGAAAAGATCAGAGCTCAATACCCCCACCTGTTTACTTAAGGTATGTGAAATATACTTTTAGTACTTGTACTACTTGAGTGTGCTATCTCTAATTCATTATACATTTGAGTGGGAAATTTGGGGACCAAATTTTATTAGTGGGGGAGAATGTTAAATACGGAAATTTAAAATACTAAATTAAATGGCCAAAATTTAGGAAAAATAACCCTAGGAATTATTTTTGGGATTTTAGAAAATTTTAGATATTTTTCTAGAATTTTTCTGGAATTAAACAGGGCTTGTACGGGATATTTATAGGGATAAGAAAAATAGGCTTTTAAAAAGCCTATTTAGATTATTTAATAGGTTTAATTAACCTAAGTTATAAACCTAGGTTTACTATTCCTATTTCTCCCGAGCATTTTCGCAGCCGTGCCCAACTTCTCCACCTCGCGATCTTCTTCCTCAGCGTAAATCCTCCTCCCGATTTCTTCTCACTGCGACCACTTCTCTTCCCCATTCGCGATGTCTCTGCCTCCTCATCTTCGCTGTGGTGGCCAGAGCTCGTACGGTGGGAGGTCCGGCCGGAAGCAAGGTCACCGAGCAGCCTCCTTCGTCTCCTCTAGTTGCACTCGACTTCTCCCTGCTCCATTTCCTCCGCGATCCAGCGACTGCTCGCTGTCGACGTTCTCTCGGTGGGAAACCCAGCCGTAGGGAAGAGCATCGATTGAAGCTCTACAGGGTGTGATCCGGTCGAGTGCTCATCTGGAGCAAGGGGATTGACAACGATTTCGTTGATGCTTGATTGGGAGTCGCCTCTGCCCGATGGTGCGGGAGCTAGGTAAGTAGAATCTCTCCTTGATCTTGGAAGAAAACTATACCTAGATGTGAATTTCTATGGTTGAGCGTGGGTTCTTGTTGGGCAGAGATCATGAACGCCATTTGCTCTGGTGAACAGAGATTTGGAGGAAATTGCCTCTGTTGGAGTTCCTAGGGCTGGTAAGCATGATCCATCTCCTTCTTTCCTTTGTTGTTGTTGAATTTGGATTGGCTGTGAGGTTCTGATTGGAGTGTTGAACGGTTGTGCACGACTATGTGTATTGTTGTGTGGGTGAAATTATGTGCGGTGAAGGCTGTAATGGTGGTGGATAGATGTGTGTGTGATGGGTTGGGTGTGAGTTAGTTGTTAGTGACCTATAGTTGGCTGTGTTGTTGATTTCGGTGTATTGTTGATCGGTTCTGTAATTATGTATGGAATTGAATATGTAGATTAGCGGATTTGCTACTTGAAATGGTGGGTTTAATTAAGGTGTTAAATATGCAAGCTGAGGGTTCAGTAAGAGGTTTCTAATTCGTATTCAATAAAAGGACGTGAATATAAGAACAATATGGTAGTTAATTAGTATGTTGTCGTGGGTTTGAATTAATCGTAGTTGATGGTATTTGTAAGTTTCAGTCACGAGACAGGTCCACGGGCATTAAGAAGTTGGTATTCTTCCTAGCAGGCGAGTATCTTTGACTTATCTTCTTTTAGATATTGTCATATTGCTGTGCATCATTTACTATACCTAGTAATAGTTTTCTATGCTTTTAACTGCCCTGGTATATCACTACCTAGTACGTGTTGTAGCCTTTTCATATGCTTATTATATTGGTGCTCTATCATTTTGATACTTGTCATTTGTTTATTTGGCACTAAGAGTAGTGACATACCTTACATACTGGGCATTGAATGAATAATGGACACACCTTGCATGTGTACCTACACTTATGTACTTGGGTTTTTGATATGAGCTCCTATTGGTACATACCATAGGTAGCCATGGATTGACAGGTGTATCGTGCATTAGTGACATGCATCATCTTGCATTATTGCATGACTGGCGATCATCGGCTCCTCGGTAGGAGGTGATACTACTTAGTAGTTGAGCCCATCGTCAGTTACATTATCTACACACACAACCACTCTTGAGTTAGTGGTATTTCAGGAGGGTGTGTGTAGTTGCTCTGTTAGGGCTCCACGGTGGTCGCTCAGTATATTGGTATTGCGACGTGGTTGCAGATAGGGATCCCTCCTTTATCGTGAGATGAGGAGATGAGACGAGGTGATGTTCCTCATATACATACATGGGGTAGAAGGGTGATATTCCGCTAGCATCCTATTCATTCAGTCACATAGGTGTAGTGACGACAGAGTGCACTGTTGTCATAGCCCTACCCACTCGGCCGACACACATGACATGTCGATGGCTTGACTGGCATCAGGGGTGACATAGATCATACGTTTTTACTATATGCATTACTTGTTGCACTTTTGGTTGTTGCATATGATTGCCATGCGCATACTGGAGGCATTATGTAGTTTGTTTGGTGATTCTACATTTTCTTGCATGGATGTATCTTATGTCAGTTTAGGTGGTTCTGGTATGTACAGTTTCAGGTATGTATTTTTTTCGAGAAACTATTTCAACATGATTATTATTGCTACTTATAATTTACTATGCATGACTATTAGATATCCGCTGAGTTTTTACTCACTCTGTTGATATCTATTTTATTTCAGGATGAAGCCTTTCGGAGGGTCCATTTGCCAGTCCCCTGATCTGACGACTCCGTTCTTCCCTTTTCAGTTTTTCCATATTTGTATCACTAGTACTCTATGTTTTAAACTTGTAGTACTTTATACTCGTGGTTATTTTTGTGGTTCTTGATTATGTCCTTATGGACTTTTTATTCTATTTGTTTTGGTTATGTGTGTGTGGTTGTGTATTCCAGCTCAGATGGCAGAAGAGGTAAGTCTAGAGGTTTTAGGCTTCTTATTTATTTTGGTTGTTGGCCTAAGACCCATATATTATATGTATTGTGGTGTTGTATGTTCCGGTCATGTTGGCCGATGTATAGTGGGTCGTGTGGGCCTTGTATACAGGTTTCAATTGTCCGCAGTACAGATGAGGTGTTGTCCAATTTTCGTCGGACAAGTACCCCATCTCGGGGCGTGACAATTATGGCCAGTCGAACTGCTCAGAGTCGACTGATGTTCGACTATAGGAAATAGCCTGGTAGTCGACTGCCAACGCGTTAAGGCGATCGATCGATGGATTGAGCAATCGTCATGGATGGCGATCATCGCTAGTCGGGTTACGGAGAAGATTGCTCGATAGGATCGCTACCAACTACTCGGCAATGATCGCTGTTGGGTTATGGCAGTCGACTGATAGTGTATTCGTTGGAACTTATTTAACGTGGATTGAGTCGTTGTCTCACAACGGCTACAGGAGCAGTCAACTGATGGTCTCGATCAGTCGACTGCTAGGCATAATCCAGCCTGAAGTGAAGCTTTAAAAGGAGCTCATGGAGGAGGATTTAGCTATGGTTCTTTGAGGCGATTTGGAGGGGATTTGCTACTGCAATCCAGACCTTTAAGGCTATTTTCAAGCAACCTAAAGCAATTATTCAAAGATCTCTTGTAAAGTATTTTTCTTTACTTGTAGTGTATTTCATATTTGTATTTTCTTGTATTCATTGTATTACTTTGTGTAATCTCTTGTACGAGGTTTCTCCACCTCCGACGTGTTGTCGAGAAGGAGCGTTATTGTTTAGTGGTGTCGTTTGCATCGCTAGGGCTCGTTCGAGCCCAACCTGTGGAGTAGGAACCTTGAGATTCCGAACCACGTTATATCCTTGTGCATTTGTGATTGTGCATGTGCTTGTGTTTTATTTTCATTGTATATTTCATATTTCCACTGCGTACTAATATTTTGTAGCAAGCACGATCAAATTCCATCAAGCGACGTACGACATGCTATTCACCCCCCCCCCCTCTAGCGACGATCAATTCCCCAACAAGTCATATCAGAGTGGGTCGCTCTTCACTGTCTTCACATCCGAGGGAGCACGTTAGAGGGAAGAAGATGGATCTTCAAGAAAGATTGGGTGACGACATCAATATTCCGCCTTCTTTCAACCGCGAAGATTTCGCGTATTGGAAAGGTATAATGATGCACTTTCTTATTTGTGATTTTGATAATTGGATTAGTGTCATAGTAGATTTCGACACTCTAAAGGATGAAGAAGGAAGAAAACTCAAGAAGAAGAATTGGAGCAAAGAGCAACTCCGATACTTCAACATAAATAATAAGGTAATGGGTATATTACTTAGTGTAATTTCTAATGATATATTGTGTAAGATGGGAGATTGTAAAGATTCCAAGGAGCTTTGGAGCAAGTTGGCAAGATATGAAAATCCATCACCAGTCCAAGAAGAAGAGGAAGAAGAGGGATGCTCATCGGCTCAATCGGAGGAGACCGAAGAAGCAAGTTCATCCTCACAATAAAGTGAGGAGTCGGAGGTTGAGAAGGAGTCAACTTCCAGATCGATGGAAGAAGAAGAATTGGAGGAAGCCTCCACCTCTAGGATTGAGGGGGAGGAGATTAGGCCAATTTCCATGTCGGAGCAAGGAGAAGAGCTTTCAACATCCGGAAGAGTTGAAGAAGCTCAAAATTTGGCCACCATTGACCTAGGTAACTCAAGCATATTAATTTCAAATAAAAATCATATAATGTGTTTTGAGTGTAGGGAATATGGGCACTATAAGAGTAAGTGCCCTAAGAAGGTCAAGAAAAATCAACCGACACCAAAGGTGAAGGATGTCGGAGTCCCCACTAGGAAGAGCAAGGAGCACGTGGTGTGCTTCAAATGCAACCAAAAGGGGCATTATAGGAGCCAATGCCCTAGGGGGAGGAAGCCTAGTAAGGGTCAAGAAGGAGCTATACATGTAGGGGGAGTCTCTAAGGCAAACCCTAAGGTATATTTCAATAATGCACCTTCAACTTATGTTAAAAAGCATGCTAGGAGTTATGTTAATAATCTTGCTATTTCTCATGAACAAAAGGCATGCTAGGAATAATAGGCTTTATTGCTTAGGTTCTAATCATATTAATGTATCTAAGGACAAATCTAGGAACAATAACTCTAGACCCATTTTATCTAGGGAGTCCATTAAAATGGTAGAAAATCATTTAGGCATTAACCCTAAGAAGGGTAGACATATGCCTAAGAAATAGAACAATGCCCAAAGACTAAATGACAATTCAAAGATTGGGCAATTAGAATTGGAAAATCAAGTTTTGAGGTCAAAATTTGAGAAAATGGAGAAGACCCTTAGAAAGATACAAAATCAAATGCAAGGGTCAAATAGTCAAAGCCTAGGGTCTAAGAGTCAAGACCTAGGGTTTAGGAGGCAAGGTCCACCCAAGGGCAAGAAAGGTTTGGGTCACAAAACTAAGCCCAAGGAGACTTATCACAATTTTCCATTCGATTATGGAACTAGTACTAGGTCTAGGAAAGACAAGGTCACTAGGGAAGTTATCCCTAAGGTTAACCATGGTAAATAGCTAGTGGCTAGTGTTAGTGTCTATAAGATCCACATATCTCCACAATGGTATGATATTATCCACTTTGGGCCTAAGCCCTCATGGTTTTGTTTTTAGGCTTTACCCAAAAGGTCTCGTTCCAATGGAGATATCTTCCATCTTATAAGCACATGATCTTTTCCATGTCTTACCAATGTAGGACTTTGATTGTATTCTCAATACTCCCAACAATCCCCCCCTCAAACGAAGAACCACATTAACCCCCCCCCCCCCCCAAGCCTATCCGTCTTCGAAGGACTTGCTCTACTTGATGTCCGATCCTCAACCCACCAGGACTTCCTGCCAACTGTCTGGTCCTCATGACCTAGCTGGACTTCCTGCCAGTTGTCCAACCCTTTGGCCCAACTGGACTTCCTGCTAGTTATTCGGTCTTCCTGACCCAACTGGACTTCCTGCCTTATGTTTGGTTCTCTTGATCCGGACATGGGAGCTCTACTTCCTTCATTCGAGGTTCATGGCTTGACATGGACCATGGCTCTGATACCAATTGTTAGTGCCTATAAGATCCACATATCTCCACAATGGTATGATATTGTCCAGTTTGGGCCTAAGTCCTCATGGTTTTATTTTTGAGCTTTACCTAAAAGGCCTCATTCCAATGGAGATATCTTTCATCTTATAAGCACATGATCTTTTCTATGTCTTACCAATGTGGGACTTTGATTGTATTCTCAATACTCCCAACATCTAGGGTTTCGAAGAAAACCTAGGGAAGCCACTAAGAAAGTTACAAGGGGAGTTACCCCTAAAGTTAACCTAGGTAAGACCCAAATGACCAAGGCTACCAAGCCTAGAAGGGTCATTAGGAGGGTATCTAGGGAGGCCATCCCTAAGAAATACCTAGTAAACCTAAAGAGCTCCAATAGGTTTTGGGTTTCTAGGAGTGTGATCAATTCACGCTAAATGGGTTAGGGTGTGCCAACTTTAAATGGATGGGTAGTTAACCTAACCATGGTAAAGGTGACACTTTAGGTCATTTTCAAGGTTATGGGTACCTTGGAAATAAGTTTAAATGTAAATCATAAAAGATTTTAGGATGTGCCAATATTATCTTGAGAATTATGAAAAAATCAATCAAATTGGCATAAACTAGGTTTAGAGATCATAGTGTGTCATTTTGGGTCTTTGGTACACTTGAGGGATTAGTGATAATATGACAAAATGGGTTTAATTCTTACAAATGACAATTAATACTAAAATTTAGGTATTATATACCTTTATATTTCATTTGCCATGATTGATTTTCCATATGTCATGTCATGATATCATATTTATTTTTTTCATATAAAATGTCATGATTATGCTTAGGTTAGTTTTAATGTTATGTGTATTTAGATTTAATCATATGTCATGATATCATGATCATTGGACATGCTTATTTATGTTATCATTTATGTCATGATCATTCATGCATTAATTAAAATTGATTTAAGAACAATTGACATGACTTGAAGTCCCATGTATAAGGGAATCAAATAGTGTTGCCTTAGAAAATGCATGAAACCCTAGTTTAGGATGAACAAAACCCACATCTCACATCAAATTGACATGTGTGTGTTTTCAAACACCCTAGACACATATGAGATGCTAGGAAATGAGTTAAGTTCAAGGTGCATAGTTTTTGCATCTAGATGAACTCAAACTCATCTTATATCAAGGGTGGATCATGGAGAAAGCTAATGTGCAAGTCATGTGCATTGAGCCCATTGATCATGATCCAATATAGGTTTTCAAAAACATCTTAAAATCATTTTAGAAAACCTTAGTGTAGTCTATCTTTTGATAGAAGTCACTATTGATGATGTTGATACAAAGAGGGCTCAAAACATTGAAGCTTTTCTTATTTTGAACTTTGTATCAATTTCACTATTTTGTGGGTAAATTAATTTTCAAATATTTTTCACCCATTGTATTTGTCATAAATATTATATATATGAATTTTCATGATTTTTTGTATTATGTATAATTACTTATGAATTTTTAAAATTCATTTCTGATTTTTGATTTCTATATTTTGCATATATCAGTCGACTGATACTTGATGATAGTCGACTGATTCATAGGGCAGTCGACTTCTGACTGTCAGAGTCGACTGCCAAAGTTGATTTCGAATAAACAAGGATGTTTAGCCCATATTTCAGCCATGTTAGGTTACCCTAACTACTCCTAACCCTAGGAAATGCTTTGGAAAGCATTGGAAAGGGTGAAAATCCATTGGATATGGATTAGGAGAGTTGTTTAGGGTGTCTATCAATTTTAAGGTGTGTGAAAGTTCAAGATTGAACTTTTGACCTTAATCTTGATGGTTTAGTGTTCCTATAGGCTTAGGGATTCTTCAAGGATATTGTTGGTGCAATGGTCAAGGGGGAGAAAGCCTTTAGGGGGAGGTATCCATCATGGGATGATGGATGTGTTCTTCCTCATGAAGGAGAGAAATGGGAATGTGAGATGTCCAATTTGGAAATTGGGAGAGTTTATAGGAAGCCTCTCTTAAGTGATATGGGACTTATCACTGAAAAGAGTGAAGGTATCCTAGATCTTTTTGGACCAAGGAGGAGATTGGAAGATCTCATTGGGATATGAGACATTGACCTCCTTGAGGAAAACCTTTTTGATGTATGTCAAAAATGGGGAGAATTAACGAGATTACTAATTTGGGAGAATTGTTAAGGAGATTTAAGTTAGGTAGCCTAACTCAATGGTTTTGCGGTTTTTATCAAACATCAAAAAGGGGGAGATTGTTGGTGCAATCGGCCCAGGTCACGATTGACCAGACTCGAGTTGGACTCGAGTAGTGTTTTGATGTTTGATAATGTTTTGGGGAGATTGTTGGTACAATCGACCCGGGTCATGATTGACCGGATTCGAGTTTGACTCGAGTGGTATTTTGATGTTTGATGATGGTTTGACCATTGTTTGACTATATTGTTAGGGCAATCAACCCATGTGATGTGGTTTTGATGTGTGTGGCAAAGGGTTTAAGTTAGGTGGTTATGGATTTGATATGTGCATTGAAGTCGTGCATGACTTAGTAATTCGCACATGGATGGCTTGACAAAGCATTGACAAGATTCACCATCTCATGACTCGGTCCTTGAGTCGGTGAAGGATAGCATTGCAGAAGCCGCGCGCTTGGTGCATCCGAGGGACCGTCAGACGAGGAACATTGGAGTGAAGCCGAAGGAAGTAGACTTCAGGGCGAGACGCGAAGGATGGCATTGCGAAGCCGTGTGCTTGGATCATCCAAGGGACGTGGTCGGACGAAGAGAACTTCAAGGCGAGGGACTCCAAGGGAGATGAGAATGAGCGATTGTAATCCGGGTCGGGGTAGCTCATAGGTGAACTTGGTCGAATATCTAAGTCAAGAGTCGGAGGCTCAACCAAGTGGGTTGAGGTGTACCCCACGGTCGGAGGCTCAAACAAAAGGTTGTTTGAGGGATTTCCCAACATCAGTCGACTACCATGATATGGCATTAGACTGCTCCAAGTCGACTGGAGACTCGACTAGTGTCTGAGTCATGGTTCTGGCTGAACAGTCGACTGATATCTCCATCAGTCGACTGCCAAGGGGAGAAATCGACTGATGTCGAGGGTTTCGGGCACAGAAACATCTTCAGTCGAGTGATCGCGTCGATCACTCGACTGATGGCTCCATCAGTCGACTGATGGGCACGATCAGTCGACTGATGTGGGAGCCGTTGGTTGGAAACCAACGTGGATGAAGTCATCAGTGAGGCAACTACCACGGAATGACCGATCGGGCATCACGATCGTCGTCACTAACAGGAAGAATGACTTCTTCCCTATAAGAAGAAGCCTTTAGTCACTTGGGGAGCCTAATGCTTGACTTCCAAACATACTCTCAAGTGCCCAAATGAATTCTACTCCTCTTACTTGCTTTTACTTTAATCTTATTGTAAGAGGGAGAGATTGTAAAGGAAAGGTTATCTCCACCTAGCTTTGTGAAAAGGAGAGACTAGTGAAGCTTTAGGCATGATTCACCTGGAACGAATCAGTCTGTGGATTAGCGACAAGGGCCGTAAACCACATTACGCATTTGTGTTAGCGTTTGTCTCTTTTCTTATTGCTTTGTCTTGATTGTTTTACTTTAGCATTACATTTCCGCTGCGCTAACGATTTTGTAGATGAGCAATTTCCATCATCTACGAAGAAGGGCTATTCACCCCCTCTAGCCGGCTACCGATCCTCCAACAAGTGGTATCAGTGCCAAGGTTGCTTGTCACCGGACTCACAGTCGCAACAAGCACGACAACAAAGATGGCCGGCTCAAACATCCATCCACCTAAGTTCGAGGGGGAATTCACTTGGTGGAAAAAGCGAATGGAGGTCTGTTTCAAAACGGATTTTGATATTATGTTAATCATGGAATCCGATTTCAATATACCTAGGGATGAAGAGGGTGAACTAATTGAGAAATCGCGATGGACCAAGAAGCAAAGGGAGGAGCACCTTGCAAACTCGAAAGCGAAACACCACCTCTTTAATGTGCTCCCCCAACAAGAGATCAACCGGATTGGAGAGTGTGCAAGCGCTAAGGAGATGTGGGAAAGATTGGTAGAACTTCATGAAGGCACTTCCGAGGCGAAGCTTGCAAGAAGGGACCTTCTCCGCTCCCAACTCAACAACATCAAACTCAATAAAGGGGAGAAGGTATTATCACTACACTCTAGGTTCAAAGAAATAATTAATGTATTTTCAAGTGTTTGTGAAAAGCTCTCCAACCGGGACATGATCATGAAGGCTATAGATGCCTTTCCCCGATCATCAAAGTGGAGCTCCATGGTGGACTCCTTCTACATTTCGAAGAATCTAGAAGTAAGCACCCTAGAAGAGTTTTTCTCCACCATGGAACTCCATGAAACAAGGCTTGAAGGAGTAGTAGAAGAGCAAATCAATCCATCAAGGGGAGTGGCACTAGTAGCAAGCAAGGGGAAGAAGAAGAAGGAGATGCCACCTTCCTCATCGGATGAAGATTCCTCCTCCTCATTAATGGATAGCAATGAGGAAGCATATATGGTAAGGAAGGTAAGGCGTGCATTGAAAAATTTTAAATTTAACAAATCTAATAATAGGAGAAGAAGGCCAAGAAGAAAGATTATATGCTACAATTGCCAAGGAGAGGGACATATAAGAGATGATTGTCCCCTCTTGAACAAAAGCAAGGAAGACAGGAGAAAGAAAGAAGGAGGATGAAAAGAAAACCAAGGAAAAAGGGAAGGCCAAGGTGCACAAGGCAACATGGGATGATCCATCATCCTCATCGGAAGAAGAAGAAGCCTTCACAAGCCTTGCCCTAATGCAATAGAAGACTTGGACTCCACCTCATCCTCCGAGCAAGAAGAAAGAAGCACAAGTGAGGAGGAGAGCTCAAGTGAAGGGGGAGCTTCATCCTCATCCTCATCGGCATCACAAGAAGGAGATTTGGTAAGTGAGGTAACAAATCTTCCTCCCAAAAAGATTATGTCTATGATTTCAAGTTTAACTAAGGAACTATTTAGGGCTAAAAAGAAAAACAAAAGCATGCAAAATGAAATTAAGGTCCTAGAAGAAAAGATAGAAAAAGCATGTTTAAATGTTAATGATAATGCTTCTTCTTCTAGTTTTGATAATGCATGCTCACATGATGATTATATTCCTGTTAATGTTAATGATGCATGTATTGAAGAAAACAAGGCTTTAAGGGAAAAGGTAGATCATTTAACTAAGGCCTTAGAAAAATTTACCATTGGCTCTAACACACTAAACATGATCATTGGGAGCCAAAGGGCTAGTTTCAATAGGAAAAGCTTAGGATATAAGGGATTCAAGAATGAGAAAGCATATCATTGTCTAATTGCTAGGGGTCAAGCTAAAAACACAACGGTAGCTAGGAAATGGATCCCTAGGGAGTTTTTGGTGAAACCTATAGGAAAGAACTTATATTGGATTTCCAAATCCATCCTCAAGGGTTAGAAAAACCCTAGGTTTGTCAACCATAGTGGACTTTATTTTATATCATATCAATTGGTTGACTTAGGATGATGAGGGTGGTAGTTTTTGAATTAAGTGTTGGGTGATGATAATGTGATCATAACATGAAATTATGTATAATCTTTGTTATGATCATGATATGTAATTAGTGATTTATAATCATGATATGCAATAATTGATGATTTATGATCATGATTGATAATTCTTGATGCATGTTCATGATTGGGTTTTTAGGATGATACTTAACCTTGATAGAATTGCATGAAAATTATGGTTAAGTATAAATACCTTAGTCACATCTCACACTCACTATAAAGCTAACTTGATTGAGAACATAGCAATAGGTGAGATGATAGGATAATACAAATGGTCCACTAATGTTTATGGCATTTAAATGGGTCATTAAGTGTATCAATAGAGCAATCATAGACCAACTATGGGGAAAGCAAATATTTAATCAATTGACATATTTCCCATAGATCATAGTTGGATATTTTAAATGTTTTAAAACTATTTTATACTTTTCAAGCAGTGAATTGATGTTTTGAAAAATGTCTAAGGCAAAAACAACCTTCAAATTGATAAAAACTCTAGTGGTTTTTCAAACTTTTGCTTTTTTGCACAATTTTTAAAAATAGAATGATTTTTCATGAAAAGCAATTTTTCACTGTTAAAGGGACTTATAAGAAATGTGTTCCTCAATTTTCATGATTTTTTGAATTTTCTATAATTTCTGGTGCATTTCTGAAGTTCATTCGAAAAATCAAAAAAATCTAAAAATTAGGTGTCAGTCAACTGATGCTCTGATTCAGTCGACTGATGTACTGTGCATGAGCACAGTAACCTATTTTATCAAGTTTTTAAGTTGTATTTTATTATTTTTCCTTCCTTAGACTTGATGTCATGCTTGTATAATATTTGTACAATATTTTTGATGGTGTCAAAGGGAGAGAAATGATGAGTTTAAGTTAATCATGCTAGGGGAGAATTAACATGTCTTAAGGGGGAGTTTTGATACTCATGTTTACCTACATGCTTTCTTGCCTTATGTATTTTTGTAATTGTTTTACCTAACTTAAATGGATTGCCACATATCAAAAAGGGAGAGATTGTTAGGGCAATCAACCCATGTGATGTGGTTTTAATGTGTGTGGTAAAGGGTTTAAGTTAGGTGGTTATGGATTTGATATGTGCGTTGAAGTCGTGCAGGACTTAGTAATTCGCACATAGATGGCTTGACAAAGCATTGGCAAGATTCACCATCTCATGACTCGGTCCTTGAGTCGGTGAAGGATAGCATTGCGGAAGCCGCGCGTTTGGTGCATCTGAGGGACCGTCGGATGAGGAGCATTGGAGTGAAGCCGAAGGAAGTAGACTTCAGGGCGAGACACGAAGGATGGCATTGCGAAGCCATACGCTTGGCGCATCCGAGGGACATGGTCGGACGAAGAGAACTTCAAGGCGAGGGACTCCAAGGGAGATGAGAGTGAGCGATTGTAACCCGGGTCGAGGTAGCTCATAGGTGAACTTGGCCGAATGTCTAAGTCAAGAGTCAGAGGCTAAACCAAGTGGGTTGAGGTGTACCCGACGATCGGAGGCTCAAACAAAAGGTTGTTTGAGAGATTTCCCGACATCAGTCGACTACCATGATATGGCGATCGGGGCATGATATGGCTGATCGTGCTCGAGACTAGAACTCGGTGTACGAGTCGCAGTTACGGCCGAACAATCAATTTCCAACCCTTGGCGATCGGATAGCTCCATCGATCGTTGCCAAAGCGATCATGTCGAGGTTTCGGCGCGAAACATCTCCAGTCAAGTGATCGCATCGATCACTTGACTGATGGCTCCATCAGTCGACTGATGGACATGATCAGTCGACTGATGTGGGAGTCGTTGGTTGGAAACCAACGTGGATGAAGTCGTTGTGAGGCAACGGCTACAACAGCGGTCGACTGATCGGGGCATCAGTCCACTGCCGCCTACCCAATGGGAAGAATGACTTCTTCCCTATATGAAGAAGCCTTTAGTCACTTGGGGAGCCTAATGCTTGACTTCCAAACATACTCTCAAGTGCCCAAACGAATTCTACTCCTCTTACTTGCTTTTACTTCAATCTTATTCTAAGAGGGAGAGATTGTAAAGGAAAGGTTACCTCCACATAGCTTTGTGCAAAGGAGAGACTAGTGAAGCTTTAGGCGTGATTCACCTAGAACGAATCAGTCCGTGGATTAGAGGCAAAGGTCGTAAACCATGTTACGCATTTGTGTTAGCGTTTGTCTCTTTTCTTATTGCTTTGTCTTGATTATTTTACTTTAGCATTACATTTCCGCTGCGCTAACGAGTTTGTAGACGAGCAATTTCCATCATCTACGAAGAAGGGCTATTCACCCCCTCTAGGCGGCCATCGATCCTCCAACATATATAGTTGACATGGGATTGACCATATGATGGAGAAGTCCAAGTCTTGTGTACTTGGCATGAAAAGTCCAAGTCATTGGTACTTGGCATGGAAAGTCCAAGCTTGAGTCTTGGTAATTGGAAAGTCCAACATGGGTTGGCAAGGAAAGTCCAAGCATGGGTCTTGGCAAGGGAAAGTCCAAGCTTGGGTCTTGGAAAATGGAAAGTCCAACATGGGTTGGCAAGGGAAGTCAAAGGGGTGATGTTGGCGACATAAAGTCCAAGGGTGGAGTCTTGGCAGCATAAGTCCAATGGTTGACGGCATAAAATCCATGTGGGAGTCTTGGCAACATAAGTCTAATGTGCCTTAGTGGTAGAGACCAACTTAGCATGACAATAGCCGATGGAAGCACCTGAAGGCTAGCATATAGATGAACAGGTCATGGATGACTTAGATGGATTCGATAGGCGTGAGGCTGACGGAGGTGGCTAGAAGGCTTAGGTGTAAGCTAAGGGTGGTCTAGCAAGTATAAGGGCATCATACTTGGGGTTAAACCTCATGTTTGAGATTATTAGTCGATTGGGGGCTTTGGACCAGTTGATTGGTCAAGTGTTTTGACACTTAGCAGTCGTGTTGACTCGTGGCAGTCGACTGGGATTATGGTCAGTCGAACTGCTCAGAGTTGATTGATGTTCGACTGTAGGAAATAGCCTGGCAGTCGATTGCTAGCATTGGGCAGTCGATTGATGGCTTAAGCAGTCGACTGCCATGGATGGCAATCGACTCGTCGTGGTTACGAGAAGCGAGAATGCTCGATGGCCGTAGCGATCGGCTACAACCTTGGCGCTGATCGCTGGTTATAGCGATCGATCCAATGTATTCGTTGGAGCTTATCCAACGTGGATTAAGTCATTGTCTCACAACGGCTATAGGAGCAGTCAACTGATGATCTTGATTAGTCGACTTCTAGGTGGAATCCAGCCCGAGTGAAGCTTTAAAAGGAGCTCGTGGAGGAGAATTTGGCTATAGTTCTTTGAGGCATTTTGGAGGGGATTTGCTGTTGCAATCCAGACCTTCAAAGCTATTCTCAAGCAACCAAAAGCAAGCATTCAAAGATCTCTTGTAAAGTATTTTTCTTTACTTGTAGTATATTTCATATTTGTATTTGCTTGTATTCATTGTATTACTTTGTGTAATCTCTTGTACGAGGTTTCTCCACCACCGATGTGTTGTCGAGAAGGAGCGTTATTGTTTAGTGGTGTCATTTGCATCGCCAGGGCTCGTTCAAGCCCAACCCGTGGAGTAGGAATCTTGAGGTTCCGAATCACATTATATCCTTCTGCATTTGTGATTGTGCTTGTGTTTTTTTTTCATTGTATATTTCATATTTTCGCTGCGTACTAACATTTTGTAGCAAGCACGATCAAATTTCATCAAGCGACGTATGACACGCTATTCACCCCCCTCTAGCGACGGTCAATTCTCCAACATTTCATTCACATATCATGCATAAAACATTGCATTTACTTTCCTTTTATCTTCTTAGTTCAGATAATTATGGTTTATATGTTTTTACTCTCAAGAGTAACAAAAGGAGGCATAATAGAGCCATGGAGGAAAACCACAATGAAACGGGGAGTAAACGGAGCAACAACGACCATTTTTCAGCCATCCCAATGTCAACTTGCCAGGGCGTGCCAGGGGGCACACCTGTACCCAGTTCTTTTTAGCATGCCCGATTCTAGAGCGTGCCAGGTCTCCACAATACCTGGCATGCTTAGGCTATGCCAAATGGCACGGTCGTGCTGTGGGAAAATCGAAATCCCAACTTTCCTCAGGCTATTCCAAATTTCTTGCAACTAATTTCCCGATTTTCTCTCCAGAAAAGTCTATAAAAAGACTCCAGAGCCAAGGAGGAAATCATTTTGAATTCTAGATACCTTGGATATTCCATAGGAGGTTGGAGATTCGGAATACAATCAAGGCACGAGTTGCGGAGTCGTGGAGAAAGAGCCCTAAGCCGGAGGAAGCCTTCAACCAACATCGATAAACTTGTTTTTCCTTCTTTCTCTTCTTTAGTTTTGTCGAATGTCTTGATGTACTTCATTTCTATCTTCCTTCTGAACCATGGAGTAGTTATCCTCGATCTTAGGATGAGGGAGTAGCTCTTTGTATATTCCTTTTGGATTGTTATAACTCTTTTATTTATCGATTGTGAACTTCTTGAATTAGTTTTACGGTACATATGGTTTATCTTGCAAATTTGCTGATCACCTATTTGTATGTTTCTTCTAATTCCAATTTTGTAAAACTAATCGTGAGGAGCTACAACGATTGAAGGTTATCACCTAGATTGATCCGCCGGGTTGCTCATCATAGGTACCCATGTTGCGAACAAGGTCGACTACGTGTGAACACCTCGAAAGCTAGTAGAACCTCTCGAGGACCTAAACTAATCGTGAGGAATTATGACAACTAAGGGCTTTCACCTAGATTGATTCGTCGGGGTATTTGTGACAAATACTCATGTTATGAACAAGGCTAACTACACATGAATATCTCAGAAGCTATTAGGACCTCTCGAGGGTTCCATAAACTTATCCTAGAACATAACAATTTATCTAACCTTAGTTCCTATGAGTAATAAGTGATAGTTCTCGAATGAATCCACTATGGTTCATGATAGATGCCCATATTGTGAACAAGATCCTTCTAAGAGCTAACACTGTGGAAGTAGAAATCAAGTTAGATTAATACATCGGGTTAATCTCGGAAGAGACATCCAATAGCCTTAGATAAATTTCCTTCAAGAATACACATCGATATAATAGAGAACTGCCAAGAGAATAGACATTGTAGTGAAACCAAAGTCCTAAGGTTGTTTCGTAATTTCATCCTATAATCGTTTCTCCATCACTTGCTTCCCTTCCTTATCCAACTACCATTCAAATACTTATTCTTCTAGATAATATTTTCTTTCACTCATTCGGTACTTGACCAATCTCTATGGGATTGATATTTTTATTACTTGACGACGATCATGCGCTTACGGATCGACCACATCAAATTTTTGGCATCGTTGTTGGGGATTGCATCAATATCAATTTGATTGCAATTAGATAAATCTATATTTTTATTTATTTTTTATTTTTTATTTTTGTTTTTATTATTTTATTTATTTCATCCACCACACTTACTTTCATAGGAGTCGCTCTTCTTGTTGCATACATAGATCTACCAGGGAGTTGACAGTGCTAGATCTTGAAATTGAAAGAACTCTCCTAGCTAGACGAAGACTCCTAAAGTGACTAGAAGAAACTCCAACCTTTAAAATGGCGACAAACGAAAAAACAAACTTTATGCGATTATGCAGCGCCAAGTACAAGAGGCTAAGATCAAGCATCCGATAACCTCCAACACAAGGCAATAATTTCTAGCTGAAACCCGCACTTCTATCCATGATTCAGCAACATCAATTCAGAGGGACACCTTCAAAGGATCCTAATCTACATTTAGAGGTATTCTTAGAATTCTATGAAACTTTAAAATTTAATGGAGCCTCTACAGATGTGATCGGACTATGATTATTTCACTTCTCCCTATGGGACAAAGCAAGGGCACAGTTGCATTCTCTTCCTACGGATTACATTAAAACATGGGATCAACTAGAACAAAAAATTCTGGACATATATTTCCCACTAAGCAAAATAGCAAATTTCCATCTTTAAATCACAAATTTCATGCAAAAAGACAGAGAATCACTTTTCGAAGCTTGGGATAAATTCAAAGGGCTATTATAGCAATGTCCGCATCACAGATTGGAGATATGGCTTATCATCCACACATTTTATAACGGTATCTCCTATCCTACAAAAGTTTATTTAGATTCAACTAAAGGAGGAGCTCTCATGAACAAAACACTGGATGAAGCCTTCGATATCATTGAAAGTTGTAGGATCCTTGAGGATTGGCTAGAGGGGGTGAATAGCACTTCTTTAATTTCTACAAGTTAGTTAGCGGAAGCAATGCAAGCAAAACAATAATTAGAAAGAAAATCAAAGAAAACAATGCTAACATGTCGATGTAACATGGTTCAGAGATGATGCTCCTACTCCACGACAATTTGTAAAGTGGATCAACCCTCACAAGCTTTCACTATAACCTCCTTTTGATGAGAACACCAAGGTGGAGAATCCTTCTTTACAATCACACTCTTCTTCTTACAAGATGATGAAGTTAAGTTTGAGAAGAAGAGGTTAAGAACACTTGAATGCTAAGAGGAAGACTTGAGGAGCTTAGGATGAACGTTTAGAATGAAAGCATTAGCCTCTTCTAAGCTTCCCTAGCTTCTTTTTATAGAGAAGGGTTGTTTTTTCCCATTGAACCCAGATCATTGGCATGCCATCAATCGACTGCTACTATTATTCGGATCAGCGGCCACATTGCTCAACGTCTACTTGATCAGTCGACTGCTATTATCATCAATCGACTAGTATCATCCTAGTTGACTGAGAAGTCATCTATCATCCATTCTGTTCCCGTGGCAGTCAACTGCCCATAATATCAATCAACTGCCAGACCTTGACTCGGCTTCTAGACCCAAGTTCAAGTCTGCCGAGGGCGAGCACCTTTGCTTAGATATATAGATTAGTCGACTAGTGTTATATGTCAGACGATCGCCAAGCTTATGTTCGGCAGTCGGATTCGTAGTCGACTACTTGACCAGTCGACTTGGGCATAACCCTAGTTGACTGCTCAAGTCTTCCGCATCCTCGAGTGTTGAACACTCGAGACTAGTCGACTAGTATATTATTCCAGTCGACTGGCACACCTCAAGTATGACTAATTCATCTTGAAAACATACCCTAAGTCTAGACTTAACCTTCTAACTTCTCTATCAACCTTGTGCCTCCAAGATTCCTCCGAGTCCACGACTCCTTAATCCTTGTGCTTGCCTTCAAAAGCCTCCCTCAATTTCTTCATGCTTTGGGTTTCTTCTTTACCAAAGTCCGCTTGGACTTTACGCCGCCAAGACTACATGCTTAGACTTACATTGCCAAGACCTTGCCTTTGGACTTCCTTTTCCAAGGTCGACTTGGACTTTACGCCGCCAAGACTATATGCTTGGACTTATGCTGCCAAGACCTTCCCTTAGACTTTCTTTGCCAAGATTCACACTTGGACTTCTCTTTACCAAGTCTTCGCACTTGGATTTTTCTGTCACTTAAACATTCATGGTTAGATCACAATTATTGCCTAACTTTAAATGATTATCCAAACATCAAAATATATTAATGATTGGGGCATTCTTGCACCAACAATCTCCCACTTTTTGATGTTTGGCAATCATTTAAGTTAGGTCTTAAAATATGCAATAAAAACAAAATATGAATCTAACTTCAATTATCCCTTCTCTCCTTTTGACACACATCAAAAAGAGAAGGACAAATATCAAATAAAGACAATGTTGAATAAGATTGTTCATGCCTTGAACTAAGGTATACAATGCACATAGAGCTCCCCCTTAATCCAAGACATACTTTATCATGTGTAAATAACGTGTTGAGCAAAGCATGAAAGCATAAGTAATGGTAATTCCAAACTTTGCGTCAACAATCAACCATATGTATATAGGTTTTTGGGTTTAGAAAGATATCATAAGAAGGTCACCCCTAAACTAATGCATCGATTAGTCCTAATCTCCCTAATTGTCATGCTAATCATACCATAGGGTTAGGACAACTTAGGTTGGGCTCTTAAATGATGAACTCAAGTTAATCTAGCCAAAACAGTGTCATCGGTCAACTAAGGCAATCACCAGTCAACTGAAGGCCCCGGAAGTTGACTACCATAAGGAGCAGTTGACTGATTTCTGACAGTTCAGAAATGAGTGAATTGTAGACAAGTTTAAAAAATGCGTAAGTAATTCTACGTATTCATAAAATTTACAAAACTATGTATATACAATGTGTGAAAAATAGAAGAATAAAGAAATACCCATTATATTAACGGATTGAAACAAAGTTCAAAACTATAAAAATCGTTAATGGTTTGGTTAACTTTGTATCAACATCATCAATGATGATTGCTATCAAGCAATAGACTTCATCAAAGTTTTCAAAAATAATCGTCAAATTGCATTCAACCCTTAATTTTAATTAAAGTTTATTGGGTCATCAAACAAGAATACACAAATATAATAAAATTTTCATGTCATTCAAAAAGAGATAATAACAATGTGTCAAGGACCAAGCCTTACAAATACCAAACACTCAAAAAAAAAAAACACACACACACAATGGTGACAAGCTAAGGACCCTCTCCATCATCATCCACCTCCATCATATGTGTATCGCCGGTAGCAGGACCACCAACACCAGAGGAAGATGGGAAATACTGCGGCGGATATCCTGGTGCGTAGGAGTGAAGAATCGCAAGCATCTCCTGTTGCTGCCTCTCCATCATATCAAGACAAAAGAAGACCTAAGTCCAGAACTCATGATGCTCAATGCTAAGCTCCTCTAAATGCATATCAATGGACTCCTCAAACTCCACAAAGTGTGCTGCAAAGTCAGAGTCTGACACAGCATCATCGTCCGCAGTTGTGGCAGGGCGGGCTCTAGAACCATCTCCTAGGTGCCGCCCATCCTCCCATGTCATGGAGCCGCCAGCGGGATTCAACCCCGCCAAGGAAAAAGTCCCAAAATTCATGCGATCATACTTTGTGGTCATGGGCTTGATCACCCCTTTGGTGACGTCGATGCTGACGAAACCAAGACACTCCGTAATCACATGACTGTAGGGCATATAGACCTTTCCACTATCGGGTTTAATGAAGTGAATGATGCAATGGAAGGTATTTAGGTTGATATTGACATCAAGTGCATGACGAAATGCATACATGAGAAAGAAATGCAGGGACCAAACTAAGGCTAACTCACGAGTGACAATGGGTAAAATGCAATGGATAATGACCTTATACAGGACATTGTCTTTGGCTGAAGATCATTGAATGGAAAAAGTTTGACACCAAGTTGTTGAGGCATGTTATAGAATTGATCATGGAGAGAATCTAAAGTGACGACCGAAAAAGGTGAAGGGAGAGGCTCAAGGAGAGAAGGGTAGAAGACAAGATCACTCTCTGACGGGCGACATCCTAGGAAGTCCTCCCATATTTGAGGAGTAAAGTCTAGGTCACACAGAGCAATACCTCAAGCCATCCCCAACAAATTGTAAATTATTGAAGAATTCATATAACAAGGTGGAATTGATAGGGTGTTCACAGAAAACTAATAATTCTAACTTGTAGTGCTTGATGATTTGTACTATGTCAAAGCAATGTGCATTGAAAAACCTATCATCTAACAACCTAGGTGGAATGAGTTGAAACTTATTTTTATTGAAGGCTAACTCATGAGCAGGAGTGGGAAAAAGTGCATCTATAGGTGGGAGACGATTAGATGGGCCCTCACCGGAACGTAAAGGTCAATGTTTGGATGTCAGATGTTAGGGCAATCAACCCATGTATGATGTGATTTTGATGTGTGTGTCAAAGGGTTTAAGTTAGGTTGTTTATGTTGATTTGATATGTGTGTTTAAGTTGTACATAACTTAGTAAATCACACATGAGTTAGCTTGATGATAGCATTGGTGGGTTCGCCATCTCATGGCTCGGGCCCTTGAGTTGATGAAGGATGACATTGCGGAAGTCATGTGGTTGGTGCATTCGAGGGACCGTCGGACGAGGAGCATTGGAGTGAAGCCAAAGGAAGCATACTTTAGGGCGAGACGCGAAGGATGACATTGCGGAAGTTGTGCGCTTGGTGCATCCGAGGGGCATGGTCGGACGAAGAGAGCTTCGGTGAGGGACTCCAAGGGAGATGAGAGATTGAGAAATTGTAATGGTAGCTCATAAGTGAACTTTGGCGAATGGCTAAGTCAAGAGTCGGATGCTCAAACTTAGATTTGATGTTTAGCCGATGTTTGGTTAAGTCGGATGCTCAAACAAATGGTTTGTTTGAGGTTTTACCCGACATTAGTCGACTGCTATAGATATCAGTCGACTGCTTTGGGTCGATGGCACTCGAATGGTGCTCGACTGGTGTTCAACCCGGGTGTTCAATCGCTTGGTTTTTGAATCGATCGCTAGGGTTTGGCAATGACATCACGACCGCCAAGGGATGGCAATGATCGCCAAGGTGGTCGCGGGCACAAAAGATTTGAAAGTCAATTGATTGCCTAAATCACTCGACTAATGGCTCAATCAGTCGACTGATAGGATGGTTAGTTGACTGATGGAGAAGTCATTGGATGTAACGACCGCGATTCAATCGGGTCAGAAGTCGTTGGAACGGCGATCAGTCGACTGATGCATGCATCAGTCGACTGTCGTCTGCCCAACGGGAAGAAACCCTTCTTCTCTATAAAAAGAAGGGTTGGGGGCTTTTGGGAGGCTAATTCTTCACTCATAATCATACTCCCAAGCTCCCAACACATTTTAACACTCCTCTTCTTGTTCTTATTTCCATCTTATTGTAAGAGGGAGTGATTGTTGTAAAAGAGGTTTACCTCTACCTTGCTTGGGCTAAAGGAGAGACTAGTGGATTGTTGAGGGAGTGATTCTCCATATGAATTGTCCGTGGACTAGCGGCAAGAGTCGTGAACCATGTTACATCTTGGCATTAGCATTTGCATCTCTTTTCTCTTTGTGTTTGTCTTAATTATTTTTGTTTTATCATTTTCACCGCGCTAATCACTTTCGTAGACAATTAAGCAACCAAATTTCATCTACGATCATCGGGGCTATTCAACCCCCTTCTAGCCGGGCCACGATCCTCCAACAAGTGGTATCAGAGCGAGGAGGTTGTCATCGGACTCACCGCCGCGACAATCAACCAAAATGGCCGGCTCCAACATTCATCCACCCAAATTCGAAGGCAACTTCTCATGGTAGAAGAAACGAATGGAGGTATTCTTCAAAACCGATTTCGACATCATGCTTATTATGGAAAATGGTTTCGAGTTGCCTAGGGATGAAGAAGGGGAGCTATTGGAGAAGTTAAGATGGACTAAGAAACAAAGGAAGGAGCACCTTGCAAATTCAAAGGCCAAGCATCATCTATTCAACGTGCTTCCTCAACAAGAGATTAATAGGATCGGAGAGTGCTCAAGCACTAAAGATATGTGGGAGAAGCTAGTGGAGCTTCATTAAGGCACCTCTGAAGCCAAGTTAGCAAGAAGGGACCTCCTCCACTCTCAATTAAACAACATCAAGCTTGACAAAGGGGAGAAGGTATTATCTTTGCATTCTCGTTTTAAAGAAATAATTAATGGCCTATCAAGTGTAAAAGAAAAGCTCTCCAACCGAGACATGATCATGAAGGCAATATATGCTTTTCCCCGGTCATCCAAATGGAGCTCCATGGTGGACTCCTTCTATATTTCAAAGAATCTAGAGGTAAGTACTCTAGAATAATTTTTCTCCACCATGGAATTGCATGAAACTAGGCTTGAAGGCATAATTGAAGAACCAAGCACAAAGTCAAGGGGAGTAGCACTAGTGGCCGACAAAAGAAAGAAGAAGAAGGAGACTCCACCCTCCTCATCCGATGAATAATCTTCCTCCTCCATGAATAGCAATATAGAAGCTTATATGGTAAGGAAGGTAAGGCATGCTTTAAAGAATTTTAAGTTTAACAAATCTCATGATAGGAGAAGGAGGAAAATTATATGCTATAATTGCCAAGGAGAGGGACATATGAGGGATGAATGCCCTCTCTTGAACAAAAGCAAGGATGAAAGGAAGAAGAGTGACAAGAAGAAGGAAGGGAAGAAGAAGGAAGAGAAGAAATTGAAAGATAAAGGAAAGGGCAAAATGTAAAACTTGAAGGTCACATGGGACGATCCATCATCATCGGAGGAAGAAGGATTCACAAGCCTCGCACTAATGGGGATAGATGATTTGGACTCCACCTCCTCCGAAGGAGAAGAAGCAAGCACAAGTGAGGAGGAGAGCTCAAGTTTAGGGGGAGCATCCTCATCGGAATCGCAAGAAGGAGATTGAGTAAGTGAGGTGACAAATCTCCCTCCTAAAAAGGTTGTTTCAATGATTTCAAGTTTAACTAAGGAGTTATTTAGAGCTAAAAAGAAAAACAAATGCATTCAAAATGAAATTAAGGATCTAGAAGAAAAACTCAAAAATGCATGCTCACATGATGATTGTATTTCTTCTAGTATTAATGATGCATGTATAGAAGAAAATAAGGCTTTAAGGGAAAAGGTAGATTTCCTTACTAAGGCCCTAGAGAAATTCACAATAGGCTCCAACACCTTGAACATGATCATTGGGAGCCAAAGGGCTAGCTTTAACAAGAAGGGCATAGGTTATAAGGGATCTAAGAATGAGAAGGCTTACCATTGCCTAATTGCTAGAGGACAATCAAAGACAACAATGGTAGCTAGCAAATGGATCCCAAAGGAGTACTTGGTGAACCCTATTGGAAAGAATTTATATTGGGTTCCCAAGTCCATCCTTAGAGGTTAGATAAACCTAGGATAGTCAACCATAGTTGGACTTATTTTATATCATGCTAAATTGTTGACTTATATTGAAATAGGGTAGTATTTGATTTATCATGAGCATGTTTGGGTAATAATGATATGATATGAATCATGATTTGTGATACTTGTTTTTATTATCATGATAATATGTGACTTATGATTTGAATGATAATACTTGTGTTATGATCATAATGGATAATATACTTGCTTTATGATAATACTTAACCTTGGTAGAAATTGCATGAAATTGATAGTTAAGTATAATACCTTAGGTACATCTCACATTCACCATAAGGATAACTTGCTTTATGATAATACTTAACCTTGATAGAAATTGCATGAAATTGATGGTTAAGTATAATACCTTAGGTACATCTCACATTCACCATAAGGCTAACTTGATTGATAATATACCAATAGATGAGATGTTAGGATGATACAAATGACTCACTTATGCTTATGATATTTTTGATGGGTTATTAGGTGTATCATAACATAGAGAAATCATAGACCAACTATGGGGAAAGCAAATGTTTAATCAATAGACATATTGCTCATAGATCATAGTTGGATATTTTAAATGTTTTAAAACCATTTCATGTTTTAAAATCTATGGGTTCATGCTTTGAAAAGTTTAAAAGGCAAAATTAGCTTTCAAGTTGATACAAAATTGAGACGTTTTAAAACTTTTGTGTTTTTGCCTACTTTTTGAAAATAGAATGAATTTTCTTGAAAAATAATTTTTCATTGATAAAGGGACTCATCAAAAATGTATTCTCCAAATTTCATGATTGTTTTACTTTTCTGAAATTTTTAGTGCATTTCTGAACTTGGGTTCGAAAATTAGAAAAAGGATGATTTTCAGGTACCAATCGACTAGTTATCTGAACTAGTCAACTGATGGAACTGTGCATAAACATAGCAGCCTGATTTTTGGGTTTTTTAGTATGTTTTGGTATTTTTCTCCCATTAGACTTTGATACCTCATTATATAACATGTGTGTAATGTTTTTGATGGTGTCAAAGGGGGAGAAATGGTAGAGTTTAAGTTAATCATGCTAAGGGAGAAAATTAGCATGTGTTAAGGGGGAGTTTCATGTATTAAGGGGGAGTATTTGATACTCATATTTGTTTTACATGCCTTCTTGCCTTATGTATTTTGTTAATGTTTTATCTAACTTAAACGGATTGCCACACATCAAAAAGGGGGAGATTGTTTGGGCAATCAACCCATGTATGATGTGGTTTTGATGTGTGTGGAAAAGGGTTTAAGTTAGGTTGTTTATGTTGATTTGATATGTGTGTTTAAGTTGTGCAGAACTTAGTAAATCACACATGAGTTAGCTTGATGATAGCATTGGTGGGTTCACCATCTCATGGCTCGAGCCCTTGAGTTGGTGAAGGATGACATTGCGGAAGTCGTGTGTTTGGTGCATCCAAGGGACCGTCAGACGAGGAGCATTAGAGTGAAGCCAAAGGAAGCAGACTTTAGGGCAAGACGCGAAGGATGACATTGCGGAAGTTGTGCGCTTGGTGCATCCGAGGGGCATGGTCGGACGAAGAGAGCTTCGGTGAGGGACTCCAAGGGAGATGAGAGATTGAGCGATTGTAACGGTACCTCATAGGTGAACTTGGTCGACTGGCTAAGTCAAGAGTCGGATGCTCAAACTTAGGTTTGAGGTTTACCCGATGTTTGGTTAAGTCGGATGCTCAAACAAATGATTTGTTTGAGGTTTTACCTAACACCAGTCGACTGCTATAGATATCAGTCGACTGCTTTGGGTCGATGACACTCGACTGGTACTCGACCAATGTTCGACTATTTAGTTTCTGGCCCAGCATTCGACTGCTAGGGTTTGGCATTCGATTGTTGCGCCATCAATCGACTGCCAAGGGACGGGATTCGACTGCTCAAGGTGGTCGCGGGCATAGAAGGTTTGAAAGTCGACTGATTGCCTAAATCACTCGATTGATGGCTCGATCAGTCGACTGATGGAGGAGACGTTGGATGTGACGACCGTGATTCAGTTGGGTCAGAAGCCGTTGGTACGGCGATCAGTTGACTGATGCATGCATCAGTCGACTGTCACCTGCCCAACAGGAAGAAACCCTTCTTCTCTATAAAAAGAAGGGTTGGAGGCTTTTGGGAGGCTAATGCTTCACTCATAATCATACTCCCAAGTGCCCAAAATGTTTTAACACTCCTCTTCTTATTCTTATTTCCATCTTATTGTAAGAGGGAGTGATTGTTATAAAAGAGGTTTACCTCCACCTTGCTTGGGCTAAAGGAGAGACTAGTGGATTGTTGAGGGAGTGATTCGCCATACGAATTGTCCGTGGACTAGCAGCAAGGGTCGTGAACCACGTTACATCTTGGCATTAGCGTTTGCATCTCTTTTCTCTTTGTGTTTGTCTTAATTGTTTTTTTTTTTAGCATTTCCGCTGCACTAATCACTTTCGTAGACAATTAAGCGACCAAATTCCATCTACGATCATCGGGGCTATTCAACCCTCTTCTAGTCGGGCCATGATCCTCCAACACCAAATGTTTAAATCTAAAGGTAAGGAATGAAAATGCAAGATGAATGTATGAATTCAACACACAAAAACAAACAAAGTGGTTGGTACACAACAAGATCAACAAACGATAAAGAGAGTTAACCGAGATTAGGGTTTAGGGATTACTTAGGTGCCATGAAGACTGAGGAAGGCAGAAAGGCCAACAATTGTCGAAAAAACTCATCAAAAAAAACCCCTAGTTGGAGCCCTAGTGATAGCAGAGATGGAACCTAGGGTTCCCAGAGAGGAATGAGAGTGAGGGCCGAAGGAGAGGCTGGACGACACGAGAATAGTGGTGGAAGCACCAGAGAAGAAGAAGATTAGCGAAGGAAAGGGCGGCGGCGGTGGAACTCGACGGAGAGAAAGGGAAAAAAGCTGAGGCTTTGTTGAGTTGAACGAGTCGGGTGACCCTAATACCCATGCTAGCAGTCGTCTGCGTAATATGCCAGTCGACTGATGATGACCAGTCGAACTGGTCAGTCGTCTACGAACGGTTTTATGTTTGTGGCCAATAGCAATAGTCAGCTGACGATTAGCATCAGTCGACTATGGCACAATCTATGGGTTGGCCATTAAACAAAAGTTGACTGCCAAAATCGACAGTGGACTGCCCAGTGGACTGGGATAAGCCATTGTCCGACACAAGATTACAAGTCGACTGGTGATATATAACAGTAGATTGATATCAGTGCAGTTAGATTTTCAGTCAAGTATGGAAATGTATAACTAAATCTAGAAGTGTCAAAAAATCAAGAAATTTCACAGACACATTTATCAACCTATTCTTTATTAGGAAAAAATGATTTGAAAAATATATCTTCTCTAGATTCCAAGGTTGACAGAAACTTGAAAGTGTTGGGATGTATACTGAAAGCCTAGTCTTTGTATGGACATCTTCATTTTGAAATAAGAATCACATGATCATTGTTTGCATATTTATAGTTATGAATATTGACTAATACTTTACATTGTAGATAACATGGTGTGTGGTGTCACATAGAAGATCATGTTATCAGTTCCTTGTAGAGTATAAGTAGAGGCTCACAACCAAGATGGTTTTGGACAATCCATTGGCATGGTTGTAGTGTAATTTGGTATTGGTTTGTCTTGATCAAAGAATTTCACTAGTACACTTTGTGTGTATTGAGTATGACCGACTTAGAGGTGATTCAATTTATTGCTGACTACATAATTGAATCAGACCTCAGATATTATGGTGTACATGCTCTTAATCACGATATAATAATGAGCACATGTACTTAATATTTATTTCTTTGATTTACCAATGGGCGAGATTTATGGGTTAAATCAATAGGCTCGGTAATTTGGGAAATGATATTATTTACATGGTGTGTCATTGATTATAGAAGGAAACCGTGTCCTATGTATTAGGATGATGATGTCCCCTTGAGGAGCTCATAAGGATCATCATGTAAATCCTGTAGGTGGATTTGGTCCAGCATGATGATAAGGTTGAGTGGTACTACTCATGGAGTTAGATGTTAATTAATTAATTGTCAATAAATTAATTAATTAACGGACATTCGATATCTTAAACACGGGGAGATATTTGTACAATGACCTATCCTCCTCTTGGACGTTGTGTGGGCAACGATCTTCCAAGAGTTGAAGCCTCCTAGATCACGTATCTTCCCTTCCTTGCTCACTCCGAACAAGGGAAGATGACCAAACTCTTCTTCTCCTATCTAGTGCCGACCACCAAGCCACCTAGCTTGGTTGTTGCCATCGGCCAAGGAGAGGAAGAAGAAGAGGGCGCCGGCCAAGGTTGAGAGAAGGGAGTACAAACCCTAACCTTGCCGCCGACCAAGGGAAGAGGGTAGAAGGAGCAACCCTAGGAGAGGAGAAGGAGAAGTCGGCCAAGAACCAAGGAGAAGATGAAACCCTTATCCTTTTCTTGTGTTGTCGCCGACCCTAATGGAGAAGCCAAACCTAGTTGTCTCCCAACCCTTAGAAACTCCAAACCCTAACACTCCAAAATTATCTTGCCACCCAAGCCTTGCCTCCTCTTTATAGATTTCGCCCAAGTCTCCTTTTAATCGTGTCCGTTGGATCTAGGCTTCTTGAGGGTTTTAATAGGCTACAATAGGGACCATGAGGAGGAGTTGGATCTTGGCCACCTAATGGATCCGGCCCACATAAAATCTGATCCATTAATGATAATCTATTTCACTAGAGGATTATCATTGATCTACCTCACCAACCCCCATAATTAAATATGGGCTCTATATATTCGTATGGAGGACACGACCTCACCATTACTCTTCACTCAGTGCTTACCTCTGACTTATCACTTACCTTCCAGTATCCACCGAGGTTCCTCGAATCCCTGAGGTTCTGCTGATGTCACCCGACCACCACGGTTTCTCGTCCCGAGATTCTCCGAGTGTCGCTCGACCTTAGGCTTAGCTTAAACACTTCATGCACACTTAACACAGCACATGAGATAACAATAAGAGCTTAACTTTGAACCTTTTCCATAATCAAAACCTAGGTTCGATTATCTGGTGTCCCTGCACCAACAATCTCCCCCTTTTCGATCTATGGCAAACCGATTCATAGTTAAGGTAAAATTAAGCATAATTAAGAATGACATAAAAAGGTAATAAACATGTAGCACACAAGTAGTAAACATGATTAAGCTCTTTTTCAAACCCCCCCCTCAAGGCTATCTCCCTCTTAACCCTAGGCGAGTTTCGAAAAAGACACTTAAAGTTAACTTTAGAAAAAAAAAAGTTTTTGTTTTAAAATTTTACTCCCCCTTAACTTTGCTCTCTTCTCCCCCTTTTGCCATATATCGAAAAATTGAGGGGTTATTTATAATATAGGGGTGTATTTTAGAAGAGATTTTCTTAGAAATAGAAGAAATAAGTACAAAGGTACAAGCTGTAGGATCTTCGATGAGCGCTAGAGGGGGGGTGAATGGCGCTTATGGTTGATTGACGGAAATCGCTCGTGCTTGATTGCCTATACTTATCGTTCATACAACGGAATACAAATAGAAAATAGAAATACAAATACACAAAGATAATCACAACACATGAATATAACGTGGTTCGGAACCTTAGGGTTTCTACTCCACGAGTTGAGCTCAAATGAGCTCTACAGATGCAAAACACCACTACTAATCAACTCTCCTTCTCGGAAAACACTCCGGAGGTGGAGGAAACCTCTTACAACAGATTACAAAAGTAATACAAGATAAAACAAGCAAATACAAAGTAAATATAACAAAAGAAGTAAAGAACACTTTACAAAAACTCTTTTGAATGTTTGCTTGTTTGATTGCTTGAGCTGCACTTGAAGACACTGGCTTGCACCAGTAAATCACTCCAAATCGCCCAAGAAATCGCTGCCAAAAACCTTCCCTTCGAGCTCCCTTTAAAGCTAATACCCATCAGTCGACTGCTCCTATAGTCGTTGTCTCACAACGACTTAATCCACGTTGAAAAACCTCCAACGGATAACTTATCAGTCGACTTCCCTTATTAGCAGTCGATTGATGCTTTGGTAGTCGACTGATCAATCATTTATCGAAGGTCCTAAGTCCATGACCATAACTAGGCACCTACCGGGTCTCCATCGAGGCTCCTTACATCCGCTACCGCAATGAGGCTGGGCCGAGGTGCTTCCTCGACTGGGATGCCAGTCGAGGTGTCGCCTCGACTGGGATGCCAGTCAAGGCACCTTGCATCTGTGACCACAGCTCGACTACAGTCGATCGCTAGTCAACTCCCATCAGTCGACTAGTCATAATCCTAGTCGACTGATCAGTGTTGACTCGGCTGCTAAGTGTCAAAATACTTTGTTGGTGCAATCGGCCCAGGTCATGATTGATCAGACTCGAGTAGTGTTTTTATATTTGACATTGATGTCTGACATTAATGTCTGACAAGTGTTGGGGATATTGTTGATGCAATCGACCTAGGTCATATTTGATGTTTGACGATGGTTTGACCATTGTCATGGGAGAAGTCCAAGTCCTGTGTACTTGGAATGAAAAGTCCAAGCTTGAGTCTTGGCATGGAAAGTCCAAGCATGGGTCTTGGCAAGGAAAGTCCAAGCATGGGTCTTGGCATGGAAAGTCCAACATGGGTTGGCAAGGAAAGTCCAAGCATGGGTCTTGGCAATTGGAAAGTCCAAGGGGAATATTGGCGATGTAAAGTCCAAGGGTGGAGTCTTGGCAGCATAAGTCCAATGGTTGGCGACGTAAAGTCCAAGGGTGGAGTCTTGGCAACGTAAGTCCAATGTGTCTTGGCGGTGTAGACCACATTAGTATGACAATAGCTGATGGAAGCACCTGAAGGCTAGCATATGGATGAATAAGTCATGGATGACTTGGAGGGATCCGATAGGTGTGAGTCTGACGGAGGTGGCTAGAAGGTTTAGGTCTAGGCTATGGGTGGTCCAGCAAGTATAGGGGCACCATACTTGGGTTAAAATATCATGTTTGAGGTGTATCAGTCGACTAGGACTATGATCAGTCGACTTATGGGAGTCAACTAGATTTCAACTGCTGGAATTGACCTAGCGATCATGCCGGCATTAGGCCGATCGGTGATGCCATCGATCGTGATCGAGATCAATCGGCTGGTGGTCGAGTCAGACGATGAGCTCTCGATCAAGTGATCATCTCGGCGATCGGTGATTGATCCATCAGTCGACTGATGTCATATCCGTTGGAATTTATCCGATGTGGTTCATGTCGTTGTGAGACACCGACTACAGGGGCAGTCGACTGATGGTCCCAATCAGTCGACTGCCAGGCGAAAATCCAGCCCGATTGCAGGTTATAAAAGTAGCTCGAAAGGATGATTTTTGGCATCGATTCTTGGACGTCTTTGGGACAATTTGTTGCTGCAAATCAGGGTCTCCAAGTGCAATTCAAGCAACCAAACAAGCAAGCATCCAAAAGAGTTTTTGTAAAGCGTTCTTTACTTCTTTTGTTGTATTTCATTTGTAATCACTTGTATTTCATTCTTATTATTGTAAAATACTTGTACGAGGTTTCTATGCCTCCGACTTATTGTCGAGAAGGAGTATTTGAGTAGTGGTGTGTGATTGACATTGCTAGGGCTCTTACGAGCCCAATCCGTAGAGTAGGAACCATTCGGTTCCGAACCACGTTATATTCGATGTTGTGATTATGCTTGTGTGTATTTTTTTTTGTTATATATATTTTATGTTGCGTATAACACTTTTTATAGCAAGCACGCGATCGCAAACGAAGTCCATCGCACGACAAGCGACGACGCTATTCACCCCTCTCTAGCGGCCACCGAGGCCCTAACAATTGGTATCAGAGTGAGGCTTCTCTTCAAGGATTAACAACCAAGAGAGCACCACTAGAGGGTGAAAATATGGATTTTGAAGAACAACTAGGATGGGACATCAACACACCGGTGCCTTACAACTTCTATGGACAAGAAGGGTTAGGCAATGGAAGTCAAGAATCAAATATTTCTTGATGATGAGAGATATTGAGGAGTGGTCCTCCCTAATGGAAGGATTTGAATATCCTAGAGGGCCAAAGGGAGGATATCTCAAGAAGAAGATATGGACTCAAGATCAACTACAAAAGTCCGAAACAAATGATAAGGTAATCGATATGGTAGTTGATTTAATGCCTAATGAATTATTGTCCAAAATAGGTGAATTTCAAGATGCCAAGAATCTATGGAGAAAATTGAAAATGATTCATGAAAAATTCAAACCGGTCCAAGAAGAAGAAGAGGAGGAGTGCTCATCCTCTCAAGCTCAAGAAGAAGTAAGCACATCTTCATCACAAGAGGTTGAGGATTCGAATGCTGATAGAGAGTCGACATCTGAATCGGTAGAGGAGGTGGAATTGGAAGAAGCCTCCACCTCAAGGTTTGAGGGGGAGGAGAGATCACCCTCCATGTCGAAGCAAGAAGAAGAGCCTTCAACATACGGTCAAGATGAAGAAGCTCAAAATCCGGCCGCCATTGACCTAGGTAACTCAAGCATTTTGATTAAGAATAAAATTCATATTATATGCTTTGAGTGTAGGGAGCAAGGACACTACAAGAGTAAGTGTCCAAAAAGAGTTAAGAAGACTCCATCAACGGCTAGAAGTCAAGAGAAAGCTAAGGATGTCGGTGCCCCCACTAGAAAAGCAAGGAGCACGTGGTGTGCTTCAAATGTCGACAACTGGGACACTACCGGAGTCAATGTACAAAGGGGAAGAAGGTCCAAGAAGGAGCATCACAAGTAGGGGGAGCCTTGAAAGCAAACCCTAAGGTATATTTTAATGCACCTTCTAGTTCTAGGATCAAAAAGCATGTTTTCAATTCACTTGAAATTACTTATGAAAAGCATTCTAGTAGAAATAGATTTTATTGTCTAGGTGCAACATCATATAACATTTCAAATAAAAAGAAATTTGGGACTAATATCCCTAAAAATATTTTACCTAAGGCAAGTATTAGAAAAATTGAGGACCACCTAGGTTTTAACCCTAAATGGACTAGGCATATGCCTAGGAAGTCTCATGTCCAAAGAATAGATGAAAAATAAAAAATTGGACAATTAGAGTTAAAAAATCAAGCCTTGAGGTCAAGACTTGAAAAACTTAAAAATACCCTTGCAAAGATGCAAAATTCAATTATAGGGTCAAATGAACAAAAATCTAGGTCAAGGAGTCAAAACATGGGGTTTAGAAAGCAAGGTCTACCCAAGGGAAAGAAAGATTTGGGTCACAAACCTAAGCCTAAGGAGACCTACTATAGTGTTCCATTCGATTATTGAATACAACCTAGGTCTAGAAAAACCAAGGTCACTAGGGAAGTCATCCCGAAGGTTGACCAAGGTATATGCCTAGTGACTAGGGTTTCAAGGAAACCTAGGGAGGCCACTAAGAAGGTTACAAGGGGAACTACCCCTAGAGTTAACATAGTTAAGACCACAATGACAAAGGCTACCAAGCCTAGAAAGGTCATTAGGAGGGTATCTAGGGAAGTCATCCCTAAGGAATACCTAGTAAACCCAAGGAGCTCCAATAGATATTGGGTTTCTAAGAGCGTGATCAATTCACGCTAGATGAGTTTAGGTGTGCCAACCTTGAATGGATGGGTAGTTAACTTAACCATGGTAAAGGTGGAACTTTAGGTCATTTTCAAGGTTATGGATACCTTGGAAATAAGTTTGAATTTAAATCCTAAAAGAGTTTAGGATGTGCCAATATATT